>ML782880.1:416370-444129 GCA_009831015.1 Picea engelmannii | reverse complement strand
TTTTCAAAATGCCACCAAAACACCTAGGAATAAAGAACAAACAAATAATGATGTGTCTAAGGTTTACTTACCCTACATACAAGGAACAACAGACAAACTTGCGAGGATTTTAAAGAAGAAAAACATTGGTGCAACTTTCAAACCCCTAAACACTCTTAGGAATTCCCTTAGGTTAGTCAAAGACTTTGTTGATCCCATCGAACATAAAGGTGTCTATATGATCCCATGTTCATGTGGTAAACAATACATAGGAGAAACAGGTCGTTCCTTTAGAATTAGGATTCAAGAACATGCCGCTGACATCAAACACAATCACACTCATCCCTCAGCTCTCGCAGAACACTCAGATAAAACCAAACATCACATTTGTATTGAAGAAACCAAAATCCTTTCCAGGATAGATCACTATCACAATAGGAAATTCAGAGAAGCAATCGAAATTGAAAAACAACCTAATAATCTAAACAGAGATGATGGATGGAAAATTAGTCAAAATTGGATCCCTACCCTAGCCAATATGAATAATTCTAAATATTAATTTATAAACATTGTCCAGTCGACTCTTTTTAAATAAAAATTAATAAACAAACAAATAATTAATTATTAAAACAAATAATTAATTAATTAATTAAAACAATTATAATTTCTAATTTTTTTTTTTTTATAATTATTGATTTCATTTTCAATAAGTCGACTCCTTACAAAAAATTTTCAAGTATTTATATACCTGTTATTTTATTTTTCCTTCATTTTTCACAAACGCTTTCCTGATGATGGATCACACTAGTTTGGTCCGAAACGTCGAAAATAAAAAAACCTATGCGATGAATCCGAAAGAACTCTCTGAACAAAACAATGGTCGCAAAAGTCTTAGAATAGAAATAAATGATAGGCTTCTTCTGCCACAGTCTATCATGATTCAATCTCATTGCGTAAAATCCCAACTGAATTTTAATCTACACTCTTCTCCTCGCGGGACTTATGAAAATACTTTCCATAGGATAGTAATTCTCTCGACATGCTTATCTTAGCCTTGGTAAACTAGTCTTATGACTGTTCCTTGGCCCATCTAGGCATTTGTTTGAATCCTTCTCTCCAAGATAGGATAGGGTAGGTTGCCCTCTACATTAAAATTTTCTAAGAAAGAAAATATAATCACTTGACTCTTTCATGAGCCTAAGCAGGCCAAGTGTTTTTTCCTTCTCTGATACCAATTTGTAACACACCCAACCCCTAAGTACCCTTTTTAGGGATGGAACATCAAAATTCTTCCTTCCTTAATCATCTCAAATTCTCTTCTGCTCATCAACAGATATCTAACAACTGATACCCGACTCAAATCTGAGCTATGGATTGGGAGTTACACCCTTCCAAATCTTGTCAAGCGTTATTGGTCAAGGGCCACATGGTGCCCACATGGGTCTGTCTCATTCATACCATCCAAAGTTTCCCCAAAGTCCTAGAGCTTCCTAGCGCTCCTGCATCTCTGGTGGAAATCCATCCACCATTAAATCCACCGATAAAACTTCATCCTCATTTAACATACAAGGTTACGAAAATTCGACATACGACGTTGAACACCGTTTTTTCTTTCTATGCACATATCCTCCGGAGTCCTCGAATCCCAAACTACCGAAGGACCCTAAAATATTTCCATGTGGCTTCGACCTTCGACCATTTTGGCTAATCTAAGATACTACACCCCAAACCCCAGGAGTTCCAAAGTCTCGGACTCTCGAATGGTCCACCCTTACACGCGATGGTGCATTAAGTGAAGAAGCAAGGACAAGTGGGTCATGATTACTCCGCCCGCTATTAGGCCAAGCAAGTATGTGCCAGAGGGGATGACACATGACAAAGAAGAGATGACACGTGGCCCCATCAATGAGTGACATGTGTCACATTTTAATTGACACATAGGGTATGTGAAAATAACAAATCAAGGTGACACATGGCATGTCGAATGTGGCTCCACGTCACCCTAGGTGATGTCAACATGCCACATCACTCCAGAATAACAACCTTCCAATGCCCCTTATATCCCACAGTTGAGACAGGTCCATGTAGGTTCCCAAATCCATGGCCTCTGTTGCTTCACAACTTAGGCATTTGGGGGTTCCACCGGTTTAGCACTCTTTTTCCCCTAGAGTAGGTTAACATCGAACTGACCATAGTCTAGATCCAACAGTTGAGAGAGATCTCAAAGAATCCTTAGATCGATGGTCCACGTTACTTCATGAGTTCGTATTTAGGAGGTTCTGATTGTTTAATTCCCTTTCTCTCCTAGAGTAGGACTTCACCAGAGTGCTACACGTTATCCTTCCACTAGTTGATTAGATGGTTGGGAGAAGTTTTCAATAGACTCCTGAGATCAATGGCTCATAACTCTAGCTCAAAGGTCCCTTGGTCTTAGTAATAGGCCACTCCTAGAGGGACACCTGTCAACCTAAAACATGCGGGAAAAATGTGTGGCACATGCCTCAGGTCACATACATCTCTTTGATATGTCACAAGGCCACCACACATGGAATTATTGTTTCTCCACACGTGGAACCCCACATGATTTCGACATGACATGCACGTCCCTACAATCAAATGGTCAAGAGGGGTCTTGAAGGATCCTTAGATTGACGACCCACATTACTTCACGACTCTGGAATTTGGGGTTTTGGGTGTTATAACACCTTTGTTCTCCCGAAGTGGTCAACCTTGGGCTAGCTACGACATAGATCCAATTGTCAGGGGAGATCCTGAATACCCTCAAATCTATGACTCGCGTTACTTCACGACCAAGAAGATGATTGGGGTTTAGCAAGGGGACAAATATCACGATTACGGGTAACTGACTGCCAACTGCTGGTCGTCCGTCAAGTTACCGGTTCGATAAGTCACCTTCGACGCATTTGGACATTCTATTGTTCATTCACCCCGGAGCTCCAAACTCCCAGAGTCCTGAACAACTTAGCTCCTTTTTTAGTGTAGCGAAGGGTTCCATGGACCTAGTCCTATAGAACTTTGTCAGGCTCTAGAGGCTACACTCTTTAACTCTTAGCCAATATTTGGTTAAGTTCATGGGCATGAGTCCATGATCTCTTGGACAACTAGTTTGAAGGGAGTTCCCTCCAATTCATAGAACTTAAGTTCTAAAAAATGGAGAGGTATTTTTGAACCATCCCAGAGGCCAAATTTGTCACCTTACACCAATTCAAATGCAACATCTTACAAAAGAGAAGTAAGAATTATAACTATTAATTTCACATGAGACATAATTAATCACAACTACAGACATTCAAATAATGCATTTCAATCCAAGTGCACAGGGTAAATGAAATACTTATCTATTACAATTGATCACCAACCAATTGACTGTGGGTGTTCACCTTTCCACCCAACCATAAGCTCAGAGGCATTCATTCTTAGCAATCTAGCCACCCCCGTGCCAAGGCATGATATAACTAGGGAAAATTTTTAGTTTCCCAAAGGTTCCTTCTTTGTCACAACCTCTGCGAGGTTTATCAAATGCTCCCTCAACATCAAGATCGTGACCTTCTGCTCAAGTCCTGTTTTTTGCAAAATCCTCGAGATCCTTTCTCTTGTTCTTTCCTTTTAACCAGAATGACTTAAATCCTTCCGTTCTTCTTATCAGTTGGAGAGCCTCATGCACTCGTGCACTTTCTCTCTCCATATCCAGGTTTCACATTCCCTAACTAGTGTGTGTCTTTCTTATTTGCATTCGTGTGTATTCTTGCATGCTTTGTTTTCCTCCCCAGGAAGGTTCTGGACATGTCATGTTCCTTCTATTAGAAGAAACTTGGGTCATTTTGGGCCTACAAGAAAACTGCACTCTGTGGTACTTTAGGTTGATGGTCTTTTGTCTCCTTAGCTAGACTCTCCATGCTTCCATTCATGGAGGTGGTTGATTGTTCAACCACTAGTTCTTCTTTCATTAACTGATTTTTCCTTGGGATCAGGATGAGGCTTATTATTTCAGCAAGGATAATTTGGGTCATTTTGACATAATGAACCCTCTCTACTATTTACTCACTCTTTCCTCTTGTGATATCATGGCTAGTACTTCAAGGATTCACCCCCACAGTCAGTCATTGGAAATCTAAACAATAATAAATTTGCATTGTTCATATTCCATAGCATGGTAATCATAATTAATGATTAATTACAAGCTAGGGGAAATAGGGCTGTTACAAAGAAGAACAAAAAAATGTTTTCAAACCCTATAAAACCCTTAAGCAACTCTTTAGGACAACTAAATAAAAATATGACCCAATGTTAGGCCTAGGGTTTTACCAAATCCCTTTTTCTTGTGGCAAATCCTACATAGGTCAAACCGATAGATCCTCCAAATCCTGTCTCAAAGAGAATACAACTGATACTACCCACAACCGAGTCAAAAGATCAGTTATTTCCAAAAAATATACCAATTCTAAACACCTCATCTTATTTGATCAAACCAAAAGCCTAACCTCCACCCCCCATTAATCCACCAGGGTCATTCAAGAAGCTCTTGAGATAGAAAATCATCCTAACAATTTTAATCGTGAGGAAGACTAAAAATTGAGTTAATCCTGGAAGCCCACTATCCACTTATTGGACCATTAACCCGCCCCCCACTTTGTTTTTCTCTCTCATCCCCCCATTTTTATCCCTAGCTTCAAAATTCTAAAGAATTGTAAGTAATCCCTTACCTTATTAAGGTCTGATAGACCAATTAAATCTCAGTGGAGGCTAATCACCATCATGTAAAGTCTGGTTTTTAGTATATAAATAAATAGATGTTGTATATGTAAAGTCTAGTTTTGAGTGTGGTGCAGTGTTTGGTATTAGAGATCGAGACTACTTGGTTTGCCTTATATATATTCTATGAATTCATTTTTCATTATTGGATAAGTGTTAAATATGCTATGTTGAACCCTTCAATAAATTCCCAAATAAGTAAACTAAGGTTCAATCTAGTTATAGGTTAATATATTGTGTTTGCAACCGAATCAATGTAAGTAGAGTGGATCTTGGTCATTTTATGTGGCCTTCCTTCATACTCTTTACCCATTTTCTATTCTCAATGTGCAATTATTTACTCACAGTAAAGGTCTTTATATGTTATAATTAATGTCATTTCATTTTCCGAATTCAAATTATAATTAATTTTATATAAAATTTTAAGGTTACGGTCAAGTTAGACATCAAATTGGTGTATGAGATCCCTTTTTTTTTTAATAAGGGACCCCCTTCCAACAAATTCTACGGAGGTATACATACCCTACCTCCCTTTGTATTTGAACTTGTGACCTCTTAAGAGGAAACACATGTTCTTAACCATTAGGCTCACTGAGGCTCTTTTATTAGGTTATGTTTTTTCACTAATAATAATATAAGTATTTATATAATTATACACAACATCTTTTAATTATACCATATACATTTATCCCCCATTTTCATTTAGGAGATAATGTAAACCATATATATATATGTATACCCTTTTTTCCAGGGTTGAAGAAATTTATGTCATCTAATCCTTTGAAACTTTCTCTCTCTTGCATGTGAGGACTCTTAAAAGTAAACATGTGGTTTGAACATGGGACAAGTGGTTGGAGCAGGTCAACATGACTCTCTTCTTTTTGTATCTTTTCTCTTCTAGATTTATGCTTCTTCTTTCTTCTGGATTTCTCTCTATAGATTTCTTAGGGTTATTGGTTGTTTTTGGGTCATTTCTGGTTTGATTCAAAGGGCCTTTGGAATACTTACAAGGTTTTTTTTTTTTTTGGGGGGGGGGACGTGCAATTAAGGGGTTTTAGGGTTTTTCATGAAACAATTTGCAAAATTTTCAGTCAAGTCAAGAGGGTGTTCATGAAACAGACTAAAAAATTCTCAGTCAAGTTAAGAGGGTGGATAGGTTGTTAGATGGGCCCTAGGATCTAGTTTTTGAACTAGATCTCTGATACCATGTGTGAAGCCCCTCTTTATAGGTCTTCATGCTTTATCACTATTCTAATTTCTGTAGTTTTTTTTACTTTTTCATATTCCAAAGAACATTGTTTTGAAAGTACAGTCACATTATGAATATAAATGAGAGTTTATGCTACATTTCACATGGTTTTCTTATATGATTATTATTTTTAAATGCAATTAATAGAATGTCATATATAATTAGGAAGCATGCATCTATTTGTCCTTTTCTTTTTTTGAGCTAGTTATGTAATATGACATAGCCAATTTATAATTTAAATAGCTTAAAAAAATGGAAAATATCTTTGATACTACTTGTAGAAAATCCATTTTTTTGTAGTTGTAGATACTCCTTGACAAACTGCCTAAACCATAATTTTGACCTCCTAGCTAGATAGGAACATCCTCTTCAACTCCCTATCTCCAATAAATCTGTGTGGTTTCCAAGCCCTCCATGCCTAAAATTCCCAACAACACAACTCGATCTGATATGTCCAAATGTCCAAGCTCTCCCAATTTCCTTCCTCTTCTCAGATTTTTATTTTTCCCAATCTAGAATATAATCTTTTCCAATGAATACCTCTCTCACAGTCTCCTCTAATTTCTTTCTTTCCTCCTTCCACCTCCCCTTTTTTCATCGAATGTCTCTCCCTAACACCCCCTTATCCCTTCCTTAACTTCCTTTCATAAATCATAAATACTTCATCTACTTTTGGTCCTCTCAAACAATACACATCATTCATGTGTGTGTGTGTGTGTGTCTACACACACATGACTAACAATAAATATTTCCATTATTTAATTAAAACATTTAATCTACTAATTAAATCACAATAAAATCTAAATTAATTAATCAACGTAATTAATTTAATCAACTTAATCAGCTTTGGGGTGTTACAATGTCATAGATCTCATCTTCATGGAAATAACGTTGGATAACAAGATCCAACCCTGTGCATAAAATGTGGTTGTGGACCCATGAGTACATGGCACTCAGTCTGATGAATTTTTGGTGTTCCCTTGGTGACAAGTGTTGCAGAAGCTTCCCTATGGCTAGATAGTTAGCAATGTCTTCAAACCAAGGTGTTCTAATAGACAAACAAAAAATATGTTCATCTTGAAAAGTATCCTCTATAGGAATAAGTTCTCCCTCATTAGTAAGTCTGGAAAGGAAATCAACTACATTCTCCTTCCCATGTTTATCAAGGATCATAATATTGAAATGCTGCCAAAAAAAAACCATCTAGTCACTTTTCCATTAGTGATGTATTTATTCATTAGATAGTGAATGGAAGAATGATTAGTATGCATAAACATAGGGTAACCAATGATGTGATGATGGAATTTATTAATAGAATGAACAAGAAAATAAAATATTTCTCAATTATCGTGTATTTTTTCTCAGCTAAGATGAGACTCTTACTAATGTAGTATATAACATAAGTTTTTTGTTCCTCTTGTTCCAATATGTCTCCAATAGTTTTATCCAAAGCATATGTAAAAATTTGGAAAGGTAAAAAATTGTTTGGGCCCCGTGGTACTAGTGCAATTGAAAACTTTTCTTTCAAAGTTTCTAAGGAACTCTATCATTAGGTGGCCCATCAAAATTTTGTAGCCTTCAAGAGTAATTGAAACAAAGGTTATGCTATATTAATAAAATCTTCAATAAATATTTGATAGTATCCTAAATTCCCTAGGAAACTGAGAACATCCTTTTGATTTGTAGGCGCTGAAAGCTTTTGGATTACCTCTATTTTGGAAAGGTCCAATTTGGTCCCTGTGGGTTATATGTGATGACCCAAAACAATCCTCTTAGTAAGAATCATATGAATTTTTTTGTTGCTGAGAGAGAGGTTGTTTCTTGGAATCTGTCCTGGAGCTTTTCAAGATTTCTCAAGGCTTCCTTAAAAGTGTCTCCATACATAGTAAATTAATCCATGTATATTTTGACATAATCACGAATAAAGTCAAGAAATATTCTAAGGACTTCCCTTTGTAAAGTGGTAGGGGAATTGCACAATCCAAATGGTAATACTCGACAGATATAGGTTTCCCAAGCGTAGGTGAAGCTATTATTTTCTTGGTCTTTAGGGGCATTTTAATCTAGTTATAATTGTTGAATCCATCAATAAAAGAGAAAAAATCCTTTCTTGCCAATGTGTTTAGGACTTGATTAATGAATGGTAGATGAAATCAATCCTTTAAAGTGGCCTTGCTTAGTTATTTGTAGTCAATACACACATGCCACTTCCCATTCTTCTTTGGCACAATCACCAAAGGTGAAACCCACTTACTATCATAGATGGGATAAAAAACGTTTACATTGAGCAACATATGCAGTTCCTCATTCACTCTATCCCTTAAATCCAAATTCATTCTTCATTGGGGTTTCCTGATAGGAAACAAATCCTCCTATATATATATATATATATATATATATATATATATATATATATATATATATATATATATATATATATATATATATATATATATATATATATATATGACGAGTACATAAATCATGATGGATTTCTTTCATGTCAGTATAATCCAAAGAAAATGTGATACTATGTTTTTGCTACATCTTATTGAGTTGATTTTGTTGAGAAGGTTTTATTTTGGACTTAACATTTAAGGTTTTCCTTGGGTGGATCTCAACTGGTGTTCTATTATTCTTAGATATGGTATCTAAAGGAACATTGGGTCAAATTTTTGTGCCAACTTAGCTAATGAACATTTTTTTTTAGGATACCTTATGAAAATATGCCTAAGAGATGGATAAGTTGGGTGCTAAGTTGCGCGAGGGTGTGTTAGGAAGGAACACATAAGGTCATCATCAATGTCTCCTCTAAAATTCAAATCTTGGTCCGAATTTATAATAGGTTGGATGGTCTCTTGATCACTGGCTTCTAGCTAAGGGAGATTTTCCAAATCAGAAAAAAAAGGTTTAGAAAGGGGATAAAGAGTGATATTTTTAGTGGAATTCCCATTATAAATGGTCATGTCTCCTTACCTACAGTGAATATATGCATCAATAGTGGCTAAATAAGGCCTTCCCAAAATTAATGGGTACCCTCCAAGGTTAGATTTTGGTTGCAGGATCATGAATTCTGTCGAATACTCCCAAGAATATATATAAACAACTACATATTCCAAAAATCCCTTTGGTTTAATTGTAGACCTATAATCTAGTTGGAGGATTGTAGGAGTTGGATGTATACTAGGTAGTGGAAGTCTTTTCGCTGTATATTTGGTCATAACATTGATGAATGCTCCTAATTCGATCAAAGTGTTGGGGATAGAAGTATTATTATTATTAACATTAACAATTGGAATTCCCAGATCTACATACGTATCCATAAAAAAATTTCCTAGCATTAAATTATCCAATTTCCCAATCACATGGATAGTCTTAGGGTTCTTTTTTCTTCCTAGTTTTGTTAGGAAAATTTCTTGAACAACCTTGGCATAAATAGAGACATCTTTAATAGCTTTCAAATAAAGGAATCATGACACACAAATTTCTTAATCCCCCCTAGAAATTCAAATTCTAGCTATGTGGGGGATTTGTCTATGCATAATCCCTCTATATATGGAGAAATTGTAATTGATCCATCTGAGTGTGGTTGGGTAGGATTTCCTGAATTAGTAGCTTGTGTTCCTAAGGAAGAGTTGAGTATAATCATCTAATTCAATGGGATCATCCTCATCATCCTATTTTTAGATAACATGAGTAGTTTGATTATTAATCACTTTTCTCGTGTGCAAGTGAATGTCTTCACAATCCACAGGGGAAATGATGTAAGTTGGAAATGGAGGTAGCTCAGTTTTGTAGGAAAGATATGATACTTTGTTATTTGGGTTAGGTATGGGTTGGGCAGATATTTGAGATGATTTTTAAGGAGGTTGGTTGGATGGTAGTTGCAAATTTTATGGATGTTGGAGTGGAGGATGTGTCTGAGGGGGGATACCATTGAGTTTTTTGAGGAAAGTTCCCAAAATATGTGTACCCTCACCAACCATATTTCCAAGGTTGGTTTTGGGTTTGAGAAAACCAATATGGATGAATACTAGTTTTCAGGTGGATATTGATATAATACTAAGGTGGACCTTGTGCCATTTCTAGTGGTCATAGTGGCCATGGACATTTATGGTCTACAAATCATATTTTTTCAGTTTCCTCATTTCCCCATTGATATACTGCCTTAAGCTTAGGTAAGGAAGGATAATTCTTAGTTGCATGATTTTTCTCATATATAGCACATATCTCTACATTATTCAGGGGGAATTTATGTAGAGAGTTCTTCTTACATAATTTGGAATATAAGATGGCTTATGAAAAATATACCTCATCCTTATTCTCTCTAGCTTGTATAGTGTCTAACTAAGAGCCGATTGAACTGAGGATATCAATCTTGAAATTTTATAACAGGTTTCCCAATTTATCCTCAGTGACCCTTCCTCTAGATGACCTTGTGATTTTTAAAACTATATATCTAGGACCATTCCCATATTTTGTAGTGCCATGTGAGTAGTGTTTTCACAGTTCAAAAATTTCATCATATGTCATCTGAGAGATATCTCCATATCCCATGAGGTTTAATACATCTATACAATCATCTATAATCCCTTTGAGGATAATGGTACACAAAGTCTCTAGTTCTATCTTGTTTTTTTTTTTTTTTATATATTTGCAAGTTATATTGAAATATATCAACATAGTCCTCTAGGTTTTTATCATCCTTTTGGGTCATTTTGAAAATTTCCTCTCGAATATCCCTAGATTCACAATAATCTTGATATTTATTCAAGAATGTTTGCTTCATCTCTTCCCATGTATGAATAGTCTTTCCTCCAAGTCCCATGTTCTTCTTTTATGGTGGTTGGAAATACATTAAGTTTTTGGGCATCAAAGGAGTAGTCATAACTTCAACATACGATATCAAACTCAAAGAGGAATGTGTCTAGATATTTTCTACCCATGCCACAAAATTTAAGAAAGGAATAAGGTGGAATGTTCTTCATTTGAACCAGGCCATCTGATTGTTGGATAGGAAATTCAAATGTAATAGGCTCCTTCAATTTAGAAACTTCATATTTATTATCCATGTTTAACAACTCTTTTCTCCATAACACCATAGATTCAAGAGAATCAATAGATAATCCAGGCTCCTGAATGGGATTCTCTTGGTAATATAAATCCTCTTTTCTATCAACATATTCTATGGACATAGATCTTATGACAACATAATTTGTAGAATCATCCTTGTGGGAGATATTTCAATTGGAGGTTTATGCTAGGACTCTGAGATATCTTGATATTTTACTCCTTCTATATGTTTTCCTACCAAGGTGTTAGTAATATAGGTGCCCCCTACAACACCACATGAATTTCCCCGAGCATCTCTAGGTCTTCTCATGCATCCTAGTATGACCTATTTTATATGCATAATAGTTAGGATGGAGGTTAGTAGAGGGTTTGTCGAAAGTTCCCTAAGATATTATCTTGTTTTTTCCCCTGAATCGATGTAAAAAAAGTATCCAAGTTCCTTAGTGCTTCCCCAACAATGGTGCCAAAATTGACAGTGTTTTTTGTTACCTTCCTAATAGTGAGGGGTAAAATTAATCCACTAGATAAATTAATTATCAACTTGGGGTTCAATAATCTTGTGAGGCACTTTGTGATGTATAAAAAAACAAGGTCCTTGTATTGACTAAATAAAAACTATATTATTATTGACTACTATATCTTATGGAAATAAAACTCATTCATTCCAAGCAAATGTCTTATAAGAAATATATATCTACTATAATGTAAAATTGATAAAACAACAAAATTTGTAAAACTTGTAAACATAAATTGATTCTTCTACAAATTAAACATTTAAACAACTCTTAACACTCATGGTTGCATTCCCAGTTGATGGCTCTTCTCAAAGTGGTATATTTAGTGACCTAGTCTTGTACTAAATTTTATTTTTTCTCTGCTACTTAGATTGTAACCATGAGTGTAGCTAACTAGCCTATTTTTGTAGCAAACAATTATACATGAAATAAACAAATAACTAACAAACAAATGAGCATAAACATAATTAAACTACAACACACATCTATAGTATATACAAAAATCATACACAATGCCTCACCTCAGAGTGGGCCCCCTCAAGGGTTTGGCCTATATGCTTCTATGAAATCACCACACACTTACAGAGTGATCATGCATATACAATAATATCACTCATTTATATTAATTGAAAGAAAAGTATTATAGTACAAAACAATGTCCATCCCCTCAGGAATGAGGATAGTTTGTTTATATAGCACAAGAGGGTATATTTATGCTCATGAATAGAGATGATAGGGTTCATGTATTATTGGTGGTTAATTTTTAATTACAAACTACAAATTTTAGAGATATGATCCATAAATGATTGTATCCTCTTGAAACAATATTTGCACAATAACAAAACTTAACAACTTGCTTATCAAAACCATGAGTCTTGTGGGAATCACAATTCTATTTACACAATGAAAAATTGAATGGATGAATTAGTTGTAGAATATTATGCTAAGGCACACTCATCAACCCCTCTAGACAATATAATATGAATGAGTTGATATTTTTTTTGTAATTTCATGGACTTGAATATATATATATATATATATATATATATATGACACCAAACAAGAGAAATACTCTACCCCCAATGGCAACAAGTTGACATATTCTCCAGGTTGCCATAAATTTTCAAAGCCTTCTTGAACTTGTAATAATTGTGAGAAGCCATTTGATGCCTTGTGGAATATGATGCGAAATACATGCTATAGGGTTTGTTAGTAATATTTATTCAAAACATATATTCTGGTAGTAACCTTTAACATTCACTAGAAATCAAAAGTAATTTCATAAACATCCCTAAATCAATCATGTAAACAAGAAAGATATATAAATTGCAATCCTTCAAACCTTGTGAATATACAAAGCAAAGTGATGATGATGAAAAACATTAGGCTTTAAACTAGGTTCTTGTGATAGAAAAAGAGATATTTATGGGTGGAAAAAATATGTTGTTGAAATATTGGTTGTCATTGATGTCAACCCTTGATGAAATCTGGTAGCCCCAAAGGTATGGTTATGGAACCGGAATTTGATCAAGGAAAAAGGTCATGAAGAACAATATAAATGTGGGTAACCCACTCATGGATGGATACTCCTCATCATGTCGTTTCCGATGGTAGGCCATGTGGTTCCTCATGGTTGAGGAGTTATGGACTTGTGAAGTTAGAAGCCCCAAAGAATGGTTAAGAAAATCCTAGTTAGTTACAAGTCCATTAATGAAAGGGTAAAGTGGTTGTAACAAGAAAGTGTAGAAGTCCCTAAGTTTAGGAGAGAGGTTACTTTAAAAATTATAAATACACCTCAAGGAGTCTCTCATAAGTACATTCACTCACTAATTCTATTGAACATCTTCCAGTGATCTATTTGGAAAGTTTGCGACGAAGAAATAAGAGGTAGCGTAAAGTGAGACGTGCGAGAGTTTTGGGGTTGCAAAGGAGAGCATAAATTTATGAGGAAACCCTAGTTTGGTTGACCCCTATGGGTCATACCACTAGTGTCTCATGAGGCACCCCCATGGATTGTCTATGGATCAACCCCACTAGACAACAGGTCTTAGTCCTGTGAGGACAAGACAAGTTTGGGGGAAATGCTTGTACCAGGCCCTTTAGGTCAGGATAAAGATTATAGGTCAGCACTACTATGTATCAGGTCAGCTATAGAGGTATAGGTATGATTATGTGATTGTTTTGAAGATTATACTTGGTTGCGGTATGGTATATGTTTTAGGTATGGTTGGCTTGGCACATGATTGAGGCACATCTTGGATAAATGGTTGATTGAGGTACTCTTGTATTTGGTTATGACATGATTGTTATGGTTCATTATTAGAGACATATCTTTGAGATGTGGATGTATGGTTGAGGTATACACTTGATGTATAGTGCCATATGCATGAGGCACATGCTTTGGTTCTTTGAGGGACTTCATTGATGATATGGTACATGTATATATATGATTGATACTATAGTATATGGCACTGGTTTTATATATGATTAATGCTATAGTACATGGTACATGATTGGATACATAATTAGTTACTCATCATTGACGTTATGGTATCTACATTTGGAATATCTTATGGTACAGGATTGACGCATCCTATACTACATTTGTTGGTACACAGTTGATGAATGGTATAATATAGGTTACAAGTTGATGGTATAGTGACAATTATAGGTTGATGGTATAGTGACAGTGATAGGTTGGATACAGTGACAGGTTGACAAGTTATAAGTTGATGTGACTATGGCAGTGATTGTGGTAGTGACAATTTCGTCTACACTTATATTTCAGGGTGATAGGATGTGGAAAAGAAAGGGGTTGTAGCCTCCTTATGGTTGGTGCCGGATAACACGGGTAGTTGGAGCTTCCTTTAGGTTGGATCCTGAGAATCAAGGGGTTGTAGCCTCCTTTTGGTTAGAGCTATAGAATTCAGAGAGTTGTAGCTTCCTTTAGGTTGGATCTTGTAAATAGGGGGTCATAGCCTCCTTCCAGTTGTAGCTAGAGAATTGGGAAGTTGGTGCTTCCACTGAATGTATTATTTTTATATATATGAAAAAAATTATGTTGTTTTTTCCCATTTTGGTTTCCACATAAATTTTGGTGTATCGTGTTTTTGTGGATGTCTATTAGTGTATTCATCAAACTTGCGGGTATCCATGATTTTTCCCACTGTGACCTGCGGATGTCTACATCCTTCTAGTACTACAACCTGCATATATATTTAGAAAAACCCTAGTTCAATACCCATAGTCTTGATCCTTCGAACCTATAATGTCATCACTGCTTCAGACTCACTACTATAGATTTTTCAATAATACCTGCCCATAACATTTCACAAAATATATATTCAATGTGCTCAAAATTAGGTGCTAATGGGAGACCCTTTCTCTCTTATTTATACTGTCCAAGTAGCTTCCTTTAGGGGTTATCTTCTAACTTTTTTACCCAAATTACCTCTTTTAGGGATAACCCACTTTTAACTACTTTTCCCACTTGCAACCACTTTACCATAAATAGTAAACACACCACTTCTTGTTGCAATTAATTTATTTTTAATTGTTTTCTTATTGCAACAAATTTACCCATGATTAACTCCTAGTTACAACCACTTTGACTAGTATATTTCTTCTATGATATTCTATAATAATCGACTTCTTTGACCTTCTAGGGGCTTCTAGATAACTCATGAGGGTTCTCCAAATTCAATATGCCATATCTTCTCAACCGTGAGGAACTACATGACGTACCACATATAACTGGAAATGATATGACATGCACTATCCATATACAATAGTATTTTCTACAATTTCACTAAGCTTAATTACATTATTCCTCAAATAAACATGGGATACTTATCCATACCTCTAGGGCTACCAGAATATGATACCAGACTTGCATCAAGGGTTGACATCAATGAAAACCAAGCCAATTAATCAACATATATTTTGGGTAGCATGCTCGTATGAGCTTTGGAAAAAAAACTTGTGGGATATTACGAAACTCAATTATGTTGCTTGATTTGGATTTTATGCCGCTAGACCAAATTCTTAATGTGTCCCTGAATGGATTCAGGAAACAAGTTACAAGTCACCATAAAACTCTAACTGGGTCTTGGATGGATGAACCATTAATTGTGTTGGACTCCTGACATTGTATTATATCTATGGGAACCCCTCTCTTGTGATTATGTTACCCATAAAATGATTTATTCTACAATCTCCAGAACTAGGGTTTTTCTTAATGAGGGACAATGCAATTTTTGCACTAGGGGTCAATTTTCAAAAACATTGACTCGGGCTATTGTGGGTAGTTTTCTCACATGGGCCTTGACCAAAAACACTCAAGGGATATTATTCAAATTAATTATTCTTCTCATTTTGGATTGTGTCTCCTCAAACCAAATTCTCAATGTGTCCTTGAATGGCTTCAAGAAGAAAGCTACAACTCGCCATAAAAATCTAGTTGGGGCTCATATGGATGAACCATTGATTGTGTTGGAATATTGACATTGGATTATAGCTAGGGGATCCCTTATCCTTTGATTCAGATTCCAATAAAATGATTTATCTAATGATCTCTAGAACTAGGGTTTTGCTTAGTAAGGGACAACACAATTTTTGCACTAGGGGTCGATTTTGAAAAAAAACTAGCTCATGATTTTGTGGGTAGAGTATTCACATGGGCCTTGTTTAAGAACACTTTTAAGATCATATAGAACACAATATGATAATCAGTTTAGATTTTATGTCCCTGGGCCAAATTCTTAATGTGTCCCTGAATGGATTGAAGAAACAAGTTGCAACTCACCATAAAACTCTAATTGAGGATCGAATGGATGAACCTTCAATTGTGTTGGAATCTTGAAACTGGATTATATCTAGTGAAACCCATTTCCTATGATTCCATTTCCCACAAAATTATTTATATGAAAATCTTCATAACTAGGGTTTTGCTCGGTAAGGGACAATGCAATTTTTACACTAGGGGTCGATTTTGAAAACACTAACTAAGGATATTATGGGTAGTGTGCACATCTGGGCCTTGGAAAAACAAACTTATGGGAGATTACAAAACTCAATTATGTTGCTCGGTTTGGATTGTTCGCCCCCGAACCAAATTTTCAATGTGTCCTTGAATGAATTTAGGAAGCAAGTAACAACTTGCCATAATACTCTAACCAAGGCTCATATGAATGAATTGTTAATTATGTTGGATTCCAGACACTGGATTATAGTTAGGGACACTCCTCTCTTATGATATTTTGTCTATAAATTATTTATTTGATGATATTTGGAACTAGGGATTTTCTCTGTAAGGGACAATGCAATTTTTTCACTAGGGGTTGATTTTGAAAAACATTGGCTTGAGCTATTATGGGTAGTGTGCTCACATGGGTGTTTTGCAAACACACTTGCAAGAGATCACAAAACTCAATTATTCTTCTTGGTTTATATTTCATTCCCATGGACCAAATTCTCAAGGTGTCCATGAATGGCTTCAGGTAGTGAGTTGCAACTCACCATAAAACTCTAATCGAGGCTTGGATGGACGAACCATAAATTGTGCCGGACTCCTGAAACTAGAATCATGCTCATGGTAGAACTACCTATCCAATTCCATCAAATTTTTAGCTACCATTTAACATTTTCACAATGGTTCACCTATTAGTTTCATTGTTGTGATGAGTAAAGAACTTGCAAAAGGTCGATCAAATTATCCATTCCATTTTCCTAGTATTCTTCAATACTAGATGCATGAACTTAGACAAGCTCATTGGGTTTAGTTAATCCTCATCATCTAATCAAAGGAAATTCTTCAAGTCAAGTAAAGGTTAGCTTAGTCATCATAAGAAACTATAGTGTCTTTAGGTAAAATGATATGTAAACAAGTGGATAGGTGGTCTTTGCTAAAAAATATACATTTTGGCAGGGATAATTTAAAGGATGGAAATTTATCTGAGAATGTATAAACCTTGGCGAATGTTACTAGTCCTTAATATTTAAACTATAAAATGTTTGATTATATTTTTGTAAAAATATTCAAATTTCTAAGGATTTTGTATATTTTCTATAAAATTTGGGCTATTTTTAAGGTAAACTAATTTTATTCTATAGAATTTGGGTGAATCACTTTTAGAAAAAATGGAAATTGGTGAATCTTTTTTTTGGAAAAAGTATGGAAAATTAGCCTATGGGAGATATATAGTCCCTAAAATTTTCCCTGCATTTTGGTTTTGGAGTGGAGAGGAAATGAGACAATCAAGTTGAGTTTTTCATAACAAGAGGATATGAGACAACCAAGACAGTATAAGACACGATAAGATAGATGGGACAAGACATAGTAATATCTTTGGGATGAAATTTGACCTTTGAATTATAAAAAGTATATTTTGAATATTGGTACAAGTTTATGATTGTTTATTTGAAAGATATATTGATTTTAAATAAAATGTGAGACTAACATTAGTGAAATATGACATTGTTATTTAAATCATTAAGAAACAATTAGTTATTGTTAACTTAAAAGTGTGGATTATTTTCGAGGAATCATCGATGTACCTTGGATTCATTGTGTTTAATGATGTGATGTGCATGGATTTAGTGAAAGTGAAGGAAACATTATAGTGAATTAAATCACACATTATTATAAGTGAGGGGTTTTCATGGGATTATTAAGCTCATAAAGGATTAAATGGAATACACACAATGATGTTGCAAGACAATTTTGAGATGCTAAAAATGAAGATTATGAAAAAAACTATATTTATTTTGTTGTATTTTAGCAAGGTGTTCCATGATGAGTGTAATGAAACTATTGGCATATTTTCAAGTCAAGAGGTAACATCAATAACATTGTTTAGCTATAAGTTGAAAAAACACAATGTATGTATTCTTCTTATGGTTTGAGTTAGTATGTAATTGTGTAGTATCTTATGTAAATAGGCTTTTTTTTGTCAAATGAGTTCGTTTTGTACATAGACCATTAGGGATTGAAGTTCATAAATACTTAGATGAAGTTAAACCAATGATATGTGAGATGAATTGAGTTTCTATCAATATATGTTCATGTTCATGTTGAAGGACAAGTTTAAGAAAGAGAACATGGCACGTATTCCCCAAGTAGGAGAGTGTTGATGTTGTCAAGGATGAAGGATGTGAAAATTATATTTGAGTAGGTCAAGGGTGTATATGAGTGTGACAATAACTTTACAATAGTTGCATAAAAGTACCAAAGCTTGACAATTTGTGATAGGACAACACAAATAGATTACCTTTTATAAGATGTTTATTTGTTCGATAGAAAGAAATTGTGTATCCCTAAAGGATTGATCTAGGAGCATTTGAACACATAATTTCACAATAATGAATTAATTTAGAGGGAAATTTGGGCATGCAACAAGACATAAGATTTGTTGGAGGACTTGAGGTATTTCTCATCGTGTATTAAGTATGAGGTCAACAAATTTGTGATAAAATGTATAATTTGACAAATTACTAAGATAGTGAGTCAAAATTTAGCATTGTAGACATTATGGTCAATTTTGAAGATTCCCCAGGAATATATATCAACTTATTTTATACTTGGAGTACTACTAGTAAGAACAGATTGCAGATATGATGTAGTGTGTTTTGTTATTTACATGGTATAACAAATGGTGCATTTATTGACTTATAAGTAAGATCGATGATGTGACTTATTATGCGAGACTTTTCTTCAAGGACATAGTGTGACTTCATGGATTTCCGAAAAAATCACATTAGACATGGACATGATTGATCTTTGAGTCATTTTTGGAGGACATTTTGGAAGAAGATGGGGATGGAGTTGCAATGTACTTTAGCATATCACCCTAAAAAGGATGGATAGAAAAATATCATGAAGTGTCTCCCTCAATATCTACCATGAAGATTAGATATAGACAAGCTGACTTTATGGAGGGATAATTGTTTAGAACATGATGATTTTTTACATACAATTTAACTTTGTAAATAGGTATATAGTATATTAATCATTTAGAATTATATGGAAGGAAACTAAGATGATTAAAAATTTGGTTGATCAATTTTCAATATACAATGATTATACATAGATTAGATTGTGAAATTGTGTGTATAGGTTCGGTATAGTTTGAAGGATAATAGGGCCTAGCACATGATGCACATAGATGCATTATGGAGGCTCAAGTCATTCAAAATGGGAGATATGGTCATGGTGTACTTGAAGAAAGAGATCTATCTTAGATTCCCATATAACAAGTTGAATGCAAAGAAGATTAGACCATGTTGGATATAAAATGTGTGCAAAGTCAAGTTTCCATAGAATTAAACATATCACCCATATTCAATGTTGCAAACTTGTACAAGTGCAAGGAAGAGGAGATCATCATAGATGTGGATTATGTAACTGAAGAAGAATGTAGAAAGGTAGATTGGAATTCATGTATGTAGATGCGAGAAATAAGCCAAATGTTTGTTTTTTTGAATGGTAAGGTAGTTAAGATATGGAGCAGTGAATACAAATAGTCTTAGTGAAATAAAATAATGTTCTATATAAGGATAATACTTTGGTTTTTGAGGTTTAGTACCAAAAAATTAGGAAGGCAAACATGTTTATAGAGGATAAAATGTTAACAAGATAACACATAATGTTTTATTTGTAAGTGGAATTTGATGCATAAGTGTCCAAGATAATACTAAGTTTAATGAGCATGCCGCATGAGAGCACAACACAAGAAATATGAAATAGACTTAATAGATAGAATAGAAGCACAATAGAAGACATGTGTCGTAGATAGAAGTGCATGTGAGGAAGCATGGACAAAATAAAATGTTGACCACACAATTTAGGCATGGAGGTGAATTTTTTTATAATAGAGGATAAGAAAACAATGAATTATGATCAATGTTAGCAAGAGTACGATGAGAAGCATACATGGTGAGCATGACAAGTTCTCATACTCACACAAGAAAATGTTGGAGGAGGTTGAAACATTGCAACTCGAGGAAGTTGAACAATCAAGCATAGACAATGAGGGATTCATAGAATTGTCTACTGGTATTGGGACATTTGGATGCTATGATGTGCTCAAAGATAGGGGGTATATGAATCCCTATTCTTGGTTGGAAAATCATGGGGAAAAATGCCCTCTTTTACAAAAATTATCCATGAGGATCCTCTCTCAAGTTACTTCATCGTCTTGTTGTGAGAGAAATTGGATCACATATGGAAATTTTTATAGTTTGATAATGAGTAGGATTGAGCAATCTGGGGAAGAGAAAATGGTGTATGTGCACACCAACCTTCATCTTATTTATAGGAATATGGAGGAGTGGTTGAAAGGAAAGACAAATATGTGGGATGTGTTTCTGGAGGATATGGGTTTGGACAATAGTGTTGAGTTGGTGTTAGAAAAATTGGATCTTAGTGAACTTGTGTTAGATATGATCACTTTTTATGATGATGATCATTTTGAGGGGTCATCCTCCACACCAACAGATGCACTTATTGAATTGGATATAGAGGAGGAGGAGGATGGAGGAGAGAGTTGTGGTAGTGATGTTATTTTAATGATGATGACATGGAGGACTACTCATGAGCCATGAGATTCTTCCTCTAAGGTTCCCATATCTACCCTATTTTGTATTTTCCATTGTAAAATATTCCCTCCTATAGTATCAATAACTCAACATCTATGTAATACATTTTTGTTTTGATGACTTAATGAGAAAACTATATCTTATGGTTCTAATTTCATGTGTGTTTTTCATTTGATCATTATTGGTGTAGTACTAGTAAGTAGTAACTAGTTGTATAATTGAACTTGTATAATGTAAATGTTCTAGTTTCTATCAAAACTTGAATCTTTATGTTTGTATTTCATTTTTGTATGTGTAATTTGTATTATATATAAATAGTGTCCTTCGTGTCCTATTTCTAGGATTGTCATGTCTTATGTCAAACACTCATATTTCCATGTCCTTTGTGTCTCATTTCCTCCCGTTAGGTGACTTATTTGAAGTTCAATTTTACACGTACAAGATGGAAATTGCATCAAGCTACAAAATGGTTTCTAACATAACTGGTTTAACATATATCAAGTAATGTCTTGTGTCCAAGTAGGGTGACCCAATGGACAATCGATTAATGTGATGATATCAATTAGATGAGATTATTCTTATTATTTTTTCAATTTGGAGATGTATAGTGGCATCATCATCATCATCATCAAATAAACAAACACTTCAATTCATAGAACACTTTCCATGAAATGTGTGTGTGTGTGTGTGTATGTGTATTCAAAATCGCCTCAACTATTCATTTTTTACAAAATGGCACATCATGGTTGATATACAAAATGACAACAAGTGCCAAAACATGGAAACATGGAATCATTGGTCACTCATTGACCACCACGACCCTCGCCACACACACACACACACACACACACACACACACACACACATACATATACATATATTCAAAATCGGCTCAACTATTCATTTTTTACAAAATGGCACTTATTGGTCACTCATTGACCACCATGACCCTTTCCGCTATCATGTGCATCTCAGAAGTCGTTATTTCTCCTCTTACTCAAGGTAGGAGCTCAAGTATTTTTGTGCCTAAGTGTGTGGTTCATTTCTTCAGATACTGGACAAAGAAACAACATTCTTGTAAGTTTTTTCCCGCATTGAAGTAACACACCTACAAAATAATACTTTATAATTCTAGCCAAGAAAACTCACCACATATGACATTGTTAGTCACGAGGGTGTTTCCCTCCTCCACGATCCTAATCTCTCTTCTATGACACCTTGCATAAATTAAAAGAATCAAAGGATGAAATTTAATAAAAAAAAATCCTAAATCAATTCCAATCATGATATATAAAAAATTCATCAACGAATGATCTCACTATGAATAACACATGAAACAATGAAGATTCACTAGTAGGTGGAGCACTCAGTTGTACAAGATACTTTGAGGAAAAAATTACTTTTACTTCAACCACAATATCAACATTGAATGATGGATGAGGGGATGAATGAGGGACAAGTGGTGCATCCACAATGGATGAAACTGTGTGAGATACAATAGGGAAGACTAGTGGGTGGTCTACAGGTGCAACCACTATCGATGAATGGGATGGAAAAGGTGGTGGAGGTGGGCGATGATAAATTCCCACATGTCATACCATGGACATAAGTACCCTAGGAGGTGGGAACGTGGTATCTCAAGATTTGGGTAGGGTGGCCAAGGACTAGACTTACCCTCTGGCCCAGGACAAATAATGGGAAGAATTTCAGTAGTGGTGAATGGTATGATGGTGGTACTAGAGACAAGAAAATAAATGAACCAACCTACATCCACATTTATAATATTTTTATTATTACAAAAACGTGAAAGTCAACCAAAATAAGATAATAAATTTCACATTTAAACAAGATTTAACTCAACACATGATACCTAGGAAGGTGGTGATCTATCTATCCCGGGTGGACATGGTTCCTTGCTGTGTGAAACCACAACTTGTAGAAACACAACACATGCACATTCACACTAAAAGAATCTAGACCAATGACCAAAAAAATATGAAATGTTTTGTTAGGAATGATCATTTTAATTCATGAATTAGTCATTCCACCATACCTGAGTGTGTGGTACACCGAATGAATAGGTTGCTACTATTGTTGCGTAAATGGAAGGAACTGACATTGATGCATTTATCGACATTGATGGTTTGTTATTCGGACGTAGCAACTACAAATATCATATAATTAGATATACAAAACAAAACACTATATATATATATATATATATATATATATATATGAAGAATATAGAGATGATCAAGATACTAACCTCCTCCATGAAACTATCATGTCTAGTGGCCTCCATCATCGCATAACACGTCTTCCTACAACTTGAGAATATGTGAGGGTCACATGAAATAGGTCCATGTGCCCTCACCTAGCTGGACTTTGTTGTAGTGATTGAAGGCCCAACCCCTCCCCCAACATCACCTGAAGGTCTCTCCTCACAACATAATGCTATAAATGTGTTGTGTTGAACTAAAGTATGGGTGAAGGTGAATATTCATGTTTGAGTCTGGATGATGCTTTATGCTATGGGAGGATGTTGGGAAGGGTATTAGGCCTCCTCCTATGATGAGGAGGACCTAGAAATGGGTCACACATAACATTTTCTCTATCCCACATCGTTGATCCATGACCCACCCCTTGTAATTATCTACTGTCAAAGTAGTTGACATGGTGATGTAAGCAAAATACACCAATCATTTTCTTAGGAAATACAGAGGAACCTCCCTATTATTGTAGGGAGGTTTTTCAAATCTACCATAAACAACCTATCCATCCAATTGTCTAAAAATGGTTGGAAGGTGGACTAGTCCATACAAATGCATCTCTTTGTGACTAGTGGCTATAATCAAGTTATGGGGTCAATAAACAATGTCATTGTGTCTTTTTTTGAAATGTTAATGTCTCTAATTGGTTTTCGTTTAAATTCGTTCTATAATATTCATACATTTTGGCCATGTAATCATAAATGTGAGTTAATTGGCCTTGGGAATTTGCAATCGAAGATACAATGGTGTCTAGGGAAGCGACTAGTGACAATTGTGAGGGCTCTTTGGTGTTTCATAAGCCTTGTATAAGGGTTCTAAGAGATATCAACCCTGCATCGATTTCCATGTTTATGTTTGATGGCTATGGGTTGAGATTTGGTGTGTCTTCTTGTGGTGATGATGGGTTTGGGTTCTCTCTAAGTTCCATATTAATTATGTGTTTTTCAATTTAATAGGGGAATATATCTATATATATATATATATATATATATATATATATATATATAGATATCAATTTTTTATCATTTAAAAAAATTATGAAATTAAAAAAAAATAATTAAATTCTATAAATATTTACCTAGAATCAATTGAATATCATGTCAATAAAGTTTGGCATTCATTTATCTAACTCTAATCAATTTTCTCTCCTAAATTTACTCAATATTTCCTAAAATGAGTCTATTGATGAGATACATTAACCATGGGAAAGCCAAATACAAATTGTTTTTACCCCACAAGATCATATGCTAATTTAGAACATAAATTAGCAAATCAAGAATTCATGCATGTTCCTGCCTTAACAACTCATTACCATTTTTTCCACCATCATCTTAGTGTGAGCTCCCATTATTAATTTAATTATGTTCTTTTTTATAATTTCACAACTATATTAAAATATGAAAATCGAAATCCATAACTTCTTATTTAACAAAAACATTTAAATATAACAAAAAATTAATTGAAATATTTTAATTAAAATAATGTTAATTATATAAATAAAGTAAATTTAGCAAAACATTCTTTCCAATATTATTACTATTTCTAGAAATATTAAAAAAATAAAGTATTAATATTATAATATAGCTCAAACTTTTTATAAAATTATTATTTTAAGGTTAATATTGTATAATTAAGTAATCTTCTTAAAACATATATAAATCCAAAAAATTCCTATGATATAGGTAGGTAAATGGAAGGTGGAAAGCTTATTATGTGCTATAAAAAAATTGTAAAAAAAATTCCTCTTTCATATTCTTGTCACTCCAGTTATCTTATATGGATGTGAAGTTTGGGGTTGCAGTATATATCGAGAGAATCTTGGGGAAATATAACTTATAATCTCAAAATTAAGGGCAATACACCCTATCCTATCCTCATAGACGAAAGACTTTCACCCATTGAGAGCATTGTTATTGTTAGATAACTAAAGTACAAGAATAAGATAAATAACATGGATGACAAGAAGCTCCTCAAAATTGCTTCCAACTCTAGTCAAAACCGATAAATAACATGGATGACAAGAAGCTCCTTAAAATTGCTTCAAATTCTAGTCAAAACCACCAACCTCTCAAGTGGGGATGACATAAAGATGTCAAATCTTGGCTAAATCATTTGGAAATACAAGAAGAAGTCATCATGCAGAATGTCTATAATATTACAAATATTATCACTTCTAACTTTAAGGAGAATATGTGGTGTGATAAATAATTAGTGGATAAAAGGAAATTAAGATATTAGAAGGAAGTGGTCAACCCTAATTTAGAAAATCAAAATTACCACTTAGTTTTGAAAAGTGCAAACAAGAATATATATATAAAGTGTAATTAATTTATATATATTTTAATATAAAATTTGTTAAAAAATAAATTAAATTAAATATCAATTTTTGCAAGAGTTGTTTTTTTTCTTTTTCTTTTCCAGAAAGAAAAGTAAATTAGAGTAGATTCATATTAAACTTAGATCTCAAATACCAAAATGGATCAAATTTCTTAAGATGTAATATTTTTTATTATCATTTAATATGAATGAACTAATACTTGACATGGAATGAAATGATATCAATACTTAATAGATCTGAGTTTAGTATGGATCTATACTCATTTAATGTTTTAGATGTTGTTGTGTTCATATATATTTACATAGTTATTTATTATTATTTTTTTCAAATAACATTATGTATGTGACATCATCTCCACTGCCTAACTACACTTGGTGCAAAAATTATCTTTTCACATTAAATATAAAATAAAAATATTAAAAAAATCATTATGATAACATGCATATTGAATAACATAATACTAAACTCCAAAACTTTATTTGTATTTCTGGTAGATAACATCTATATTGAATAACTTAATTCGAAACTCGAAAATCTTATTTGTATTTCCAAGAAATTCAGTAACCCCAACCAAATCATCTAGTTTTAAGAAAACATGCATCCTCAAATTCATAAATAAGTTCATGATACAAATACTTATTTATTGTTTTAGATGGTAACCAATATAAATTGGGTTTAACTAGAGTGGTTGAAAGGAAATTGTTATAATGACTTTGAGCTTTGTTGTTAATCAATCTAATACCCTAAAGATTCTAGTATTTATTCCAGGTACCATTATCCAAATAAAAATAAAATTCCCCAAACAACTTAAAGTAGAAAAAAAATCACTATGAACCAATATTTTTTTCATAAATAATTTATTCCTTTCATATTAAAATTAATCTTATCATATATAGGAAATTGCGTCCTTAAAAAAACAACACAAAATAAATCTCCACCCCCTATTCAAATGAACAGGTAATCCCTCACATGGTATTAAGACATATCAAAGTTAACGATGGAATCTATAAACACGTACAACCTACAGACCCTACACTAGTAAGTGAACGAAGAGAAAGCATCAAATGTTACAAGTGATAGGAGTTGATAAAGCCTCTTGAGAGTAATTAGATCCCAAATCCCCATGTTCGTCCTGATCTTCACACCAGAGATATGCCTATAATAAGGCATTCATTTGTTGCCACACATCTACAGATTTCAATGATGAAGATCCTAGTGGGACGAAGGCTTCTCTGGATCATAATTTTGTTATGATCCACATCCCTAAGGTTTTCATTCTTCAGGTCTCTGGATGGAACCCGACCAGATTTCTCATCTCTCAACCTACGAAAACATTCAATGGAATGAAGGCTCGTCAGAGCTGGAACCCACGACTGGGCTTCCTACAATAATCATTGGCATAGGAAGTTGGTTCCAAGGGTTGCATAGCCGTTTACATGGAAAAAGAGAGGTCGTGGTTTGTGGTTTTGATACTTTATTTGAACCTTTATGTCTATATTTAATTTTTGTTGTGTGTAATTTGAAACACACACGATATAAGATATATATATGTTCAATGTTACACATACAATAAAGAAATTGTATCAAGCTACAAAATTATTTCTAACATAATTGGTTTAATATTTATCAACTAGTGGCTTGTGTCCAAGTAAGGTGACCTAATGGACAATCGATTAACATGATTATATTAATTAGATGAGCTAATACTTATTATGTTTACACTTTGCAAATGTATAGTGGTATTGTCACCATCATTATAATCATTCATCAACATCAAATAAACAAACATTCAATTTACAGAATACGCCCCATGATATATATATATATATATATATATATATAAACAAACATTCAATTTACAGAATACGCCCCATGATAAAAAACATTCAATTTACAGAATACGCCCCATGATAAAAAACATTCAATTTACAGAATATGCCCCATGATATATATATATATATATATATA
>ML782880.1:399842-416312 GCA_009831015.1 Picea engelmannii | reverse complement strand
TATCACATAGTTCCTAATATAAAAAATGGCACCAAGTTCCAAAACATGGAAGAATGACATATGGTGCCCTAGATACAAAATTACACTCATTGGCCTTATCCATTGACCATTGCCACCCTCGCCACTATTAGGTGCATCTCGGAAGTTGATCTTTCTCCTCTTACTCAAAGCAGGAGCTTGAGTTTTTTTGCTCCTAGGTGTATTTCGTCTCTCTAGATATTGGACAAAGAAACAATATTCTTATAAGTTTTTTTCCACAATGAATTAACACACCTACAAAATGATACTTTATAATTCTATCCAAGAAAAATTGTCACATATAACATTGTCAGTCGTGAGGTAATTTCCCTCCTCTATGAACCTAATCTCTTTACTATGTCTCCCTACAAAAATTACAAGAATAAAAGCATGAAATTTAATAAAAAATGCCTAAATAAATTCATTCATGATATATAAAAAATTCCTCATTGAATGATATCACCATGAATAACTCAGGAAATGGTGGAAATTGTCTAGCGGGTGGAGCACTTGGATGTACAAGCTACTCCAAGAAAATATTTTCTATTGCATTAACCATAGTATCCACATTGAATGATGGATGGGCATATGCATGATCGAAAAGTGGTTCAACCACAGTGGATGAATCAATGTGGGTTGCAGCAAGGAAAACTTGTGGGTGGGGTACAGGTGCAACCATTATGGATGGATGGGATGGAAAAGTTGGTGGAGGTGGGAGGAAATAAACCCCCACAAGTAGTATCGGGGACATAAGTACCCTGGGGGGAGTGGTATCCCAAGAGTCGAGGCAAGGTGGTCAAAGACTGGACATGCCCTCTAGCTCAAGACAAATAATGGGAATAAAGTCACGAGGGTGTTTCCCTCCTTTATGACAATATTCTCTCTACTATGTGTCCCTACATAAATTACAAGAATAAAAGCATGAAATTTAATAAATAAATTACTAAATAAATTTCATTCATGATATATAAGAAAATCCTGAGCGAATGATCTCACCATGAATAACTCAAGAAATGGTGGAAATTTGCTAGTGGGTGGAGCACTTGGATGTACAAGCTACTTTGAGACAACATTTTCTATTGCATCAACCATAGTATCCACATTGAATGATGGATGGGGGGATGCATTATGGACAAGTGATTCAACCACAGTGGATGAAACAGTGTGGGTTGCAACAGGGAAGACATGTGGGTGTGGTATATGTGCAACCACTATGGATGGATGGGATGGCAAAGGTGGTGGAGGTGGGTGGCGATAAACCCCCACAGGTTTTATTAGGGACAAAAGCATCATGGGGGGAAGTGGTATCCCAAGAGTCAAGGCAGGGTGGCCAAAGCCTGGACATGCCCTCTATCCCGAGACAAATAATGGGCATAAAGTCAGTAGTGGTGAATGGTATGATGGTGGTATTGGCGATGAGGATATCAATGAACCAACTTGCATACACATTTATAATACTTTTGTTATTACAAAAGCATGAAAGTCAACCAAAATAAGATAACAAATTTCACTTTTAAACAAAATTTTACTCAACACGTGATATCTGGGAAGGGGATGATATGTCCATCCTAGGTGGACATGATTCCTTGCTTTGTGAAATTGCAACCTATAGAAACACAACACATGCACATTCAAACTAAAAGAATCTAGAACATGGACTAAAAACAGATGGAATTTTTTGTTAGGAATGATCATTTTAATTCATGAATCATTGAATGTGCAAGTTCCTGCTACTACTACATCAATGACAGAAACTGACATTGATACAAATGCTGACATTGAGGGTCTACTATCCAGACATAGAAATTGCAAACATCACACACACACACACACACACACACACACACACACACACACACATAATCAATGAAGAATATAGAGATGATCAAGATACTAACCTCGTGCATGAAACTATCATGTCTAGTGGCCTCCATCATCCCATAACAAGTCTTTTAAAAAATCAAGCATATGTGAGAGTCACATCAAATAGGTCCATGTGCCCTCTCTTGGCCAAAATTTATTATAGAGCTTGAAGGCACAACCCCTCCCCCAACATAACCTGAAGGTTGTTCCTCACAAGATAATGTTATAAATGTGTTGTGTTGCACTAGGGTATGGATCAAGGTGGATATTGATGTATGGTCTAGCTGATGCTTTATATTATAGGAGGATGTTGGGTAGGGGGTTAGGCCTCCACCTAGGAGGTTGAGGACCTAGTAATGGGTCACACCTAGCATTTTCTCTATCTCACATAGACCCATGACCCACCCCCTAGAATTCACCAATGTCAAAGTAGTTGACATGGTGATGTAAAATAAACTATGCCCGTAATTTTCTTAGGAAATAAAGATGTGCCTCCCTATTATTGCAGGGAGGTTTCTTAAAGACCATAAATCACATATCCATCCAATTGTCTAAAAATGGTTGGAAGATGCACAAGTCCATACAAATGCATCTCTTTGTGACTAGTGGCTATAATCTAATTATGGGGTCAATAAACAATGTCATCGAGTCTTTTTTTGAAATGTTAAGTTTCTAACTTGGATTTTATCTAGACTCATTCTATAATATTCACACTTTATAGCCCTGTTATCATAAATGTGAGTAAATTGGCCTTGAAAATTTGCAATGGAAGATATAATGGTATTTAGGGAAGTGGCGAGTCACATCGGCAAGGGTTCTTTGGTATTTTGTAAGACTTGTATAAGGATTATAAGATATCTCAACCCTGCATTGATTTCCATGTTTATATTTGCTAATTGTGAATTGAAGTTTGGCATATCTCCCTGTGATGATGCTAAGTTTGGGTTCTCTAAATTCCATATATATATATATATATATATATATATATATATAATTTAAACAAGTTATAAAATAAAAATCAATCTCTATCCAAAAAATACTTACCATACTTACCTGGAATCAGTCAAAAAATACTTATCATACTTACCTGGAATCAGTCAACCAAGTTTGGCATTGATTTGTCTATTTCTCATCAATTTTCTCTCTCAAATTTTCACAATCTTTCCTAAAACAAGTGGAGCGGTCTATTGGTGAAATAATCCTAATGAAGATGACTTGGCAATTGCGGTTCAGGAAATGTCGAAGTCGAAAAATCAGGAAAGCATGTTGGGTGAGCACCCCATTATTAACTTAATTATTTTATTTTATGTAATCTCACAGCCATATTAAAATATGAAAATAAAAATCCTAACTTCTTTTTTATTAGACAAAACATTTAAATATATTAAAAAATTTAATCATCAAAATAAATTTCGCAAAAAAATCTTTCCAATATCATTATTATTTTTAAACGTGATAAAAAATAAAGTATTAATATATAATATAACTCAAACTCTTTATTTTATAAAATTACTATTTTAAGATTATTTTTTATAATTAATTAATTTTTTAAATATATATAGTGTAAATAATTGAATTTTATTATATTAAACATATATAAAATAATTAATTCATATTTATTTTAATATAAAATTTATAAAAAAATTAAACTAAATTAAATATAAATTTTTAATAAAGTGTGCAAATTTTTACATTTCTTCATATTTGTCTTATGATTTCTAGAATTATAACTGTGTAGGAAATTTGAAATGCCCAACATTTTGAGTGGACACTCCACCTATCATTGGGGACTCTTGAAGCAAGAATGAATGAAAAAAGTGTTGAAGAGAAAGTTAGGAGAAAGTGGAAAAATATAGTGGTTGAATGAAATAAACTGTTACCAATTAATAATTAGGTTATAAAGGCTAGATATGATGTGAGAAAGTTCCTTGGATGCAGGTGTCACCCCCATCCACCTGGAGAGCACCACGAGATCCCCCAACGCATGAATCGACGACCTGGTGCGCGAACTGACACCCTCCCCTCATGTGAATTAAACGACTTGTCCTCTCAAGGCGTCGATCCATTACTCTGCCAACTGCTCCCACTCCTCACTTGCATGGCCTTACTAAGATGCACCATTCCGCGCACATGCAAAGGATGGTATCATTGAAGGTTGGTGATTTGACCCCCTCTCCTCATGGCTTTTGTCACTCCATTATCCTCGACCATCCCCGACATTCCTCCACTATTCTCTACAAGCGGTGGCTCTTTGTTCTTTGCAGGTGGGAGCTCTATGTTCTCTATAGATGGTGGTGACTCTCCCCACTCTTCGTGCCCTACAATCTCAAGCTCTTGCTTATGCCTCCCCACAAGAGTGCCACCCCCACCTTGGGGAGAAGTGGTCATGGAGAGTGTGCATCCACAACACCTTCCTTGCCCGTCATGGACAATCAGGAAGGCTACGACCACTCTGTCCCCAACTATCTTCGGTAGTTGTTAGAGGATTGGGAAGAGGAAGTTTTATGCTCTCTCCTAGCCTCCCAACACACCTCCAAACACCATCGCAATTACTGGGTGGTAAAAAACCTGCTCATCCACACTCTCTTCACCCTCCCATGTGTCTTTGTTCAGAGCCCTCCTAGTTCGCCTCTCTCACCCCACTCCCCCACTGCTCGCCCTCCTCCTTCAACTCCTCCCTCCCCCGACACTCATCCTCTTCCTTCGATAACCCACCCGAACACCTCGACTCCTCAGGAGAATCCCAACAAATAAACAACTGATATTAATCCAGGCAAGTATAGTTCGTTGATGACTCCCTTTATCAAGAGTGCAGGCCTCCCAGTCAAGGAGCCAATCTTGGACAACTCCAACTCCTCCATCGACAATGAAAATGACTTCAGTGGTTTCCCCATTGTAGAAGAGATTCCTCCTGATGGCCCTCCAACCGTGACTGACAAGCATACATAATTCCCAGGCTTATGTTCATTTTTCATTTTTTCTTAGTTATGATTTTTCAGTTTTCTGGTCTTATGACAGTAATCAAACAAACAATCTCTCTCACTATTTTTGTAAGCCCGGTTTCCCCCCAAGGGTAAGAAATATGATCATGTATTTTTCCCATCTTGGTTTCCCAATAAGAACATGCCTCAATTTTATTCATTCATTGAGATAAACAGTGTGAACTTATGATTGTATCTTTACTGTATTTTTAATAGAATAGTTCCAAAATCCAAAAAAAAAAAAAAAAAAGACGTGAGAAAGTTAAAGAAAATATAAGGAAGTAGCCGTTGAAAGAATCAAACATTTACCATTTAATAATTAAGTTATAAGGGGGGAAGTTTGTTTGAATTAAAAGATAAAGTAATAATATTTTTTTTAAATGTTATTATTAAGGTTTAAATTAGATATTACAAGAGGGTGGTCTTAGATAATAAAGGAAATAAAATAAAGAGTGGATAAAGAATGAGGAAATAGTTTTCCCAATGTAAAGTAGAAAGTAGGAGGAACTTCCAACTAGGAGGTTAAAACGCTAAGGAAAGAATAAACAATTAAGGCTAATTCAAATTTCAAAGATGAAATAATAAAAAGGAGAAATTATAAAATGAAAATTAAAAGAGTCTAAGAATTAGCATTAGCAGGAAATTGAAAATAAACATGAAGAAGTTGATAATCCAGAAGTAAAAAGGTTTAAGTGAAAAGAGGGGGAGATAAAGATTAAGATGTTTTTCAAAGGATTTTTTCCACTTCTTCCTAACATTTACTTCTCCTCTTTGCATTTATAAAGTTTCTCTTCAACATTTTTTTCATTCATTCTTGTTTCAAGATTTTTTGATGATAAGTAGAGTATGTCACTTTTAAAAGTTAAAAGTTTCAAATTTCCTACACAATTATAATTCCAAAAATCACAAAACAAATAAATTTTATATTAATTATTTTATTTTTTAAAAAATCAACAATTATCTTCAAACATTAAATAAAATATTAAAAAAAATAAATTAATAACATGTATATTGAATAAAATATAATACTAAACTCCAAAACGTTATACACACCTTATTTGTATTTTGATAGATCACATGTATATTAAATAACTTAATAACCTTATTAGTATTTCCAAAAAATTCAATAACTTAATAGTAAACTCCAAAACTTAAACTTTATTTTTATTTCCAAGAAATTCAATAACTTAATACTAAACTCCAAAAACTTATTCACGTTTCCAAGAAATTGTGATCCAATTTAAATAGAAAACAACTATCCTCACATTATAAATAAGCTTAGGATTTAAATATTCATTTATTATTTTATAATTATGGTTGAGAGGAAATTGCTATTTTTCCCACCTATTTTCAATTTTAACTAGTGATAAGTTGAACTTACAACTAGTATAATATATTGTTTTAATGGCTTTGAATATTTATCTTAAATACCACCCTCTAAATAAAATATCTAAAAAAAATTAATGAAATGAATATAAAGTATACAAATATTTTGGTTATAAGTAATTTATTCTTTTAATAAATATAATTGAAAATGATTGGATCATCCATATTGAAGGGGAAGATGGAGCTCCACGGTTTTGACTCTACCGCAGGTTTCCCACCTATTATACCCTCCCTCCCCCCTTGCCGTCCTTATTGTGGTCTGTCAACGAATCCCTCCCTGGTAGTGTTTTTTTGCTAGAGTTTGGTCCCCATCCATGCATCTCCTTTCGAATCATGGCCACCTGCGATGAGGAGGTCGACAACTCGCCATATCCCATTGAATCTCTCCAGTGGCTTCCGCTAGCTAGAAGCGCTCCCCATTTTTCCAACAAGTTCACCCCGGAAGCTGATGTGGTGACAATATGGGGGGAGATAGCATGCATTTCTTCCTCTGAATTTCTTACTTCTCAGGATGTCGAGGCATTATCAGCTACAGTCTTGTATCTTTCACCGCGGAACTCAACTGGCTTTACCACAGGATAAATTTTCTTGGGGACTCTGACTTCCTCTCTCTTCTCTCTTCAGGTTTTTGAGGATCTTGTGATAGGTTTCAAGGTCTCTACTCCTCTAGCCTTAGTGGGTTCACCACTTCCAGCCTCTATTTCCTAGGACTTCCCAGATCCATCAATTCCGAATTTCTTCCCAGATTTATCACATGTTTCATCTTCCTGTGGTGGTACCCTATCGACGGTCATTGCATTGATGCCTTTCCTTTAAGGGTTTCAATATCTAGACGCCATATTTCTGGGCTCTTGCCCTTTTACTGATGCAAGTCTGAGGTTGTTCTTTGAACCTCCTAGTGGCGGTACGTCGGAGGGTTTGATCGCCCCATATCTTCCCTCGACAAATCTCAATGGCTGAGATATCACACTAGAAGGAGCTTCTGGAGTCCCAAAACCCCTTAGTCTATCCGGGGATCCAATATCTCCCTCAATCTACAAACGTCGGAAGCGAAACAAGTGTATAGGGGTTATCTCGAACTCCTTGAATCTCATTATGGGTGAAGACCTATCAATGGCAGAAGTGGTGGAAATGGCTGAAAAATATGTGGTGGGGAAGGTATATGGCTACCACTTCAGTGAAAAACCCCTCAAAGCTTGGGTGGTTGCTACTTGGGGGTTGTCCCAAAATCCATCTCCACAGATGAGGCGCCTCTCTTGGGGGTGGTTCTTGATAATTTTTGAGGAGGAAGAGCAGGATTCTCCGACTCTTACAGGTTGTTGGACCATTGACTCTTCCCCAATTCTTCTAAAACTTTGGGATCCTACTTTTTATGCCTCCACTGAGACATTGGACTCCTTTCCCATTTGGGTCTTTTTTCTAGGGCTTCCACCTCATCTCTGGTCTTTAAAATTTTTCCAAGCTATTGGGACTATGTTAGGAATTTTTTTGGATGCATACTTTTCCTTCAAGGATATAGGTGATATGGAACTGGCTCGCATATTAGTATCTTTAAACATAAGGGGCGGCCTAAGGAAAGAGATCAACATTACAGATAGGGGTCGAACCAGGGAACAAATCCTATATTATGAGGGAATCCCATTTCGCTGCAGGCATTGTCAGGTCCATGGGCATATCTTAAAAGACTTCCCTCAGCCTTATCGTGGTTGGAAAAAATCTCCTCTATCCCCTAGGCTGATGCTCATCAAGGAATGTCTTCCCCTGTGGGTTCAGACTCTCTGTCCACCTCCTCTTCTTTAGGCTCACTGCATACTCCGAGAAGTACAACAACTGGCACGCTACAGGATTTTGGTGTATTTTCTCCAGACTCTAGACGACTCGATCATGGACGGGCCCTCCCTTGGGCACTGACTCATGCGTCTCTACTATCTCAAGGTACACTTCAGTCGCCCTCTTTTGATGCATTTTTGAATATGCACCTCTCTATCCCTTTGTCAGTTCTGGACCCTCTTCGAGCCATCCAATTTCTAAAACTTGAAAACCCCCCTCCCCTTCAAAACCTTTTCTCCCCTTTTCCCTATTTTTCCATACCCCCCTCACAAGTCACCCTCCCCTCCCTAGAGTCTCTTTCTCTTCTCCCACTGCCCCCCTCCGATCCCCCCTCCTCTGTATCTAATGATGAGCCCTCTTCAGAGAACTTGGAGGAACTTTCCATTATTTTTAACCTCAGGAACAAGACCATACTTGAGCCTCCCTCTACGGAATTTGGGCTAGGAAAAAACCCAGAAGCTCTCACTCATAAAAAAAGGTCGTGGATGTGCATCCCTCTTTTCAAAGGCACAAAATTGCACCTAAATTGACATTACATATGGATGTCAATGGTCCATTGTTGGGGAACTTAGAAAAGTGAATACCCCAAGAGAGGTTCCCCCATGAAATTTCTCTCCTTCAATTGCAGGGGTCTGGCAAGCCCACACAAGAAATATTCCCTTAAAAGGTTGATATTCACACATCAACCATATGTCTTTCTGCTCCAAAAAACAATGGATTATTTTACAAAAGCCTCTAACATACTAGAATTTCTGCTCTTAGGATGACGCTTTGAGGGTATCGATGCCAACGACAGATCACGTGGTTTAATTACTGGGTGGCGCTCCCGTTCAATTAAAATCCTAAACTCTTGGGCACTCAAATCTTGTCTCGGTGTGGACTTATTTGTGGAAGGCATGGAGAAGGAATTTAGGTTTTGAATGTTTATGGTCCCTATATGGAGAAGACCCTCTATTGGGAATCAATTTTCAAGCTCAATCTATTGAAGGTTGATAACCTCATCCTAGGGGGAGATATAAACTTTTCTTTTGGAATGGCGGAGGTTTGTGGCCCTAATTTGCATCCTGACCACCTCTCTGCAATGTTCTCACATCTTCTTTCATCTAATGTCCTTCTGTATGTATCCCCCCGAAGGCTTAGCTCGACCTGGAAAAATATGCGGACTTGGGATGCAAGGGTTGCTAAACGGCTAGATCGATTTTTGGTCTCAAAAAAACTGATGGATTCACATTTTCAAGTGAGACAATGGATCAGATCTGGGGGAGAATTTGACCACTCACCAATTTGGATGGCATTGGATAGTGGGACAATCAAGCCACCACCCCCTTTCAAATTCAATTCTTCCTGGCTCTCTAATGAAAGCTTCCTAGACTTGGTAAAGTCCAACTGGAGACCCTTCGATCTCAACTCGGGTTCTCTGGTGGGTCTGCACTTTGAAGACAATCTCAAAAGTATCAAACAATTGGCAATCCCATGGGCTCAGGAAAAAAGAATAAAGGAGGAGAGAGAACTGAAGCACACAGAAGATCAGATTAAAATACTCTATCAATCGACAGACTTGGGGTTTTTAACCGAAAACTCACGGGAAAATCTAAACAGCTTGGAATCTCTGTGCAGGCAGCTACTGGATAAAGAAGAAGTGACATGGAGACTGAAAAGTAGGGCCATTTGGATAAAAAAGGGGGATGAGAATACCAAATTCTTCCATGAATTTTCCAAAGGTCGAAAACCGTCAAACACAATTTGGAACCTGCATGACTAGGAAGGTATGCGGGTATGAACATTTGAGGGCTTAGCGGAGATGGGAAAAAATTACTTCAAATCATTGTACAAGGCAGAACAAAGAGAAAATATTGTAGAGATTGTCTGTATTTCCCTCTATTATCCGAGCTTTGTGGACGACAAAAGAAACAAAGAACTCTTCATGGAAGTTAATGAACATGAATTAAAGGAGACACTTCATAGTTTCCAAAAAGATAAGAGTCGGGGGTTAGATGGGTGGACGATATAATTTTATATTGGGTTCTACGATCTGTTGGGATCAGATCGCCTCCATGTGGTTGAAGAATCCAGAAGGAATGGGAAAATCCATGCCCCCTTTATCTCAAATTTCCTATCTCTTATTCCAAAAAAGGAAGAACCCCTCTCCTTTGAAGAGTTCAGGCCTATCTCCCTCTGTAATCGTATATACAAAATAGTGGAAAAAATCATTGCAAGATGCCTAAAACCTATTCTCTCGGACTTTATATCAAAAGAACATTTTGGGTTCTTAAATGGTCGACAGATACATGAAGCCATCGAAGTGGCTCAAGAAGGACTACACGGCCTCAGATCCACGAGGACCAAAGGGGTTATTCTGAAAATAGATATCTCAAAATCTTTTGACTGATTCAACTGGTCTTTCATCGAGCTACTTCTTACACATTTGGGGTTCGGGATTCCCTTCATCAAATGGATAATGTCTTGCATTTCCTCTGTCTCCTTTGCAATACTTATAAATGGGCATCCTCTCCATTTTTCACCTCAGAAAGGGGACTGAGGCAGGGTTGCCCCCTCTCTCCACTACTATTCCTTTTGGTAGAAGAAGGCTTAAGCATGGCCATTGGATTGGCCTCCTCCTCGGGAGAATTTTAGGGGATTTAGACCTCTTCAAACTTCAGAATTACTCATCTACTCTTTGTAGACTGTGTACTAATGTTTTGTGGTGGAAGACCCAGGGATGCTGAAAAATTAGCCGATATACTCCAACTCTTTCGGGCAGCTACAAGGATGGTTATTAATTTAAAAAAATTCTCATTAACCCTAATCAGATTGGAAGCCGGAACATTAGCCATTTACATAACTCACTTTCCCTTCCCACTACAAGACCTCTCTCTAGGTATCAAATATCTGGGTTTCCATCTCAAGGCAAACAAATATCTTTTAGGAGATTGGCAGTGGCTTTTGGCCAAATTTGAGAAGAGACTAAATGTATGGATTTTTCGGTTCCTCTCCAGGGCAGGCAGATTGACATTGACAAAATCGGTTCTTGAGGCTATTCCAGTTTACCAGATGTCTCTTTCCTGGATTCCCAAAGGGATATTGGAAAAAATCCGACGTATATGCTTTCGATTCATATGGTTAGGACCGAAGGAACACTTTACTATGCCGTGGGAAAAATGGGAACTATTGGCTCATCCAAAAGCACTGGGAGGATGGGGACTAAGGAACATATTCATTTTCTCAAAAGAAATAGTAGCCAAATTTTGTTGGAGACTTTTAACAACTACCAAACTCTGGACACAAGTTGTGGTACACAAGTATATCAAGCCAGATTTAGTGGGAGATTGGATACGAAGGAATGATAAGAACATATCGAATTGCTCAATTATTTGGAAGGCAGTGGTTAAATCCTTCCATGTGATAGGTGACAGATTGGCAAGGAAAGTAGGCAGGGGTGATCAAGTTCACATTGGATCAAATCCTTGGCCTGGTAGTGGAAACTCTCATATTCTACCATAGGCCTTATTACACCACTTACATCATCAAGGCTTCTACAAACTAAATCAAATTAAAGACCCAGAAACCACAAACATCTGGCAACAAGGGAGATCTCCTATTACAATGGGACAATTATATTTTTGCACTCCAACGAGGTCACATCAGGCTCTTGGAAAGGGATGATGAATTGGTCTAGAAAAAATCTCGTCACGGGGTCTACACTCCAAAACTGGGCTACATAGCACTTAATGTTGATCTCCTCCAAACAGAACCGTGTTGGTGGTGGAGTAGACTTTGGAAACTCAAAGCCCCATTAAAAACCGAGGTTTTCATGTGGTTTTCTTTGGTAAACAAGGTCCCCACCTGGGACAAGATGAGAAAGCGTCAAATCACTGGGCCTGGATGGTTCCCTCTTTGCAAAACGAGAAATGAACCCATTGCTCACATCCTCATCTTCTGCCCTTTCACATTGAAAGCATGGGGGGAAGCATCTTTTCTCCTGAGGCAGCCTTGTGATTGGAATGGGCCTTCCCTGGAACCAACTTGGAAAAATTGGCTTCAAAACCCCTCCCACAAGAAACTAAAATCTATGCCTCTTATCATCATCTGGGTATCTGGTTGGTCAGGAATATGGCTATATTTCAGGACAAGGCATCGGTTCTCGAACTAATCACAGTAAAAAGTCTCTTGATCCTTGAGCACTTTCCCTAGGAAAAGAACCTTGCAGTTATCCAAGATGTACAACCTAAACTCATAGAATATTCCTTTCCCTAGCATATTTTGATGGTGCTTCACGAAATCTCCTTTCTGCATATTTCTAAATCATATTTTTTTTAAATAAAAATGGGGTTGGGAAAAGGAAGAAACAACTATGCCAAACTCATGGCACTGCTACTATTACTCAAATTTTCCATTGAGCAGTGGTTACACACCATACAAATTATTGGTGACTCCATTAATATCATAAACTGGACCCGGAAAATTCAAACCTGCCACAATATTATATTGCAACCCATATTGGAGGAAATTACTATTATTCTCCACTCTTTTGACACTTTTGTACTACAACATGTTTATAGAAACCAAAACTCAATAAAAGATGTTTTGTCAAACTATAGAAACCAAAACTCAATAGCACATGATCTGTCAAAAGAAGGAATCTATGGACACTGGCACATAACAGAATCCAATAGGAATGCAGCTCAAAGCTTCTACCACCCGCCTTTCATTGAATAACCAGATCAAGCACCACCTTAATATTTTTGTTCAGTCCTTCAAGTTTATTATTACAACTTACTTGTATATTCTAGAATGGAACCTTATTGGTCCTTTTTTAATAATCACTTTAAATTTCATATATGTGCTATATAGGCCTTTCGAGCAGGCATTGCAACAAACTGTCCTACATAGTCTGAGCTATTACAGGACCTATGGAGGTTTCTGTATATGTTTTGATGAGAGCACCATAGGTTTTTGGGTAGAAACCCTCACATTTTTTCTTGTTTTTTTGAATGTGTTCTTCTAGTACCTACAAAATGTAGTTTTGTCTATGCTGATGAATAAAATTAAGCTTTTTTTCCGAGGAGAAAAAAAATAATTGAAAATAATTGTGCTAACTATTATATATTTTGACTTTTTTATTTAACTGTTAACTGATTCTGGACCGGGCTCCCTTCTTCAATCGTCGCTGGCGCAGGAAGCTGGTTACGGAGGGTTGCCTGGCCGTTTACGTGGGAGAAGAGCGGCGGCGGTTTGTGGTTCCGATACTTTATTTGAGCCATCCATTCATTACCAGACTTCTCGCTGAGTCGGAGAGGGAATTGAGATACGACCATGGAGGGCCGATCACGTTCCCCTGCAAAGTCGTCGACGATTTCGATCAGGTGAAATGGCTCATCGACAAAGAGATCGCCGCCGCATTTTATAAACGATAATTGTAATGATGGCCGTGTGTATATAGGTTTTGTATCTTACATTGTCACTTTTTAGGTTATTCCATTTTGTCTGGGAGAGCCAATATTCCAATCTGATCGAGTGAATTTTTAGAATTTTGTTAATATAGATCTCATTCAAATGGACCGTTACCGTTTTGAAATTGGGTGATGGAAATCTTTTATATTTCAAAATTTATGGTTTAACTATGTTTGAAGTTCCAGGTAACATTAGCAATGTGAAGGGATGGAATATTAAGCCTCCACACTCGGAAGTCAAAGCTTTTTGTTAAAAAATCTTGTGAAAGATTCAAGAATGGTGTGTGAAGCTTATGATCATACGAGCTCGGTGACTGTAAAAGAACAGTTCATGATGAAGAGATTGAGTCGTGCAATAAGTCTATTTGAAAAACTGTAGCAGATATCTTCGAAGTCGAAAATTGCAGTTTTTATTAACTTAAGTTTTTTGAGAAACCACTATTGAGGGGCATCTAAGTCGTCAAAGCCACACCAACCCTTAATATGGTTGGATTTTTTTGTTCATGCAGGTTTCGAATTGGTAACTTTGCCTTAACAACACACTCTGTCATCCACTATCCTACACCTTGAGGACTAAGAGGGAGAAAGTTGAGAACAGTGCAGACTTAAGGAATATTTCTCATATATTGTAGAATACACCTTGAGGACTAAGAGGGAGAAAGTTTAGAACAGTGCAGACTTGAGGAATATTTCTCATGTATTGTAGAATTTTTGGGGGGCTTGTGACTCATATTTCTGTAATTGATTTGTAATTTTATGTAATTTTACATAACTCGCGGTTGAGAACGTTGAAAGGTATGGGCTGAGAACGCGTGCTTTCAATATAAAATGTCTCTGTTAATATGAAACGTTTGGTTGCATTAGGTTGATAAATGGAACGTGTCAATTACATATCCTTACAGTAATTTTTTAATGTCATTAGGTAATGTTAAAAAGTAAACATGTTAACGAATGCCTTGATAAATGCAAGAAAGTTATGAACAATAAATCTGACCCATTGATTTTGGAGGACGACTAAGAATATGCCAGCATCTTCAATGCATAGCCTTCAGATTAGGGTTTAAGGTTAAATAAGGTTAAAAGATCATTAATTGTGCCCATTGTCAATAGGTGTACGCCTTTCGATGTAATTAAGATAAGATATTGAATTATATACAAAATTTAAGCATTGAATTGACTTGATAGATGTCTCTTGGTATGTCTTACTTCGTTAGATCAATGAAGTGAATACATGAGATTGTTTTTGAGGTTATAAGCTTTTAATGAATTTGAATTTATAAAAGAATTTGTTTATTATTTTAAATATGTTTGTGTAGAGGTATTTAAGATTGGATATGAATCTTAATTGGGTTTAATTTAGATGGTTGAAACTAATGATTGTTATCTTTTCCAACACATTTTCACATTTTCATAAAACACTATGTTTGTGTAGAGGTATTTAAGATTGGATATGAATCTTAATTGGGTTTAATTTAGATGGTTGAAACGAATGATTGTTATCTTCTCCAACACATTTTCACATTTTCATTAAACACTCAAATATATTAAATGCAATATTTTACTGATTTAAATAACTTGCAAAAGCTAAATGTCCAGAAACTACATTTTTCATTAAATAATAATTTCACGGTTCATTCAGTACCACATTACCTCATGCGGCAACACATTATCCTACTAAAATATCTTAATGTTATGTCCCCACTCCTCAAGATAGTTCCGGTTTCAGTCCCTAAAACCTCCTTGGTTTGAAAACAAAATTACAAACAAAGCAGAACACATGAATTACACAAACTAAAATTCAAAAGGAAATAAAAAAGCACGATGACAATTTTATAAGAGGAATGAAAGGAAAAACCCTAAAATTCAGGAAAGCAGAAAAAATAAATAATTTATCACAAGGATTGAGATGAAAACCTTCATCGGCTGCATGAGCTTTGTAAGACAAATGTGTTCTACCGGAGAGAAGGCAGGTTGGACTGTGGCCTATTCCAATCCAAAGATATCAACTCCTTTGATAAGCTGATAAATTTCTTCACTCTACGTATCTGGATCTTCTTTGCTCGCATTTCAAGATTTGTTTTGTTTTCACTTTTCTCAAAGTAATCATTTAGTCCAAGCTTAACAGTTTCTTGTACTTTCTTTTCGGGTGCTTATTGATAAATTGTGAAGCAAAGAGAGATGCAGAGAGAAAAGAATAGTATATTCAAATGTATGAAGAAGTACAGAACATAACTGAAGAGATCCCAACAATAGGAAATAGCTGAGCTTATATATGCTCAAGCAAGATAGAATTAGAAAGTACAACTGTCCAGTACAGCTGGCAGTGTACGGTCATACTGTTGAGGGTACAATATATTTAACACTCCCTCTTAGACTCAACAGTTACAATCAGCAGCACTGACTATGCCTAAGTGTTGTCTCTGGAAGTCAAAAACTGACTTTCCTAGTGGCTTGGTGAAAATATCAGCAAGCTGATCTCTAGAACCACAAAATTGAAGTGCAATGTCACCATTATTGACTAACTCGCGTATGAAATGAAACTGAGTGTCAATGTGTTTACTTTTCTTGTGGAACACATGGTTCTTGGATAATGCAATGGCTGATGTGTTGTCACAGAAGATAGGAGTTAGATCCTTTTCTGTTTGTGACATGTCTTTCAATAATCTTCTGAGCCATACAGCTTGACAAGAAGCGGAGGTAGCAGCTACATACTCTGCCTCTGCAGAAGATATTGATACAATCGGCTGCTTCTTCGATGCCCATGAAATCAGGTTTGTGCCCAATTGAAAAACATAGCCCGATGTGCTTTTCCTATCATCCAGGCTGCCTGCAAAGTCACTATCTGTGTAACCAGAGAGTTGATTACATTCAGATGTAGTGTACCATAAACCAAAATTTATTGTCCCTGCTACATATCTCAAAATTCGTTTTGCCATTTTCCA
>ML782880.1:383903-396023 GCA_009831015.1 Picea engelmannii | reverse complement strand
CCGATGGCGCTTTCCTCTTCAGAACTTTTTTCGAGTCGCCGGATTTGCGCCACGCGTCCTTGAAGAATGGACGGTCCTGATTCAGCCTCGGGATTTCGCGACTTGCGATGCGCCAAATCTCTGTCAACGTGAAACCCTGAATGCCGATACGCTGACGGTGCCCTCGATGTCTGCCACGTGTCCAGGAGATATGGACGGCTGAGATCTGATCGGGATTTCGCGTATCGGGATTTCGCGAGTTGCGATGTCAAATTTCTTTGACAGCTTGAAACCCCGAATGCTGATTTGCCGACGAGCGCTACGATGTTCGCCACGTGTCCTGACAAACGGACGACTGAGATCGTATCACGATTTCGCGAGTTGCGATGTCAAATTTCTTTGACAGCTTGAAACCCCGAACTCCGAAATGCCGATATGACGATGCGTTGATCTGCTGCCACCTGTCCTCTGAAATGGACGGATGTGATCATTTCGGGATTTCGCGATTTCGCGTATCGGAGTTTTTGGAGAGCATATTCTTTCGCTCGTCCAACTCCCGATTCCCGATTTTGCGATGGAATAGGATCTCACCACGTGTCTCTTGATGAACGGTCAAGATGACGTCGAGATTTCTCAAGTGAAAAAACAAACCTCCTGTGCGCTCCACACGACTAATCATCGTGCAACTTCTTGCTGATCTAACGGCTGTCGGGCCTGTGTTTAAGATCTGACGGCTGAAATTCTTTCACCTTTTTCCGCGCTCTCCTCGTCCCTTCTGGTCTGGTTTCCTACCTTGGAACCGTTCGCGGGACGAATTTCATGGCTTCAATGGATGTTCTTTGCGCCTGAGATGCGTTCTTTACACCTGTGGAAGAAAGATTCGTGAATCTTTCAAAGATTTGAAAGAATTTCACGATTTCTTCGTTGACTGCTACAATCTTTTACAGATTTGAACAATTTCCAAGAATCTTTAAACGATTCTGCCTTCTGCTTGAATCTTTAACAAATTGAAGCGAAATCTTCAAGTTCTTTAAACTTCTTTCGATCTGCAGCTCTTCTGCGTCAATATTTGACGGTTCTTTGAAAAAAATGTGTAGGTTTCTTCTTCTGCGTTCTCTGCTTCCTCCACTAGCTTCTCACGACGATCTTTCAGAGAGTCTTACGGACAACTATCCAAGCTTTCCAAACCTTGTGAAAAGTCTGTGACGCGTGCTCTCAAGATCTGTGAGGCTCTGCGCTGTGAGGATCGAGTTTCTCTCCCGACTGTGTGAAGAGGCTTACTGCTGTAGCTCTGATACCATGATAAATTGTGAAGTAAAGAGAGATGTAGAGAGAAAAGAATAGTATATTCAAATGTATGAATAAGTACAGAACAGAATAGAAGAGATCCCAACAATAGGAAATAGCTGAGCTTATATATGCTCAAGCAAGATGGAATTAGAAAGTACAACTGTCCAGTACAACTGGCAGTGTACGGTCATACTGTTGAGGGTACAATATATTTAACACTTATGACTACAAGAAGTGTCCCAAATTTACTTAGTGGGATTCCGGTCCAAAAAAATCCCAAAAGGTAGAACGAGCCAACACCTTTTCTTAATAATACTCCATTTTTTTCAACTTTTACTGGCTTAGTAGAAGTGTAAGCAACAATCTTTATCTCGATTGTACATTTATTTCTTTAATGAGATGGAGCAAGGTTAACCCAACTCATTTGATTTGATAGATGAACGAAATTTGCAATCGAGTTAAGTTAAATAATTCAGGTGATGTTGTGTCAATAGTTTCATGTAAGCATAAAGTTTTTTACTCCTACTACCTTTATTTTCCTGTGGCGAACCCGATACAGAGATCGGGCTGGCAATGTAAATTTCTACAACAACAGCTTCGCCATAGTTGACTTATGTAACATCGCATTGCATGCAGGTTTCCAATCGTCTAGGTGACAAAGACATTGCATTTCACATGATAATTATTGATTATTCATATGGACAAGTATAGATTTATTCATTATTTTAAAAATTATTTTCTCCTTTTTTTCTTTAAAACTTGTTTAATTATTTTTTATGGGAGAAGCTCGGGGACCATGAGTCCCACCTGGAACAATAGAACGATTTGGAAGCATTAACAGGGTGAAGCTAACTCAATAGGGCGATTGTCTTTCTTTGGTGAAAATCATTCTTCAAACATATCATATAGAGTGTATTTATTCCTGCACACAAACTTGCACAGAAATAATTCCTGCAGATTTGTCGGGCACCTTTAAACATGGGGTTTCCATATAAAATAATATGGGGAATCAATGGATGGATTGTGGAGCGATTGGACAGTAGCAATTGTTTGGGCATTGAGTTTCACATCTTAGATACATGGATTCGATCCCTAGATTTTTTTTGTAATCCTCTTAGGGTGGTCCTATCAAGGTCAACACTTTTGATAAGGAAGTGTTTAGTAGGGAAATGGAAAAGCTAAAATTGATCCAGGTGGATATTTGTGGCCACCCGTCTATTCCACTTGGACCCACACCATTGTTTTTTTCATTTTTTCATTTTTTTTAATTGTAGTACAATTTACTATTTTTAGCATTTTTTCGGGTCCTAAACTTCTGGAGCCGTTTTGAGGCCTTAAATGACGTTTTTTGGGCATGAATTCTACGACGAATATAAATCTATTTCAAACTCAATAATCATTGTCTACGGTGTAGTCCTCGTATAGATCTTTCTAATGATGTATCATGCGCGTCAAATAGAGATAGTATGCCAAAGTTACGACCCTGGGAAATTGATGTACTAATTTACCCCAACGGGGCCCATATTCTGGTGTTTCATTTCCTAGGGTTAGGTTTTTGGATGTTTAGGGTTTTCCATTGTTTCTCAATAATATATAGGCCTTCGAGCCTCATTGTAACACATAGTTTAGAGGCCAATAGCCACAACATATCTTCTCAGAGATAAGCTACCAGTGCTTGAGCTATTTTATTTCCATTCTGTCTATAAGCATATTTCAGTCATTTGTTGTTAATGAAATGAAGTTTTACTTCCGCTGCATCTCTGCATTTATGTGTATTTCTGTATTTCATTGTGTTCTTGCATAAATACAGGTCAGTGGTATTAGAGCAGTCTGCTCTTTCTCGATCCTTCTTTGCATGTCCCCAACGAGGTCGGGGTATAAGGAGTTAGGGCTCGATCTGGTTGAACCATTGCAAGATCAGCCTCTCAAACCTCAACGACCGCCCATGGGGGAAGAAAAGAAATATGAGGGAGCAAAAGATCCTATTAAATTATTGCTCGAGGAGGCCCTTGAGAAACAAATGAACGCGATGATGGACAACTTTGCCCAGATCCTTTAACGACTGCCCACTAACAATGCATCTACATCCAACAACCACTCTAGAGGCACCACTCCTTTTAAGGTACAAGTAAAATTTGACATTCCCATATTTGAGGGACAAATAGATGCAGATGTCGTTGATAGATGGTTAAATCTGTTAGAAGGATATTTCTCGGTTCATGACTTTTCTGACCGAGAAAGGATTATTTTTGCACTCCTTAAAGTTGCCCCCCATGTCAAGGACTAGTGGGAAACCTATTGGGAACAACAGAGCGAGGGGGAACCCTCTCTGTTATTGGTCGCACCCAGTTGGAATTATTTCTGAGACACTATCAAGGAACAATATTATCTCGTGGGGAGCTATGAGGACAAATACATGCAATGGACTATGCTGCGGCAACAAAGGGACTAAGATGTGCATGAGCTGATGAATCTATTCCATACCCTACGCACAAAGTTGGGTATCAAAGATTCAGAGAAACATTTAGTGTTAAAGTACCACAGTTGTCTTCATAGACACATTTAGGAGGAAATGGAGTTCCTCGACATCTCCTCGCTTGGTGCGGCATACCGGTATGCTGCCAAGATTGAGCAGAAGTTGAAACAGAAGAAGCGAGACTTTGGGTCTGCGAATCAGAATCAAGGGAAAGGTACCCCCAAACCGTTGAACAAAGGACCAAGCCAAGGCAGGGTGGCCTAGGACAACCTACCAAAGCCACACGCAAAAAACAACACCACGAAGCCAAAAAAGGACACGGGGAAGTGGTGTGATTTACATAAGATATCCACTCACAACACAAGTGAGTGTCGGGCGAAGCAGTCACTGGTAGCTGAGTTGAAGGCTTCTGAATCAGATTCAAGCTCCGACTCTAAATTATAACCCGACAAGGGGAATGACAGGGGGAAGTGGATTATCAATACAGAGCCCAACGCCACCGTTGCCACCACAAAGATCCATAAGAAGGAACCAGAAGATCCAGAGGAGGTAGAGTGCCTCTTCCATTCCCATATGTGGGTAAAGGGTTCCCTGCTGCAGTTCATTGTTGACAACAAGAGCCAGAAAAACCTCATCTCAGTAGAGGTTGTGAAACAGTTGGGATTGCCGACCACAACACACCCACAACCATACACCATCGGGTGGTTGCACCAAGGACGAGACCTCTGCGTCAACCAACAATGTCACCTTCCCTACAACATCAAGCCCTTCATGGATGAGGTATTATGTGACATTTCTCCTCTTGATGTTTTTGATGTATTATTAGGTCAACCATACTTGTGGAAGCGACATGTTGTGTATGAGTCTAGGTCTCATGCTATTATTATTACTTTGGGAAATAAGTTGTACAGGATACCGGAAATAGCACCGCCTACAACCATCTCTTTGGTACTGCAAAACAATGTAGTAAGCTCATTGCCAAAACCAGGAAATTTGTTTTCCTGATGATCCGTCCCTAGGGAAAGAAGAATATTGTGGCCATGACCTCTATATAGGGCCCCTCTGCATGACATCAACAAATGGATAAGGTCATGGAGGAGTACGAGGACATCTTCACCTCCCCTGTAGGGGTGCCTCTACACTATCAGGTCAAGCACCCCATCGATCTGAACCCAGGTGCACTGCTACCCAATGGACCAATCTATCGATGCTTTGTTCTGGAGAATGATGAAATCAAGAGGAAAATTCAAGAGTTGTTGCAGAAAGGTCACATCCGGCCGAGTTCATCGCCCTGTATGACCCTGATCATGTTGGTGCAGAAGAAGGATGGGACTTGGAGACTCTGCATTGACTATCAGGCATTGAACAAGATCATTCTCCGGAATAGGTACATGATCCCACAGATTGATGACCTTCTGCACCAACTCAAGGGGGAGAAATATTTCAGCAAGATCGACTTGAAGTCTGGGTATCACCAGGTACCAATCGAACCCTTTGATGTGTGGAAGACTGCCTTCAAATCCAAGGAGGGCGTTTTTGAATGGTTGGTCATGCCTTTCGGGTTGACGAATGCCCCTGCAACCTTCATGAGACTAATGGACGACATCTTGAAACCATTCACCAACTCATTTGTAGTGGTGTACTTGGATGAAATTCTGATCTTCATCCAGACTTGGGAATAACACCTCCACCACATCCGACAGGTCCTCCAAACACTGCGACAACACAAGTTGTGTGCCAATTTGGAGAAGTGCACTTTTGGCATGACCTAGGTTCAGTATCTGGGATACATTATTGATGAGAAGGGGGTGTATGCAGATCCAACCAAGATCCAAGTCATTTGGGATTGGCCAGCCCCAACCACCCTAACATAGCTCCGCAACTTTTTGGGTCTTGCCAATTTCTACCGCAGGTTCATATTGGGATTCTCTCATATCACTTGGCCCTTGAGTCAAGTCACCAAGGGAGGAGAAAAAGAAAAATTATTTTGGTCTGAATCTCAACATAATGTGTTCGATGATTTGAAGCATCGTCTCTGCTCTGCACCAGTGCTCAAATTACCAGACTTGCAACAACCATTTGAGATTGAGACAGATGCCTCCAACTATGCTATTGGGGCAGTCCTTTCTCAACAAGGGCATCCAGTGGCATATCACAGTGAGACACTTTTCGACACAGTCCAGAAGTATCCCACTTATTAAAAAGAGATGTATTCCATTGTGCAAGCTTGCTGATAATGGAAGCATTATATTTTTGGAAAGGAAACAGTCATCCACATAGACCACTAACCCTTGCAGTTCATACAGACACAAGGGAAGTCGCAGAATGATCGCCATCAAAAGTGGTCCACATACCTGCAAGAGTTTTACTTGAAAATTAAGTACAAGAAATGAAGCACCAATAATGTTGCAGACTACCTCCGCCAGCCCCTATCATGGTGCTAACCATGGTGCTCAACTCTTGTGGGCACAAGACTTCCGATTGGCCGCTTCTCTACAAAAGTGATCCAGAATTCGGCCACATAGACAATACGCTCTTGGAGGGTAAGAAAGTTCCTAATTTTCACCTCCAGGATGCCCTGCTATGTCACTTGGGACACCTTTGTGTTCCTTCAAGAGAGCGTGCCAACATGATTTGGGAGGCGCACTACAGTTGGGTTGCTAGGAATTTCGGGGTCGAGAAAACTATGGTAGTACTGCAAAAGTATTTATATTGGTTGAACCTTCAACATGTTGTCGGGAAGTACATCAAGTCCTGCACTAATTGCACCTTTACCAAACCGACCATCAAGAAGCAAGGCCTCTATACTCCACTACCTACCCCTAGTCAACCTTGGGAATCCATCTCCATGGATTACATGTTGGGCTTTCCTTCTACTAAGAATGGAAATGACTTTGTTTTTTTGGTCATCGACAGATTCTTGAAGATGTCCATTATGATGGCCTGCAAGAAGAATATCACAGCAGAAGCCACTGCTAAACTCTTCTTTGAATGAGTGTGGGTACACTTTAGGATCCCATAGTCTATCATCTTAGATCGGGACAATAGGTTCCTCAATACATTTTGGTCCAACCTCTAGTCGATGCTGGACACCAAGCTCACCAAGTCCACAACTTTCCATCCACAAATTGATGTCCAGACAAAGGTCATCAACCGGATGACTGTACACATTCTGTGCATGTACAACTCAAAGCATCCACGCACATGGTATGAGATCCTCCCCTATGTACAACACAACTACAACCGGGATCTCCATAGCTCAACCAACCACAACCCCTTTCAAGTGTGCTTAGGATTCTAGCCACTATGTCCCATTGTCGTAGCCATGCCATTTGCGACAACTCAGGCAGATTCAACCCATGTCCAGTCTGAGGATGACAAGGCAAAAAGATTCATTGAGCGCATTCAACACATCCACCAACAGGATCATGAAATCTTGGACAGAGCCAATGCTAAGTACAAGAAGTGACATGATCAACATCAGGTGCCACACAACTTCCAGGTGGGTGACAAAGTGTGGCTACATTTGCAAAAGGAGCACCTCTGATGGCGATGACGCTCGCTCCTAAATACCCCGCAGGGTCTCTGCACCTGACCTCCCGGTCTTCAAGGATCGTTCAAAGTTCACCTTTGAGCCAAAGCAGCTCCTTGGACTCCCAATGGAATCTCTGTGAAAACCCGATCCACAGGTCCTTATTTCATCCACACGGCTCTCTACACTTAACCGTGATCTTTCCCGGCTCAGTTTCGGATTTCGGGGTTTCTTCCTTTCTGATGTCGAGAGTTCCTATCCTCTTGAATCCCCGATCTCCGATGATAAATTTCACCGATACACGCCCTTTACACGTTATCCCTCCTGGCTATGCTCTGGTCCATGTCACCGCTAATTCATAAGACCGCAACCTTATATTCCTTCCATCGGGGTTTTGGGATTTAAAATCCCGATGTGCTCCAACTCCCGTTAGCCCTCTAGGCTAAGCTCATGGTCCACGTGACCTCTATCTCACAAGACCGCAACCTTGTCTCCCATCGGGGTTTCGAACATCGCAATGTCGAAATGCATAAACATTTTGTCCTCGGAATCCCCGATATCCCGATATGACGTCAGCTTCCGCTAGTCCCCTGGGCTATACCTTTGGGTCCATACGACCTCCCTCTATATGACCATAGTCATACCACCTATCGAGGTTTCAGAATTTTCAATGCCGAAATACACTCGTCCTCAGGATTCGCGATCCCTCGAATCTCGATTTCCCGCTATTATGACAACTGGCTCCCCCAATGGCGCTTCCCTCCTTGTCCAATACACTAACAACTGGCCCAAAATGACACTTTCCTCCTTGTCGGGGTTTTGGACTTCGCGATTCCAAAATGCCCAAACCTCTTGTCACTAGGATTCCCGATATCCCGATGACCAAAATGCCGATAGATGACTTCATGTCGAGACTTTCCCCGATGGCTCTAATTGTTGCCGCGCGTCCTCCTCTGATGGATGGTCATGGTTAACTCTCGGGATTTTGAGACTTCTGATGTCCCGACTTTCACGACCTCAGGAACTCCGATTTCCTGAGCGTCGATATCCCGATGTCTAGTGTCCGGATCTCTGGAATGGACAATCGCGTGACACATGTCCTCTCTCAAATGGACGGACCAGATTTTGTGTTGGGGTTTTCAAGGTGGACTTACCCGATCTCATGTCCACGAAAATGCCGATATCCTGACTCCCGACGCCTCGATATCCCGATATGTGTCGGGACTTCCTCCGATACTTTTCTCCTCCTGTTTACGAGGTTAACTCCCTCACAACTCTCTGTTGATTCGACGGTTGTCGGGTCTCCACTCAAGATCTGACGGTCAAGATCCGTTCTGCCTGTGCGCTCCTCCTGAGCTTCCTTCCTAGACGTGAAAACCTTCCAACGGTCCAGATCTTCTTTTCTCGAGCCGATCTGACGACGGCTATGCTCCCTCCTGAGCTTCTGCACTTTCTTCCGAGACTTGGAAGAATTTCTAGTTCCCAAAGGCCTCAACCTTTGTCCTCCTTTTCCTCTGTGAACTCCACGACCCTGAGCTTCACCGTGCGTATGAAAATGTTGTTCTTCCTGAGCTTTTACTCCTTTCGAATCCTTGAAGGATTCTTTGACTTTTGCGCCTCTGCAGAGTCTTCACATGGACACTTAGTGTTGTCTCTCCTGAGCTTCTCAAACACTTAGACCCCTACGGGATTTTATATTTCTTCCTTCTCTCCCACAAATGGAGAATATATTGGATGCCCTCCTGGCTATCCTTCACTCAAGCAACCTCTTGCTGAGTCTGCAGGGTGTTCAACAACCCTGTGAATATCCCTCAATGGATTCTTCCTCTAAATTACAGAACTCAAAAGAGTTCTCTTCTCCTTTGTGTGTGCCTGTCTGCATACTTACTCGATGCCCACCTGGCAGAGTGTCTTCTCCCAGAACATTCCGCAGTTCTGTCCTCCTATGCATCTATGCACCCACTCAATTCCCACCTGGCAGAGCTCTCAGAATCCTCAGTGATTCTATTTCTTCCCTGAACTTCTCAACAGAAGTCTTCCTTTGTGCACCCCTTGCACCTGCTCAATGCCCACCTGGAAGAGCTTCATAGAATCCTCAGTGATTCTGGCGTCTGTTTGAAATCACAATAGAGTTCCTCCAATGGCACCTTGTGCCTGTGCTCAATTCCCACTTGGCAGAGCTTTACAAAACTCACAGCTAAGTTCTGTCTACAACTGTGTCTCTCATACACAGCCTTGCCTTACCCGATCTCCTGTCCACGAAAATGCCGATATCCTGACTCCCAACGCCTCGATATCCCGATATGTGTCGGGACTTCCTCCGATACTTTTCTCCTCCTGTTTACGAGGTTAACTCCCTCACAACTCTCTACTGATTCGACGGTTGTCGGGTCTCCGCTCAAGATCTGACGGTCAAGATCCGTTCTGCCTGTGCGCTCCTCCTGAGATTCCTTCCTAGACGTGAAAACCTTCCAATGGTCCAGATCTTCTTTTCTCGAGCTGATCTGACGATGGCTGTGCTCCCTCCTGAGTTTCTGCACTTTCTTCCGAGACTTGGAAGAATTTCCAGTTCCCAAAGGCCTCAACCTTTGTCCTCCTTTTCCTCTGTGAACTCCTTGACCCTGAGCTTCACCGTGCATATGAAAACGTTGTTCTTCCTGAGATTTTACTCCTTTTGAATCCTTGAAGGATTCTTTGACTTTTGTGCCTCTGCAGAGTCTTCACATGGACACTTAGTGCTGTCTCTCCTGATCTTCTCAAACACTTAGACCCCTACGGGATTTTATCTTTCTTCCTTCTCTCCCACAAATGGAGAATATATTGGATGCCCTCCTGGCTATCCTTCACTCAAGCAACCTCTTGCTGAGTCTGCAGGGTGTTCAACAACCCTGTGAATATCCCTCAATGGATTCTTCCTCTAAATTACAGAACTCAAAAGAGTTCTCTTCTCCTTTGTGTGTGCCTGTCTGCATACTTACTCGATGCCCACCTGGTAGAGTGTCTTCTCCCAGAACGTTCCGCAGTTCTGTCCTCTTATGCACCTATGCACCCGCTCAATTCCCACCTGGTAGAGCTCTCAGAATCCCCAGTGATTCTATTTCTTCCCTGAACTTCTCAACAGAAGTCTTCCTTTGTGCACCCCTTTCACCTGCTCAATTCCCACCTGGCAGAGCTTCACAGAATCCTCAGTGATTCTGGCATCTTTTTGAACTCACAATAGAGTTCCTCCAACTCCACCTTGTGCCTGTGCTCAATGCCCACTTGGCAGAGATTTACAGAACTCACAACTAAGTTCTGTCTGCAACTGTGTCTCTCATACACAGCCTTGCCTCCAAGGTATTCAACAACCTTGAGGTCTTCCTCTGAGTTGTTGACTTCAGCTCCTATTCCGCAACACGTCTTTGTCTGAACCCGCAGAATTCAGAAGTGCTTCTATGCATCGGTATTCAGAGACTGCAGTACTCTGTCACGCCCTCCTGGCATGAAACCTCAAAGACCTTCACTTGAAATCAAAACAACCTGCAAATTCCTAGCATACATTCACAACGTATAAAGAACACTCACAGACATCCATTCAACACAGAATAATGCACGAAAAAATGCTCTTTGTATTAAATATGGCAAATGCCTCTATTTACAATGTGTTCCTGAGCACAGCCTGTAACAAGGTCTCGACTCTTCTCTCTTCTGCTCTCTACTCACAGATTCTATCCTCTCAACTTCTTCAAATTACTACCAAAATGAGATACTAAAAATATCTTTTACCTGAGGGAGCTCTTCGAGCGCTTCCCTCCAACCTAGCTACCCTATTCAATTACATTGAATAGCTGTCTAGTCCAGAATCAGATCTAGATCTCAGCCTTACAAACATTAAAGGCCGATCTTATCTACAGCCTGCACAAAGGCACGACTCTACAACTCACCAGCTTAGACATTTAATTACATTGAATTCAGATTTCAAATGAGGTTGCGCCTCTCTTCAACATGCGATTTGAATTTGCTGACGTGGCTGGCTGGCTAGCTAGCTGACGTGGAGAGATGCTACTGCATCAACCTCGCTAGACCCTACCGCAAGATTCACCCACTCCGATATGGGCCATACAACATCACCGAGGCCGTAGGGGACAATTCCTTTGAGCTCAGTATTCCACCATTCCTTGGTCTGCACCCAGTGTTCAATGTGGACTGCTTTCGGCCCTACTTTCCACCTCTACTAGACACATCCAACATGGAAGAACAACTCACACCAACAAAGTTAAACCTTTATTGCATGGAACACGCCACAAATGATCGGATTATGGACACACATATCAAGAACAACTTCCAACAGAGGATCCAACTATATCAAGTTGTCAAAGTAGGCCAACTCCTTCACCAGGGCAAGTGGCTCACCAGGGACCAAGTTCAGTAGAAGTTTCCTCATCTCATGGATGAATTCAACGCAATGGGGACAATTGCTTCCTAAGGGGGGAGGAATGATCCAAGTGGATATTGGTGTCCATCCGCCTATTCCACTTGGCCCCACACCATTGTTTCTTTGAATTTTTCAGTTTCCTTAATTGTAGCACAATTTACTATTTTCAGCAGTTTTTCGGGTCCTGAGCTTCCGGAGCTGTTTTGAGGCCCTAAACAATGTTTTTTGGGCATGAATGCTTCTAATGGCCGAAGTGTCCTCAGACACACAATTTTATTAATAGGAAAAGAAATTACATAGGAGACATTGCAAGAGTTTACATCACAACACTCAATACTCTTGCAATGAGCAATATATAGGCTAAAAGTCCTAACAAACTCAAGATATGGATCACTTATTAAATAAACAAGTGTCCATTTACAATAAATG
>ML782880.1:365668-379224 GCA_009831015.1 Picea engelmannii | reverse complement strand
GAGCTATCGGGGCTTGGCCTTGACCCTCGTATAGTCGTTAAAAAAAAGAAAAATTGACTGAGCTTTGTACTTGGCTCCAGTCAAATTTCCAAAAAACTTTCAAAATTTTACAATCTGGCAATCTGGCAATTCTCTTTTACAAAAAAATCTTTGAAACTCTTGCAAAAAAAAATCACCCCCCCTCAAAGTAAAAAATACTTTGAGTTACAAAATTGATTACCCAAAAATACTCGAACTGCATATAATGTAATTTGGCTGCTCATATATCGCTCGCTCCTTCTTTGTCTACGCAAACTCTGCACAAATCTGAACATTTTTCTTACCCGTGTCCTTTACAATATCAACTCAAGTAATGCATACATGGTATTTGAACTTCCAAACATGAAGCCCTCTTTGGCATTCTTTTTGCTCTCCAGTTGGCTACTTCTTACTAGACCAAAATGACTGTCAAAAAATATTCACCAGCTCACAAAACATGAACTCATTAAATACATTCATATAATCTCAATATTGAATAGATATGTCTTTTYTRTAACGGCAAAGCCYGCTGGAGMAAATGAAACTTGCAATYTGGAGCCTTCACTTGAAGGTATTATTGCTAATGGATGAAATGTACATAAATTTAACACGAATTTAATGCAGATCCAATTTTTAATGCAGATCTTAATACCAATTTGTGGATCTAATACCAAAGATTCACACGCACACGAATTCGCGCTTGATAGGGTTTCTGTTTGACAGTAACTTGCACCAGTTCCACGGATTTTGCACAACAAATTACAGAAGACAGATCTTCCACCAGCTGCACACGGATCTTGCTCGCCATAATTGATCCACGCGTTCAGCAAACAACACAACAGGTTTCTCGCATATAGAAGGGGTTTCATTTTCAAAATGAAGAACGGCTCGCATTGAAAATTGGTTTTATCAATGGCTGAAGACACGAATTGGATCTGGCAAGTCGAAAGAATTCGTGTAATCCTTTGGCTCGCAACAATGGCAGACTAGCAACAATGGCAAGGCTTCTTTTGCCTTTTGTGCGTGCGAGTTTACACGGATCTTACACCACCGGAACAAGACTCTCCAGTTTCACACGACTGATGCACGTGCACACAGACTCGACCACCGATCAACAGAAATTATCCCAATTGCTCATATATTTACCATTCTTTTGTACAGAAGTTTTAGGGTTTGTGAAAAGCAATCGTTTGCATCAGTCAAGCTTTTTTATCTTTGCGCATAATACTATCTGGAGATGCAACTGTGGAGAATGTAATTAAATCCACGACTTAAAACCAGTTTTCGATCAAAAGGGTGCGTGTTCGATCCTCCATCCCCACGCATTTGTTTTTAAAACACACATTTGTAAACAGTAAGCAAATGTAAGTTTCTCTATTGATTTCTGTTTTAATTTGTAAATCTGAGAACAGGAAAAAAAATCCAGTTTGCTCACAATAATCACGCTGCCAAAGTCAAATTTACATAATCCAAGTTGCTGAGAAATGAAATTACCACAATGTTTTAATGGCAGAAGACTGATCTTTTAAACCCAGAAATTACTATGCCAGAAACTCTTTTCAGGATTGGCAATTTGCAAAAAATTAATTTTGCCGAGTCTAATGACTGAAAACTGAAATCAACAATTTCTTTTCCCTTTTTTTTTTTAAAAATTTGAACAATAACTGACCGATTTACTGACAGAGTATGCGCCGACTTTCCTTGGTCTGCAACGCAGAGATCTCTTCCGCCGATCAACAAATCGCTTCTTCAGTTCAACAACATTACTGGAGCTCTGATACCACAATAATGGACGAAGTGTCCTCAGACACACAATTTTATTAATAGGAAAAGAAATTACATAGGAGACATTGCAAGAGTTTACATCACAACACTCAATACTCTTGCAATGAGCAATATATAGGCTAAAAGTCCTAACAAACTCAAGATATGGATCACTTATTAAATAAACAAGTGTCCATTTACAATAAATGATATCTTAACCATCTTAAAACAAATCTCCTAATTTAGAGCCTAAGATACGACACTTTTCTAGAGTCATATCTTTTACAACAATAATGTATCTCTAAAGTTCTACATTTATTTAACAAATATTCTAGATTATTAATTTAATATTCTAAATTAATAATCTTTTATTCTAACTTTATAAACTATGATAAATGTATTTTGGATTATCTAACAGCTTCGATGAATATAAGTTTGTTTCAAACTCAATATTCGCTATCAATAGTGTAGTCCTCAGATAGATCTTTCTAACGATGTATCATGTGCGTCAAACGGAGATAGTATGCCAAAGTTACAACCCCAGGAAATTGATGTACCAATTTACCCCAATGGGGCCCATATTCTAGCATTCCATCTCCTAGGGTTAGGCCTTTTGATGTTTAGGGTTTTCCATTGTTTCTCAATAATATATAGGCCTTTGAGCCTCATTGTAACACAGAGTTCAAAGGCTAGTATCTGCCACATCTCTTCTCAAAGATAAGCTACCAATGCCCGAGCTATTTTATTTCCATTATGTTTGTAAGCATATTTCAGTCATTTGTTGTTAATGAAATGAAGTTTTACTTCCGCTGCATCTCTATGTTTATGTGTATTTCTATATTTCATTGTGTTCCTGCATAAATCTCGATAAAAAACTCTTTTATTGTCTCCCAAGAAAGTAGAACTGTAAGTTACACAAACTGTATGTTTATAGGCAATACAACTTACACTGTATGTTTATAGGCAATAGGAGAGGTAGCATAGAAAAGTGCACAAGTAACTAGAGTTGAGATATGGATAATTCAAAGTTATAAGAGCAATGAAATATTAAACAAAATGGCTAAATTAATGGGTGTCATATGTCCTCTAAAATTTTATAGAAATTATATTAAATTTTTAGAAATTTGAATATTTTTACAAAACTGTCATCAAACATTTTAGATTTTGCATATTAAGGACTAATAATATTAACCCAAGCTTCTACATTGTAAAATCCCTAAAACCTTAATAATCCCACATAAACCATCCTCCATACGTTGTGCCCTACAATTAAGTTCCAAAACAAACTATTTTACCAAGTACAATATGACAAGTGTGACTCTCCTCCAAGATGCTACAGATCTCCAAATATCCCCTCATAAATGTGCACAAGTGACAGAGGGCTCCATCAATAAATATAGATGTATCTATAGATAGATCTTTCCTTATGGGTGTGAATGAGCTCACAAGACTGCAGAGATGACAAGGTGACATAGTGTATTTTGTAGAAAGGGATGGTTTTTCATTTGTGATTTTTTATGATGTCTATTTTTTTTTTTTTAATGTCTGGAGGAATCAACAACTAGTTGGGCACATGCTCACGTGGCCGTGTTATCCAACCGCTACCACTATAACCTCCAGGTGTGCCCACGATGCCCCTTACGCGGCACACAAGGTAAGTCGGGGGGAGTTGAACTCAAAACCTCATGGAACTTCATTTTCATGGCACTTGCCAATTGAGCTGCCCCCCCGGGGGGCTTTATGATGTCTATTTTACTATTAAACAATTTCCATCTAAATATTTATGCAAATACTTTGACTTTTTTTTCTTTAACTAAGGTTAAGAATATGTGTTTCCTCCTAAGAGGTCACATACACCAATTTAGTGTATGGCTTAACAGTGATCTTATAAACAAATTGTTATTATTATTATCATTATATGTATTTTTCCCTTTTAATTAAGTTATTATAATGGTAAGTTATATATATATATATATATATATATATATATAATCTTCCAAAAATTATTTTTTTTCTTTTGAATTAACTTATTAATAACAACTACAAAATAATGTTTATATTACCATATTTTTTGTATTTGGATTTGCATGGTATATATTTAAATAACTACTTAAGATTGAAGAAGCAAAGATAAGCCAACAAATATTTTGTAAAAACTAAATATTAAGTAAGTAGAATAAATGTATTCAATAAAAATAAATAAATAAATAAATAAATATATATATATATATATATAACACCTTAATCAACTTCTTCTTCCACAATACATTAGCATTTACTGACACTTGTTTGAAATAATATGTAGAGAATTTAAAATCTTCTTAATTAAAGCAAAATAACTTTCTATAGCTTGTTTTATATTTATATTTCTTTTATGTTTTCAAAATTCATGTCCATCACTTGAGCTTATGGAAATTTAAGAGATGTTTTGAAATTGTTTAAACATATAGAACTATGTAGAAGATAGTTTAGATTATTTAATGTTTCAATTAAAATATAAAATTGTATATTTACTTGTGGTGCTACAAATACAAATTCAAAAAACCTTAAAAAAAAAATCATTTGAACATATAAAACTATGTACTCTTAGAAAAGAGAGTTTTTATTTATTTTTTCAATTAATAGAAATAAAAAAACTTCCTCTTTATGGAGTGATATGGAATTTATAAAGAGATTTTTACTAGGGATAAATATCTTAACAAGAATATCATAATATTTTGATGATCTAGGTGGATATCGGTGGCCACCCACCTTTTCCAACTGGCTCAAAACAATTTTTTGACAATTTTGGTAATTTACTATTTTTAGTAGTTTTTAAATTGCGGGGCCATTTTGAAGGTCGAAATAAAGGTTTTTTGGGATATAACTTTTAATTGATACCCAAAGGATATAATTGAGCCCCCAAAATGAATCTCCTCGATGATACCTTTCCAACGAGCTATCGTGCGCCCCAAACAGAGATCATATGACAAAGTTACGCCACTGGAAAGTTCATACACCAAACTATCCAAAATGGGGTCCACAAAATTGTTGTTTTTTCATCTTCCAGGGTTAGGGATTTGGATTTTATTTATGTTAAAAATGCCTTTGGAGCCTCATTGTAAAACCATATTCCCATTCCATCTTCTTGCAAATGCGAGTAGCGGACACATCTCTTCTCAGAGATAAGCTGCCACCATTCTAGTGAGTCTTTTACTCAGTATTTTTACAGTCTTTGTACATTTTCGCTCATTAATAGAATATTGTGTATTACTGTATCTCTGTGTTTATGGTTGCATCTCTCATACATTTCTGTTATATTATTGGATATCTGAGATATCTTTGTACATTTCTTTATTATATCTCCGCTCTCATTTCGTGCCGAAAATAATCCGGATCAGTGGTATCAGAGAAGGGTGCTCTTGATCATTTTTCAGTGCATGTCCCCGACAAGGTCTGCGTATAACAATTTGGGTATCGATCTTGTCTCTCTTTAAGACAATCTCTCTCGCACATCCAACAAACCATCCATGGTGGAAGAAAAGAAAAATGGCATAGCAGGTGATTCTATTAATCTGTTGCTTGAGCAAGATCTCACGTGACAGAGGGACGAAATGATGGAGAATGTTTCTCACATCCTTCAACGCCTACTGATAGAAACAAATGCGTATTCATCAAGCATCCACTTTGGAAGTACCTCTCTTTTCAAGGTACAAGTTAATTTTGATATTCCCATATTTGAAGGACATATAGATGTGGATGCCTTAGAAAAATGGTTAAATCTGCTACAAGGTAATTTCTATGTTCATAATTTCTGCGATAGGGAAAAGATCACCTTCACACTCCTTAAGGCTCTTCCCCATGTCAAACATTGGAGGGAAACTTACTAGGAAAAAATTTCCACAGAGGATTCTGGAATATATTTGGCCGAGCCCACTTGGGATTTTTTTGAGGATGCAGTAAAGGAACAATATTACCATGTTGGCAACTATGAGGACTAGTACATGAGATGGACCACACTATGGAAATAAATAGGCCAAGTAGTTCCGAAGTTCACCAATACCTTACATACCTTGCACACCAAGCTAGGTATCAAAGACTCTTGACAACATTTGGTTCTAAAATATCGTGGGGCTCTACACAGATACATCCAAACTGAAATGGATTTTCTGGACATCTCATCACTCAGTTCTGCTTATCGATATGTTGTTAAAATTGAGTAGAATTTTACGCACCAAAACAAACGAGAGTTCGGGTCTGCAAATCCTCAACAACCAAAGTATGATAAAGACGACCCTAACAAACACCATCCTGAAAACCAATCCAAGCTACAGGAAAAGAAGGTTTGCGGAAAGATGAAAGACACTGGAAAATGGTGTGATTGCCACAAAATCACCTGGCACAAAACCAATGAATGTCACTCAAAACAATCATTTGTAGACGAGATAAAAGACAAGGAGTTGAACCCTGATTCAGAATTTGATTATGAAAATACTGATAGAAGACAAATCATTGACGCAGAACTCACTGCTATTGTTGCGACTGCAACAATTCAACCAGAAGAACCAAGAGATTCTGAAGAGGGGGAGCACCTTTTTCATTCATATATGTGGGTGAAGGGGACCATGTTGCATTTTTTTGTTGATAACAGAAGATAGAAGAACCTCATCTCAGTAGAGGTCGTCAAACAATTGGGATTTTCGACAACACCACACCCATAGCCATACAACATCGGGTGGCTTCGCCAAGGACGCGATTTTCATGTTAGCCATTAGTGTGGATTGTCATGTGGCATCCAACCCTTCAAGGATGAGGTAATATGTGATTTCCCCCCCCTGGATGTCTGTGATGTTCTCTTGGGCCATCCATATATGTGGAAGTGCCTTGCTATTTATGAGTCTCGATCCCGTAGTGTCATTGTTACTCTGGGGGTCATCTCTATAAGATACCAAAGGTAATTCCAAATATTCTCCCACCTGAACAGTGCCGCAAGATAGTATCTCATACTACAAAATTCATCATCTTCACAGTCTTTTCAAAGCGTGAACATAAGAACACCACTGCAGCCTCAGTCCAAGCACCTTCTATCCAATAGAAGCAGGTCGACAAGATTGTAACAAAGTGTAAAGATTCCTTCTGCACATAGGCATATCATGTATCCATATTGGTTAAAAATGTCCAACCCTTCCATCCACAGGTTCGTGACAACCTTCAACAAGCTAAGCAACACAACTTCTCCAACAAGGCAAGTAGCTCATCAAGATGCAGATTCAAAAAATGCTTTTCCCTCTCCCCCAGGCACTCAACACAATGGATACAATTTATTCCTAAGGAGGGACGATTGATCTAGGTGGATATCGGTCTCCACCCACCTTTTCCAGCAAGCTCAAAACAATTTTCTAGCAATTTGGGTAATTTACTATTTTTAGTAGTTTTTAACTTTTGAGGCCATTTTGAGGGCCTAAATGAAGGTTTTTTGGGATAGATATTCTTAATGATATCCAAAGTCTCTGATTTATCCCCCAAAATGAATCTCCTCAACTATACCTTTCCAACGAGATATCGTGTGCCCCAAACAAAGATTATATGACAAAGTTACACCCTCGAGAAGTTGATACACCAAACTACCCAAAATGGGGTCCACAAAACTATTGGATTTTCATCCTCTGGGGTTAGGGTTTAGGATTTTCTTTATGATAAAAATTCCTTTGGAGTCTCATTGTAAAATCATTTTCTTGTGAATGGGAGTAGCAGACACATCTCTTCTCAGAGATAAGCTGCCACCATTCTAGCGAGTCTTTCACTCTATATTTTTACAGTGTTTGTACATTTTCTCTCATTAATAGAAAATTGTGTATTACTATATCTTTGTGTTTATGGTTGCATCTCTGATACATTTCTATTATATTATTGGATATCCAAGATATCTCTGTACATTTCTTTATTATATCTCTGCTCTCATTTTGTGCCAAAGATACTCTGGATCATTTGATTACTCCAAAAACATTCTACCTTTTTAAACCTCTATACTATTAAATTTATAATATAGAGGTCGGTTACTATTTTTCATTGAAATGCTTTTGGCTAAGGAACATTGGCAAAGAATCTTATGGTGGAAAATTGACCTTCCTTTAGGCTATCCTAAAAAAATCTAGTGGGTAGAAGGAATATTTCTCAAATAAAATTCTTTGAATAAAGATTTTTCCAATCAACTTGAAAAAATAAAAAAATATTAATAACTTTTCTTGCACGGTGATGACACCATATTAACATTCAACCAAATATTTAATTCATTAATAAAAAAAATTAAAAAATTATAATAACACAAACTTGTTTAAAATAATATAAGTCACAACAAATACTAAATAAAAAACCATATATATTCAAGCAAATCAATAATACATGTTCTAAACATACTTGATGAAATAAATCTAATTGGGAATATTTCCAAATGAATCCAATACTTGTAAGTAATTATAAACATTCAGGGTAACTTTAATATAAAACAATCTTCACATTTAAGAAAATATAACACTAAATAACATCTATTATAATTATGAACATAAATATATTCGTAGTTTTGTATTTTAACTTCATCAACATATAATGCAAGAAATAACATGTCTTAAACACATGTTATTGTCGATGTATTAAAATTGCAATAATAACAAAGAAAAATGTGGAGAACACATCTCTAAAATTTTTCTTAATTCAAAGAGTTTGAAGTTTCAAAATGTTTGACAACAGAAAATGATAAACTTTGAAAAAATATATAAAAAGATTCACCAACACTGGTTGATTAAGGGATGAATCCTATGGAAACTCGTAAAAACTATCAAACAAATATTTTCTCAAAAATTTCAAGTATATTCATCCTCCACAGTGTGATTTATTGACTAACACAAGAAAGTCATATTTTTAGTTCTAAAATTCTTTATCCCCTTCATTTTGTTGCTTTAACCATTCTTTAAAGATAATTGTCTTTTCTAAAAATATTAAAGAGTGGGTGTTCAAAAATCAAGGATGTGGTTCAATTCCTACTAGGAATATCTCCAATGCTTCTACCTTATCACATATTTCTTCTTATTTTAATTTTTCTTCACCTATGCGGAGGTGACAATGTGGAAGAAATTTGAGACACTTGTGCAACCGATGGATCTTTTATTCAAAGTTTCACTATTTTATCTCATTCATTTCCTTTAAAACATCCAAATTCAGTCTTTTTTATTGAAATAATATTTAATTCAGCAAAAAGTTCAAAAATAGAAAGTGGTAGACTCTGATGTAAATTGACAACATTATTCAGAATCCTAAAATCAAAAGACAATTGATCAAAGATAAATTTTCCCTTAAGTGAGATAGTTACATCCCATGACTATTCAACATTGTTTATTTACTTAATTAATTTTCCACTACATATCTCAAGATTACAAAGAAAATTGTCACTTATCCATGGAGAAGGTAATCCTACTTTTATTGAAGGATTAAACATTTCTGTTGAATCACAGAATTGCATTTTTTTGTGTGCTTTCAATATTAGACTCCTCTTTGTGTGAACCTCACTAGTTGCAATTATTATAGAGGTTAGATCATTAACACCCATACTAATCAACTCAAACTAAGCTTTACCATTTAGGAACTTAATCACTTCCTTTGTCACTTGTACCTTAACTCCTAGCTGAGTACAAGATTTGCTTATTTCAATTTGTGCTCATTGTGATAAGGCTTTGGTTTGTTGTATAACATTAAAATGAACTCTATGATTATCCAATATCATTATAATCAAATTCCATATGACATGTTTTTCTCCAATCAAAATATTTTTCTCAGTTACTCTCCTTTCAACTTCTTCTAATGACTTATTTAGGTCCTTAATCCTCTAAGTTCATTCAGCTATAATTTTATCTCTTCCATCTATTTGTTTATGACAATAATTCATTATTGCATTGAATCTTTCCTCCATTTGTGGTTTTGATTCTATAATATCCACAATCTTCAATTTTATATTTTCTTCAAATCTTAATAGTTCTTGTGAAAGTTCAAAAAAATGGTCCAGGTGAACATCGGTGGTGACCAACCTATTCCACTGGCTAAACATACAGTTTCCATTTTGGAAATTTGTCTACAGTTTTTCAAGTCCCAAACTTCCGGGGATGTTTTGAGGCCCTAAACGACATTTGTTTTATGTGGCAGTGACAATTAGATCCCTATTGGGATGTATTGGGACGTTTAGAATGTGTACTCGTCTAAAACTTTCCAATGAGGTATCAAGCACCCCCAAATGAAGATCGTATGAATAATTTATGCCCTAGGGAAGTTGACATATCAACTACCCCCATTGGGGCCCACAAGCTTTTTGGTGTTTCATCTTCCAAGGTTAAGGTTTTGGATGTTTATTTTTTTTCTCATTTATTCTCTATGTTAAAAAGGCCTTGGGATCCTCATTGTAATCATATTCTTTTGAATGTGCATAGCCGACACATCTCTTCTCATAGATAAGCTACCACCATTCTAGCGAGTTCATTTGACTCTATATTTTCTTTTACAGTCTCTACATATTTCAGTCTTTAATAGAAATTGAGTATTGTTGTATATCTATGTTTTTGTCTTATGTATGTTCTTCATTTATTTCTCTCATAAATCCAGATCATTGGTATCATAACCGTCTTCTCTTTATTGGTTTCTAGTATCATAATGGTCTGCTCTTTATCAGTTACTCTGTGCATGTCCCCGATGAGGTTAGGGTATCATGAATTAGGACTCAAACTGGTTGAAATTTTGGAAGACCATCCTCTATGACCTCGATGACCACCCATGGAGGAGGAAGAGATAGATGAGGGAGCCATAGATCTTATTAATTTTTTTCTCGCAGAAGTCCTCGTGAAACATAGGAATGAGACTATGGATCAATTTTCCCAAATCCTTTGATGGTTGTCGACAACAACATAGGCATATTCATCAAGAGGCCACTTTTGAGGGGTCGCCCCCTTCAAGTTACAAGTTAATTTTGATATTCTGACATTTAAGGTCAGATAGATGTGGATGCTTTGGAAAAATGGCTAAATCTACTAGAAGGTTATTTCTTTGTCCACAATTTTTCCAATAGTGAAAATATCACCTTTGCGCTCCTTAAGCCAATCCCTCATATCAAACATTTGTGGGAGACTTACTGTGAGAAAACCTCCATAGAGGAGTCTGGAATATTTGGGGCCAATCCCACTTGGGTCTCTTTTATGGATTTCATCAAGGAACAATATTACCCTATTGGAAACTATAATGACCATTACACAATATGGACCACACTTTGTCAGGAGAGGGACCAAACAGTGTCAAGGTTCACAAATACCTTCCATACCTTGCACAACAAGTTGGGTATTAGAGACTCCGAGCGACATTTGGTTATAAAATATTGTGTGGCCCTACACAGTTACATCCAAACAGAAATGGAGTTTCTAGACATCTCATTGCTGGGAACCATTTATTGATATGATGTCAAAATCTAGGAAAGTTTAATATGAGGAATAAGAGAGAGTTTGGATCTACGAATGCATCACAATAGAAGTTGGGAAAAGGAAACCCTGTCACATAGAACAAAGGACAAAGAAAGGATGGAAAACAACAAGACAATCAATCAAAGTCGAAAACAAGGAAGGGTAATGGGAAGATGAATACATACACTAGGAAGTGGCGTGAATTCCATAAAATCCCGTGGGACAACACTGATGAATGTCTCTCGAAGAAGTCATTAGTAGTTGAGATGAAAGTATCAAATTCAGATCTAGGATCCGACTCTGATTCAAATCCAAAGAAGGTGAAGCAGATCATTGGTGCAAAACCCAATGCCACAGTCGCTACCATGAGGATCCATCCAAACGAAACAAAAGAGTCAAAGGAAGGTGAGCGCATTTTTCACTCGCAGATGTGGGTGAAGGGTGTTATGCTAAATTTAATTATTTATAGAGGAAGCCAAAAGAACCTCATCTCAGCAGAGGTCATGAAGTGGTTGGAGTTGCAGAAAACATCACATCCACAGTCATTGATCCAAATTATTTTAGGAACGATATGAAGGAAGAAATAAAACAAAGATATAACAAATAATTATACAGAGATATGGAAAGGAACATAGTGATAAAGTAAATCTCAGATTCTATTAATAACTATCTAAAATACAAATATTGTAAAATGAAAAAGCACACAAGCTAGCTAGAATGGTGGTATCTTATCTCTGAGAAGATATGTGTCAGTTACGCTTATTCGCAAGAAGTTGGTTACAATGAGGCGTCGTGTTTGAGAATCATCTACTCAATGCTTTTTGTGAAAAAAAAACATCTATTGCATAACTAAAAACTCAAAAAACTGAAAGGAAAAGGAATATTATAGAGAAAACTCAAAAGAAAGGGAATACTAATAAAGAAAGTCAAGGATAGAGATGAAAAACTTTAAAAAATCAAAGGAAATGGAATACCAATAGAGAAAAAACCCAAAGGAAATGGAATAATAATATAGAGAGTTAAAGAGGGGGATAGAGAGTGATATGCATATTTATCCTATAATCAATTAACTATTAGTTCATTAAGATAATCAAGATGAAATTTTCAATCTAGAAGAAGGGATGTGGATAATTTTCATAATGTCCCTACCTAATGCTTAATGTAATAGGTGATTTAAGCAAGTGAAATATAAATGTATAAATAATAATAATAATAATAATAATAAAATATGGATGAGATGTATAACATCAATACATATGATTCAAAATATTAAAAAAAGTAAATTATAAGTTAAAAGAAAATACTTCCATACACATGAGTCATATGCAGTAACTTCAAATCTTTTAACAATCCTAGAGGACCAAGTATCCAAACAACACAAACAATATATCTTTTAACAAACCTATAGTACCAAATATCCAAACAACACAAGAAATGCATATTTCATCCACTCAAACATGTAGGACACTCACCTACACAACCCATTACTTAAGATGAGAGGAGGTAATTACCCACAAGAAATACTGGTACAACCCACCTACTCTTTCGTAGGGATACATGACCTCCCGGTCAAGGATCTTCGATTCTTCAGTCGAACGACTCTCTGAAACCTAGATGGTCTCATTTTGTCTCTAAACACAAGCCATTTTGGATTTCTGGCATAGGTCCTATGGCACCCACGACCTTCCCCTTTGCACTTGCAAAATCTCAGAGTTTGGGCGCTAGCTCCTTTTCTGATAAGACCCTCCTTGATGTGACCTTGGGTGATGACCTGACGTAAACACGTGATTTCGGGCATGCCCAAGAGTGGTTTGGAACCAAACTACTTTTCTCCCCGCAATCCACCTCAAGACACCACGTGTCCTTTTACCAATACCATGGTCTCGATTTTGGCTCACCCTCATATTTTTAAAACTCGAGTACCTTCTATCCCTGCAATGCGAGGTGACTGTCGATCTCATCATCTTGATAGTGCTTCTAAATTGACGACTGAGATCTATCCCTTTCAAACCTATGGATCAGATATGACACTTTCAAATCAACAGATGTGATTTTCTTTGGGACTTCGGCGTTTTGAGTTTTCAACTCTCAAACCTTACTTTCTCCCATAATGACAGATCCCCTATGTTAAGAAACAAACATCAATATAGCATAGAAAAATCTCAGGAAAAGTACTCAACGCCTTGAAAAAGAGATCATTTCAGATAATAAGCCTCTTCGAGGGGGCAACCTCCTTTTACCCCACTTAAATGTTCAAGTACAAGATGATTCAAAATGAAAATGTCTCCTTGGTATATATAGGAG
>ML782880.1:290610-329920 GCA_009831015.1 Picea engelmannii | reverse complement strand
GTGCTCTCAGCAAGTAGCAGCTTGCAAAACAGAGGTTGTAGCCTCATTATGAGTTGGTGCTCATATGTATGATAATGTAAAGAATGTAACTATTGCTTATCATATAAAGAAAAAGAGATTTTTACCCTGTATGGGTTTCCTCGAGAAATATCTGTCTCTGTGTTTCTCATATATGTGTGACTGATGCTGAATGTGCCATTGTTTATTTCCCTGCATTAATGTGATCATCATTCAGTGTTTCTGCAAAGAGTTTAAAATAAGCATAATTGTTTAAGAACGGTAACAATTGATTCACCCCCCCTCTCAGTTGTCCAATAGTCCCTTTCAAACCTGTGGATCAGATCTGACCCTTTCAAATCAATGGACATGATTTTCTTCGGGACTTTGACGTTCGGATTTTTCAACTCTCAAACCTTGCTTTCTCCTGTAATGACAGATCTCCTGCCACGTGCTCTCTTCAATCGACGGTTCTGATCATTTCGAGATTCCGGACTTTGAAAATCTCAAATCTCAACTCCTTCCCCAATTGCTTTTATCCAGAGCTGACAATCCACTGACATGTGTCTCCCTCTAATCTAATGGTTGTAATGTCTTTGGGTCTTCGGGCTTCATACTTTTCAATTCTCAACTTTCACTTTCCCTCGAAGTGTGCGGATTTCTACCATGTGTCCCCTTGAATCAGGCGGTTGATATTTACTTCGGATCTTTACCTGTAGTCCATGGATTTTCACCACGTCTCACCCTAAATTTGAGAGCTATGAATTACTTCGAGTCTTTACCCAAAGTCTACAGATTCATGCCACCTATCCTCTGGATCTGACAATTGAGATTCACTTTGGCCCTTTGGCTCTCTGGGCTTCGGGAAGTTCAGTTCTCGACTGAAATCCTTGGAGTGATTTCCCCAGAGTTCACGATCCGTCGCCACGTGTCCCTCTGGATCTGACGGTCCAGATCTCCTCCGACTCTCCCGGCTTGGGAGTTTCAACTCTCAACTGAAACTCTCAAAGTGATTTATCTGGAGCTACTGATATGCTGACACGTATATCTTGGTGATCAACTGTGAGGATCTAATTAGGCTATTTCACCTCCTCCTGACTTCCGAAGTTGTGGATCTTGTGCTACCTGTCCTCCTTGACGATGGATGGTCCCAAATTACTTCGAGACTTCAGAACTTTGGTAAGTTCACTCTTCTACATGTGCAAAGTGCTAAGGCTCGTGCACCTTTCTTTTATCAGACAATTGTTGGTCCTCGACACTGTGATCCAATGGTTGTTGTTGCTCCTCCTCCCGAGCTTCCTACTTCCTCTGACTTAGAATATTTTCTAAGTGTTCAAAGGCCTCAAACTTTGCTCCTCCTATGAGTCTGTCTCTTAGACCTCAACTACACTTCTGAAAAACGTTATCTCATCTGAGCTTAATTTCTTTGAAGATTTTGATTTCTCACACAATCCTTGCATTCCTGGGATTTCAATAACTCAGTTCGAAGTATTTCTTGAAAATAAATTCTTCCCGCACTCCTTGCATTCCTTTGTTCTGGTTCTTCAATGCTTGGTCATTCATTGACGCTGCACAGTCCTTGCACCTGGCCTAACTTCCATTTTTTCTCTCTAAACTCCTATTGGTGCAATTATATGCATAATGTATTACCAAACATAAATTATTGACCGAGATTCATAATCAGTAGAGTTGATGCACTATATGTGCCGATAACAAATAGGTTCCTTTGTCTGTTTAATATAGCTTAGATACGAAAACCATTTAGAAACCAACACACAATCTTCACACAATTCGAAAGCTGGAAAGCAAAAATCATAAACAAGGAAAATATCTTGCTCAGGTGATGGACCTGTTCATTGATGGCTTATGAATGAAAAAGATGAACTTTGATTCTATCTCCTGGAGAAATTAAACTGACAACAATTAACACTTTGCGCATTCACAACATTCCATTATAGGTGCATGTAGAGTGAGAGATGGAGGTCTTGATTGTGCATGTGTTAGCAAGGTGTAATCTAATCAATTCTTGAAAAGAAAGCTAAGTGTAATTAGATTCTCCATTAAATCTCATGTATGGTGAAATATGGAGATCCAATTGTTCCTGCGTTGACACACTTTGCAACAAATAGTGAAATCAAACAAAATAACATGAAATCAAAATAACAGATACATAAAATGAAAATCTACACTAACAATTTACAATAAACTTACCAAGATGGATTAGTGGCCCTTGCTGATGCCAACATGGAAGCTTTTAGATCATCCGATGCTAACTTCTAAGACACACAAGATCACTGAATTCAAACTTGCATTAATATTCAACAAGTAGGTATGCAAAAAGAGTCTTTTCATGAATCCAATCATAACAATTCTCCTAATCTACATCATAACAATTCTTTCCTTTCAAGAACCAATCTTACTTCATAATAATTCTCCCCCTCTCATGAAGAGAGGGCACTCTATTTTATACATGAGAGCTTTGAAAAGAAGATAAACATCTCATAATTACAGATCCACTTTTCTCTCAACCAATTTCCCATTATTAAAAATATTATCCCTTCAAATCCTCACACATATCTCTCATATATCTTGGATAAGATATGAAAACCAAATCTCCATGATCTTCTCCTTAGAATAGGCTTGAATTATCTCCTCAAATCTTGAAATGGTGGAGGAAGTATTCGAGAAGTTTTTTTGAATTAATCCTTCACATATTCCTACATATGATAAAGCTCACACATTTTTGAGATATATGAAAACATGTCAATTTTCTAATATTTAATCACAAATTCCCTTATAATACTAAAATAAATTATTTGGAAAATAATAAGGTTAAACCCATATATAATTATGAAAATGGTATCATGAAAGGTTAATGGGGCGATGAAATATGAAGAATGATGAAGGGAAAGGTGGATGGAAATACGACATTTATGAGTCCCAACATACCCCTCGACTGAACTTGTTGCATGTTCGCATGCAATTGTGCATGGATCTTCTCAAGAAATTTTGGCATCTGAATTTTGGCTTTGAGTGATGATAATGAATATTTCCAAGATGGGATTTACATGAGTAACAACTGACATTTGCTTATGGTTGGCTCTTGTGTGACAACCATGAATATAGAGAATGTTGGTTCTTGTGTAAACAAAATTCATTTCGTTATTTGTTCTCTTGCTGTTATGATAATAAAGTGTTGGTTCTTGTGTAAACAACATTCATTTCGTTATTTGTTCTCTCATTGTTATGATAATAATTTACCCATATACTTGTTGGAAAAAATAAGCTATCAATGTGCATAAGGAAACATCATTGAGTATAAGAAAGCCCTTTTTCATATTTTTGAATCATGCCAATATGTATGTCAATGCTTATGAAGAAAAGTGCAATAGAGTATCGTTGGAAGAAAAAAATGTTGGTAAATGGTAAATGAGACGAAAAATGGGATGATGGTAGTGGAAAAATGGAATGATGATAGAGAATATAGTCCCCCCCCCCCAACTGAATTGGTTGCATGTCCTCATGCAACATGGCATGAGTCATAGAAGTGAAAAGGAAAGGGAGCATGGTGAGGGATTTTTCCAAATTCATTCACTCTAGCATGTAAGGAATTGCATGATTAAAGAGTAGAAAACAACATACCTCCACTTACCCAAAATGTTGATGACCTATGCAATAGGAATATGGCTGATGTGGTTGTTGGAGCATGGAAGATTTCACTGCTGCGGGATCATGTGAAAGGTGACTGCTATAACTGCTAGATCAAAGAATGTGAAGTGGAGGAATCTGAACTGCTGCTAATGAATCATGAAAAATAGGAAGTATGAAAGTGGAACTGTGGTACTCTCATATGGCTGGAAAACTACTGCTGCAACTACTGATGGAGTCATGGAAAAGTGTATAGTCTTCACCCGGTGCTAAACCTAATGGTGCAATTCTAGTCATGCGAATAAATGTGTCGATGTCGAACATGAAGAGAATTCATTGGATTATCGACCATTGATGAATGCCATTAACCAATGCAAGGAAAACTCACCATTGATGTCAATGAGTGCCAAGGTACTTAAGTACATCTTGCGAAGTGCGAATGAATGAGCTAATGTCGAGCCACTTGCAAGATCTGACCCTCAAGGGACAATGATGTATTCCCATGATTGTCAGCAAGAGAACTTTCCATTAAGGCATGCAAGCCTCCAGGTACTCAAAAGGAACTCTAGTCTATATCCCAGATAAGGTACTGAGGTCGATGGGGAAAGACTTGTTGAAAGGCGGGCCTTAAGGAATCCCACATCAGTCAACGCAAGTTCTTATAAAAAAATTGGCAGGACTATAAATGGAAAGATCTCAGTAACAATAGTGTTTATGGAAAGGTGATGTAGTCATGGAAAGGGAGCTAGATAGTTTTATTGACAAGGCAAAATAAGCGGGAAAAGATAAAGAGATGTATGCGACTCAGAAATATAGGTGTGTGTGAAGTCATGACGGATAAGGAAATGAAATAGTGGACTCCAACATGGATGACGAATAAGCTTGGAAGGAGAAATGTAAATGATCATGTCATGGCGTAATTGGTTTTATGAAAGATGGCGCTGTAGCAGCAAACGTTATGACATGTGTGATGAAATATTTAGCTCCTTCAAGCTTTTAATAAAGCATGCTTTTCTGAAGAGTTTTGTGATTCTTGAGAATCACTGTGGGATGGAATGCGAGCGTATTCATTCCTGCAATCAAACTTAGTACTAATCCTACAATCAAATTTGTGATATCATCGTAAAACAAAAAATGCGAGATTTAAGTATGAATGCGGCAAATTAAAGAGATAAAAAGTGTGTTTTACCTGTTGTCGTTGTGCGCTTATTCCATTGTTGATTGTTGCTTGAAGTGACTTAAGAATTTTTTTTTATCTGAAAGCTCAAAACATGTTTGGATATTGTGTCTAGGAATGAGTGAGATGTCCATTTGCAATTTTAATTTTTATAATTTGTTTTCAAAATTTTTGTTATTTATTTATTTATTTTATTTTTATGTGTCACCTAAAATTTTCTTTTTAATTATTATTATTATTATTATTTTATTATATAAAAAAACAAACTAAAATAAATTTATTTTTATTATTATAATTAAACAAAGAAAAATAAAGAGAATTATTATAAATTTTTTTTTTATATATAGTTATAACAAAACCAAACAAAATTAGGACTATTATAATTTTTATTTTTATAACAAAACAAAAAAAAACTTTCTTTATTTTTATTTTAGCTAGTTTATATATATATATATATATATATAATACCGGAGCTCCGCAAATGTATGGACAAGTAGCGCAATTAACCCAAACATAACTTAGACAGACTTCGTGTCTATATCGTGAAGTTTCATCCTCTGGGAGATCTACAACGATAGCTAGCTGGCTGATCTTCAGGATTTCCGTTAGAGCCCCTTCCAGACACTTCCATCCTCATCTAAATGAAGAATGCAGTTGCCGCTTTCTCAGGAGGAGATCCTGAAACTGATCTTGTTGGTGGTTGTGCACAATTTTTCTTGGCCTAATTTGCTTAATCGGTCACCCTTCTGGTGCGCTTGTGATTTTACAAGTTAGAGAGAGCATAAAACCATAGATGAATGTCCTTGGCCTTCTCTTCCTCTAGGTCATTCATCTGGATTCACTGGTGAGCGATGATGCAAATTCCTCCTCCTTCACTACGTCACTCATGCTTGGTCAATCTGCGACAGATTCCTCAGTGCACTTCAACGCCAGGCTTACCAAGATTTCAAGGCCTGGAAGAAGACTACTGTGTGAGTCTGATCCGAGTAGCAGGGGATCCACCAATTAGCTAATTAGCGCACTCATTCCACCCGTATCCAAGGCGATTTTAACTTCACGAACTATGTATTTTCCTCATTCAATAGTCCGTCGTGATGTTGAGATTTCAAGTAATACGACACCGAAACAGTGTGACGCACTGAATATCCACCACTATACTCAAAGGAACCACGTTTCTTGAGAATTCCATCATCTGAACGACGAGGAACTTCTAACTTTGATAATTTCTTGGTCGTCAGGATTAGTCTCCTTATAGGTCTTCCTAAAATCATCCATGAAAACAAAAAAATGTTGTAGCAGGCTTCTTCGGCTGATTAGGATCCCTAGATTTCTTCTCCCTCGTGTGCTTTTTCGGCTTCTCATCTGCAGAGTTTTTCTTTGCCTTTATCTCTTCGGGTGGCTTCTGGGCATCTGCATGTTTGGTTTATTTGGAGGCATCTGCAAAGTTAGACCATATATTATCTTCAAGTTTGAAATCATGCATATCAGAAAGCGCCACGGGAATATGCTTGTTGTAGACATTGCATTTCATGAAGCCACTTCCATAACAACGTTTGCCTTTCTGGTGAACTCCCTGCGAGCAAGAAATAAGAGGGCAGGGCAGAGCAATGGATCCTAATGCAGTGGCAAAGGCATTTGTGGGGTATTATTACAACCTATTTGACAGTAACAGGGAAAACCTATCGGGAGCGAATCCATCAGTAGAGCATTCATATGTCAGAGCCACAGATTAGGGAGAGAACACATAAGCACATATTGATCGGGGAATCAGACAGGAGGATACACATCCGTTGGTCAGGGTACATACAGAGAGGCATACATCGGTTGTAACACATTGTGATCGGGAACCATATGATGTTGGAAGTGGAAAACATGGCTAAGAAGGATTCTTGGGCCCCAATACTTGTACCCATGACTGGTTGCTTGTATGAATTTTTCTTAAAAAAGAAACTGACCTGTGCGTGCTTTTGTTCATATAATTTTTGTTTATATATATATATATATATATATATATATATATATATATATATATATATTAATGTTTTATTCCTATATCAAAACAGAAAGCTACTATAAAGAAATTTTGTTTTTTTACTCTTTTATTTTTATTTTTGTAAAAAATTTGTTTTTATTTGCATTCCTAAATAGAAAAATTAAATCAGAAAACTAGTTTAAGACAAAGAAACAATAGTTTAAGACAAAAAAAACAATTTTTTAGTTTTAAAAGAGAAATTTAAATCATTAAAGAAATTTGTTTGTTTGGCAAATGGAGATATATAATTTGAAATTGAAGCCGAACAATTGGATTGAGAATTTTTTTATTGTCAACAATTTATTATTCCTGAAACTTCATAGTCATCCTAATTTATGATCCGCGCAGAGGAGAGCATACTTATTCAATGCTAAAGCAAAAACTAAAAATAAAAGTATGTTTTTTTTTATTCGTTTACCCTACCTACTCTATGCTAATTAAAGATTTGTTACATGTAGTCAAACTTCCAATCTAACCATAAGCACAACGATAATAAGAATATGTTCACTGTGAATTTTGCAAATGACAATCGAAAATATATATAACCGTGCGAAATTGACTATTGAAACTGTAAATTAACAAAATAAAAACTAAATAGATCTAACCTGGTACCTGATTGAAACCATCATTCGATAATGCTTTCGTAGGCATAGTTTTCACTCCTCAGATCGTGTCGCAACTCCTTGTTATATTCCTCGATCTCCTACTCGCATAATTGTTCATCATCAGATGTGCAGGGTTCCTTGTATGTTGTTTCTTCATTTTCCTCCGGAGGAGTAATTAATTTTTTGGGTACTGTCAAGATCTCCTCTTCCAAAGAAGAGGATATCCCGAATTTTTCTAGGATCTGAGTGAGTTTTTCTAAACTCATTGTTAAACCATATTGAAAAAATAGAATGATTTATCATCAAAGATTTGATTTTTAAAACTAAGAAATTAAAACTATTTGTAAAAATAAAACACACCAGACTTGAACTCCTTGCGTTACTGGGACCCTGTTGTCACCAGGTTATCGGTTCGCACAAGTTCTCTCAATAAAAACAAAATTTGCATAAATAAAAACACACTTCTGCATAAAATAAGGAGAAACACACTTCTGCATAAAAGGAAGAGGACAACCTAACTTTGGAGCAACCCCACTAAAGTGGATGCATAGGTTCTTACCTCTTGTCTTACCGTCTTCTCTCCACTCTCAGGTCATCCATAAAACCAATCCGAAATCATTAAAGAAATCTAATTCAAATGCTACCTATTACCGTTTACAACTCCCCAACAACGACGCCAAAATGGTGGCGCAATTAAATGAATAATGTATTACCAAACATAAATTATCGACCATTATTCATAATCAATAGAGTTGATGCACTATATGTGTCGATAATAGATAGGTTCCTATGTTTGTTTAGTATAGCTTAGATAAGAAAACCATTTAGAAACCAACACACAATCTTCACACAATTCGAAAGATGGAAAGCAAAACTCATAAACAAGGAAAATCTCTTGCTTAGGTGATGGACCTGTTCATTGATGGCTTATGAATGGAAAAGATGAACTTTGATTCTATCTCCTAGAGAAATTAAACTGACAACAATTAACACTTTGCGCATTCACAACATTCCATTATAGGTGCATGTAGAGTGAGAGATGGAGGTCTTGATTGTGCATGTGTTAGCAAGGTGTAATCTAATCAATTCTGGAAAAGAAAGATAAGTGTAATGATATTATCCATTAAAGCTCATGTATGGTGAAATATGGAGATCCAACTGTTCCTGCGTTGACACACTTTGCAACAAATAGTGAAATCAAACAAAATAACATGAAATAAAATAATAGATACATAAAATGAAAATCTACACTAACAATTTACAATAAGCTTACCAAGATGGATCGGTGGCCCTTGCCGATGCCAACATGGAAGTTTTTAGATCAGCCGATGCTAACTTCTAAGAGACACAAGATCACTGAGTAGGTTTACAAAAAGAGTCTTTTCATGAATCCAATCATAACAATTCTCCTAATCTACATCATAACAATTCTCTCATTTCAAGAACCAATCTTACTTCATAATAATTCTCCCCCTCTCATGAAGAGAGGGCACTCTCTTTTATACATGAGAGATTTGAAAAGAAGATAAACATCTCATAATTACATATCCACTTTTCTCTCAACCAATTTCCCATTATTAAAAAATATCATCCCTTCAAATCCTCACACATATCTCTCATATATATTGGATAATATATCACAACCAAATATCCATGATCTTCTCCTTAGAATAGGCTTGAATTATCTCCTCAAATCTTGAAATGGTGGAGGAAGTATTCGAGAAGTCTTTTTGAATTAACCCTTCACATATTCCTACACATGATAAAGCTCACACATTTTTGAGATATATGAAAACATGTCAATTTTCTAATATTTAATCACAAATTCCCTTTTAATACAAAAATAAATGATTTGGAAAATAATAAGGTGAAACCCATATATAATTATGAAAATGGTATCATGAAAGGTTAATGGGGCAATGAAATGTGAAGAATGATGAAGGGGAAGGTGGATGGAAATACGACATTTATGAGTCACAACAACTCCCCTGGATCAATCTGAGACTCTGTCGATGCACTCCTTGCGTACAAGATGCACACCTTGCATACGAGTTTCAAAAGAGAAACAATTGAAACTTATCCAGTTTCGTCACAAACTCATACGATCAACTCTTAACAATCATACATGAGTGAAACGAACTAAATCACGCACAAAAAATGTAGCATTCATTCAATCACACATCAAATGAACACAGTTCGAAGAATGTGGACAATTATATCTGTTATATTCATTAATGAAACAAATTACATAATATTGCAGTTTTTCACTGCGTCTTTCTTTTATTCTTTTCCGTCTCTACTAATCTCTACCTCCCTATCTCTATCTCCCTATATCTATTACAATATAACAACAAACTATCTGAGGATTGGCTCCACGAGCTCTCTCTGTTCTGTCTGCAACCTATCCTATGAGGTCTTAGCAGTTACCTACCTTCTCCTATTACAATAACTATCATTTATTGATAGATAAGACCCAACACTCTATATCTTCAACTCCTTTCAGTCGTATAAGACCTTTACAAACAAGATATATTAAAAATCGTTGTTTCCAAAATATCTCAACAACTCAATTTACTTCTGAGTTAAATGTTGATTTGAAATTTTTCCATACTGAAATATCATATCTTTATCTCCACACTTGCATATTTGACTTTGAAGGTAATGCTCCTACATCGAATACCCAAACAACATATCCCAAAAAATAATATTCACTATTTCTAATTCTTAAATATTATCACACATCCTATCTCAAAACCAATATAAAATAACATAAGAAAAATTAAAAAATATAAAATGAAACCGCCATGAACAGATATGAAAGACTTTTCAAGCCTCACCTTTCCTTATGACTAAAACTACAACATTGATCTGGCGCATGCTACCTAATACGAATGCCACGCGAGTTCATAGTAGATATATTTTTTAAACATAAATTTATTTTAGATATATATTCTTTTAATAGACATTTTTTCCCATGTTACTAAATGCTAATGCCACAACTAGTTCATAATAGATATATTATTTAAATACAAATTTATTTTAAATGGTAGACTCTTTTTTTCCATGGTACATGTACGGCTAGTACATAATAGATATATTTTATTTTAGTTATAATTTTTTAATAAAAATTTTGCATTAAAAAAATTGGAAATTAGGAATCTCTTTCCATCTTCGACTCATGTAACAAGAAGGGGAATTAGGAATCTCTTTCCATCTTCGACTAATAGATATATTTTATTTTAGTTATAATTTTTTAATAGAATTTTTGCATTAAAAAAATTGGAAACTAGGAATCTCTTTCCATTTTCGACTCATGTAACAAGAAGGGGAATTAGGAATCTCTTTCCATCTTCGACTCATGTAACAAGAAGGGAAATTTGAATAGGAAAGGGAGCCAATTTTTGGAAGAGGAAAAATGAGAGTTCTTGCTGAGAAAATAATACTTCCATAACATGTGATAGAACAATCATGAAATGAAGCCATGAGAGCTATAGGAAAATCCAAGAACCAAGATAATTTTCACTAAAGTTGAGGGAAATTATCTTGAACCTTTCCATTCACACATTGAATAACACTAAAGGGAGGATACTTCTAAGGGACTATTGAGGAGAGAAGGAAGACCTCCTTGTGTTGTGTGGGAAGAGACTAGCCTGAGTATTATTCATTTCTTATTTTCATTGCTAGTATCATAGCCCGGATAGGGAGTGGTGTCTATAGCAAATTACCTACAATTGAGTGGAAATTGTTCGCTTCGCTAGTTGTCTGGTCTATAATATTTAGTGAGATAAGTTCTTCCTCTTTGTTTTGAAATTTCTTTATATCTACTGATCATAGTAAATTGCATGTTTATGGATTAATAAACTGAAGAATTCATCCAATTGGGCATATAGTCTTCGAGTCTTTTGGATTATTATTTAGTTAAAAATAATTATTAGGTGGAGGAAGGATTTAAATTATTCTTTTGATTTTAGCTTATATGAGGTTGTTTGTGCAAAATGGTTCAATCAACATTTGTTTGATTCACCTTTGTTATGGTTGGGTTGATCATTGGTTGCATCTTGCTGAATTAATAACATTTTACTATTAGTTGTTTCTTTGTAATCTGTGTGGTTCTACTCTATACCTAACATCCAAAAACATGTAATATTAACCTTGGATGAAAACTAGTAAGGCAATTTGTTTTATTTTTACTGTCTTTGTTTTCTGTCGCCAACCTTCTATAGTGACAATTTCTTCTTCTTAATAGCATAAGATAAGCAATTTGTATAACCAATGTAGGGGTTGTAAGATGGATTGGTGTTGTATGCATTTGACTTTAGTAGCTTTAGAGTATATTTTCCCAAATACTACAGTAGTTGTATTCTATACTTGTCTCCACACAGGGTATACACACATCTCATGCAACAACCATGGATTCCTATATTTTTGGTGTAATTGGTCTCAATTAACATAGACTCATTTCAAATTATATCCTTGCATCTGAACTATGATGCAAGAATGACCATTTAAGTTAGACCTTGAGTTAACATATGGCTTGTTTTTAGTACTTGACTTAATTCAACATTGGATAAGGGTAACTCTAAATTTTCTAGTTTTCATCTCTATACATCTATGCTAGTTGTGGGTTGTGTTTATAGTTGTATATCTTACCTTAGTTTATTTCAAGGTTCTTAGGTTATGCATAGTTCCTCCGGATGTTTTCGTCACATGTTTTCCATTGTAGCCTTCTACAATTTGTGCCAAAGATCGTCAAATATACAAAGATAAATATTTAACCCGTATAATTTTATAACGAGGAAGGTGCAGGGAGATGAAAATTATGAAATGTGAGCACTTACCTTGCACCAAAAGTATCACAAACATGTAGTGAATAAGTGTGGATATTTAAGATGCCAGGATTATTTTATGATATTAAGTAGATTTTTTGAATTACTCTTCCTTTTGGATCTTTCCATAGTTCTATTTTGGCATGGTGGTTGTGAGCTACCTCCATCACAGATATGTTGAGTAGTTAATGGAAAATGGATATAAATTGGAATCCATAACTTCTACTAATTTAATTGGTTCATTTTGAGCGGTTGGTCCTCCAGACAGTAACGACCCTTCCCTGTAGCATGAAGCTCTTAAGTTTTAGTGTCTGCATTGGCTCATCAATAGATTTCTCTAAAATCAATTGTCCACCTAGTTATCTATATCAAACTACCAATGAAAAAATCATGGAGTGAATGCTTTCTATTTCAAATGAAACCTTATGAATGAATGTTGTAAATAGGTAGGGATCTACGAAAAAATTAATTCTTAGAAGATTAGTGACAATTTATTTTGGAGGTATAATATACTCTTTTGTTTGTTTGTTACTAATTTGATTCAAGTTCAACCAACCTGGTAAGCAATACTGAATTATCTCTATGGTTGCAATTGCAACTGCAACAACAATGTTACATGCTTAATTTAACATAGTTGTTGCAGATACACTTTTTATCACATAAACCTAGTGTATTTTTTTCATACATGTTAGTTGGAATTATAATCCAAATTAGGTTATACATCATTTTCTCTGACCTCTAGTTATGAGAATAAATGACAACCAATTTTGTGGGTTTTCTTTAGAACTTGTGTACTAGTTATTGGTCCATTGGATTTCCCAATTGAACTATTCCTAGCGAAGTTTAAATTGCATGCTTTCTAAATCATAATTGTATTTCAAGCCTGAGTGATCCATAAAGACTTCTTCCTTTTTCCACCTGGGGTAGGGAAAAATTGAAAACAACATATTATTTTTTAAGTTTAGGAGGCTTTTTTAATCTTTGTAATTTTTTAAAATTTCTAACTATAAGATTTGGTCAAACTTAATTTTTTGTAAATTATAAGGGTTTTACATATTTTATGGAAAACGTGGGCTATTTTTCAACAAAAATAATAATCTGGATTTTAACTTGTGGAATTTTTACAGGTGCTGCAATTTTTAATAAAATTGTCTGTCTAAGTTTTGCTTATACTGGATTTATTCCCTCATATTGATGTTTTAGTAAAAGGGTATGTTAAATTCCAACACAATTTCTTATTATTGGTGTACATCGCTTTATGATCTAGTCAGATTCACTTCTCTATGTAGCTCCATGTTCAACGTTGTATGTTATTTATTAAAATCATTTTTTTTTTCATTGACATTTTTCTATGTTTGTGAGGAAAATCAAGACTCTTTAATCAAAACAAAAAGGAATTGATATGAAACATGAGGGAACACCTACCAAGGAGAGTGCATCACCAACAACACCCCTCATTTGAAGATGCAATCCTAGACTTCCAACATAATTAATTAATAGTTAATTGCATAATTTCAATGCTTGAGTTACATGTATTGAATTATTTTACTATTTCTTCCAACCTTCAAACTACATACATCTTAATTTATTACTTTTTGTTTGAAAAATAATTTAAAATAGATCTACTTTAAAACTATAAGAACTTTTAACCAAATAAGTACAATGAACATTCAATATTAAACTATTTAAAAATAAATATATTCTATGTTTTTGTTTTATTACTAATTAAAATCTCCTCTTACTTTTCAGGTAGATCTTACCTATCATATAGCTCCTATAATGCAACCCATGTACAGTGTGAGGACATGCCTTGGTTCATTATCACAACACACATAGACTCATTTACACTTTCTTTTTTATCACCCAAGCATTAACCACTAGCACTCTAGTGAACTCTACTACATAATGCCAATATAACATCAATGTTTATAACCATAATCTAGATATCCTACTTAACTTAGCATGGACTACACACTACCTATTACATATGGTTTGTACTTAGGAAGACAATACAACTCTTCCTCAATCTATCAATAATGGTCTATGTTAGGCTTATCTATGATTTCAAATAGGCACGATGTTATATTCCTCACAACCACTTGTTCAGTAAATGAGGCTTCTTTTTTACCCACATTGCACACTTCATATTTTTGTTTCATTTATGGGTAGAGCATTATAACATGGAGAAACCATGCTATCCACATCTACACTAATTATGACACATAACAACCATTTGACTTAGGGTTCCAAATTCCTCTAGCATTGTCATATGTGGGCAATAGCCAATGGGAAAATACTTTCTTAGCACAAAGAAACATTCCTTCCAACATGTTTTATCCCCATAGCAACTTTGATAAATTGAGAGCCAAGTGCTACACATTAGCACTTCCAACATCATCTTTAGTAATGCAATTTATATTACCAATAGACATCATCTTAGAGACTCTTTTTTACCATTCTACAACCAAATCATCACAAAACCTGATAGGATTTTTTGCACCACATCATGAATCCATGGGTATAGTGATATGGAGTTTAACCAAGTTGGAATTCTTCTAGAGAACTCATCTATTTAGTTTGCATCAATGGTTAGAGCATGATATACACTACAGATCTTTGCTTCAACATTTTAAAGATTCCCTAGCTTCTTCTCTCAACATGGATAGTTTACTGGTATGATTATTTATTCTTGGTGTACACCAGTTTACAATATGGTAGGATTCACTTCTCTATGTAGCTCCACACCGAGCGTTGCATGCTATTTCTTACAATCATTTTCTACCTTTTAATGTGTTTCGATGTTTACGAGAAAAACCGAGACACTTTCAATCAAAACCAAGAGGTATTGATACAAAACAAAAGGGCACACCTACCAAGGAGAGTGTATCACTAACAACACCCCTCATTTGAGGATGTAGTCCTAGACTTCCAACATGATTAATTAATAGTTAGTTTCACAATTTCAATGTTTCAATTACATCTATTGAATTATTTTACTATTTCTACCACCCTTTAAACTACATACTTCTTAGTTCATTTGTTTTTGTTTGACAAATAATTTAAAATTGACTTGTTTTAAAACTATAATTTTTTTTAACCAAATAAGTACAATGAACATTCAATTTTAAACTACTATTTTATATATATATATATAATTACTAATTAAAATATTTTCAATACTACTTTCAAAATCTTATTGTTGTTCCCATCACGTCCCCATAGTGTACCTATATGAATCTTGCGATTGCACACCTCTTGAGGGCATGTGACACCACAACGTTTCTCACTGGGTTGTTTGGCAACACCAAGGATACTTCATCCAGGCTACGCCTCTTCACCTAGAGCATACACATACTTCGTTCTAGGTTATCAGTGGGTCACACTCCTACTCTAGTGCAACTCTTGTATACTTAGACAATTGTTAACATCTTAATACTTAGCCATATATAAGCATACATCCATGAACATCATAAACCAAAAGAACAACATCAAAACACATGAAAGAGATACACAAAAATAGTGGGGGTGACATGAACCATACCTAACACCCAACTACATCTTTGTTATCATGAAACAATTGGGTCACGCCCTTTCGCAAAGTTAGGTCGACTCCTCATGTGGGTGTGTTAGTCGATTTTCCTTCATGCGAACTCCATGCCTTAGCTGATTTTCCTTTATTGGTGGAGCACCCAAGTCTTGCCTTCTACCCTTCTTCAAATTGTCCATCGTTTGACTTATGTTGCAAGGAAACCTGATTGAGTCTCCCTTGGTGTGCTGCATGCCCAAGGTGTCCTGACTTGCCTGATATAAAGATGCCATCATCACGCTTCATTAAATCCGAAGCGATCATACTGCTTCCTTTGTTCACCAACCCCAACTTCCACGGGTCGCCATAACGTCAAGTCAATTGGGCACACACATCTTTAGCTAGGGGTCTTATAGTTCCCTTTCTAGAGCTCGAATTTTAATATTCTAAGGCCTCAATTCCAGGTTCATAGCTTGGGTGGTTGGGTAGCATGTTTGTGATCCTCCCCACCTGGGTTCAATTCCCTCAAAGTAGACATGTTGGTCCCTTGTGATAATGGTAGAAGGGTAGACGATCCCTGCGATAGAGGTCCACTACAATGGGCTTCGAGACTCTTGTTCCCTTGCTAAGTCACAAGTGATTGGGATAAAGACCCACTTTAGTGGGGTTCGAGACTCTTGGACCCTTGCTAAGTCACAAGTGTTTGGGATGAGCCCAATCAGCTTCGAGACTCCTCGATCATTGGTAAGTCACAAGTGATTGTGATAAAGGCCCACTTTAATGGGGTTTGGGACTCCTCAACCTTTGCTAAGTCACAAGTGCTTAGGATCACCCCGATGGGCTTCGAGATTCCTCGACCCTTGTTAAGTCACAAGTGATTGATCTAGAGCCTAGCTCAAATAAAACCTATCAATCACTAATTCCATGGTTAAAAAAATATTAAAAACACCTCCTTTATGAAAACCAACCTTTTGCACCACGTCAAATTTCCCTTTTAAACCCCACCCAAATTTATGAAAATAGTGTATCCATCAAACTCCAACCTTTTGCACCACGTCAAATGTCCCTTTTAAACCAACCTTACTATTTCTACCAACCTTTAAACTACACACTTCTTAGTTCATTAGTTTTTGTTTAACAAATAATTTAAAATCGACTTGTTTTAAAACTATTGAAAACTTTTAACCAAATAAATACAATGAACATTCGATTTTAAACAACTATTTCTTATTTAAATAATTCTTTATATATATATATATATATAATTAAAATATTTTTTTATAATTACTAATAAAAAAATATTAAAAACACCTGCTTTGTAAAAACCAACTGTTTGCACCACGTCAAATGTCCCTTTTAAACCCCACCCAATTTAATGAGCGTATCGATCAAACTTCCCTCGAAGAGCGAGTTTGGAGGGCAAGCGTCTCAGGAAGCCGAGACCATCAGGTCCATCAGATCTGTGGGGATGAGGGCACTTCTGTTTGGACCGTCATATATGTGGGCGATGAGGGGCACTTTATGCAACCCGGCAGCTCAGGCCGCGACTGCCACCATCACCAAATATCGGTTCACACACACGTACACACATATATATATGGATTTGGAAGAGTTAGTAATTTGTTGTGTTGCTCTCGCTGCTCTCGCCATTAACAGTACACAGTAATTTGTTGTGTTGCTCTCGCCATGAAAGAATAGGTGCTCTCGCTGCTCTCGCCATTAACAGTACAGTAAAAAGAAAGAATAGTTATACAGTACACAGTTAGGAGCCATTAATAGTTGTAATAGGTGCTCTCGCTGAGTAAGATGGAAGGATTTGTTCACTCCGATACACATATTAACTTCGCAATTAATGGAGAAGATCGGGAGAGTGGAATGAATATTCAACGTGGTGAAGTAGAAGCACAAGAAATTGGTGAAGTGAATGATGGAGGGCAGCGGGTGCAATCTGGGGCCGATTTATCTAGCTGGGCTGATGCATGGAGTGTGGCCGATGCATCTAGGTGGGCCGATGCATTTAGGCCCACAAGAACTTGGAATTCCTAACCTTCCATTTATTCCTGGCGATTTTGAAGAGAGCGAAATTCCTGACTTCATAATTGGAATAAATGAAGAAGCAGTGAATGGCGTCCCAGAGATACTGGAGAGAGTGTGTGAATCTGTTGAATCCGATGACCTGGCTGTTGAACAAGGAGAGGATTGTGCTATTTTCTTAGATGCCTTGAATCATGTCGAGGACGGTGACAATGAAAATGGCAATGGCAATCGTACTCTGCATCAGCTACCATGCTCCCACCTCTTTCACTCTCACTGCATTTCAGAATGGTTTCACAGAAACCTCAGCTGCCCCACTTGTCGAACTCCACTTCGGCTGCAGTAGCCACAGTGTAATTATGTTATCCTTTGGATTATATATTTATGTGACCATCTAAAACTTTGATTTATGACTCTTATAAATTAAACATATCATAGTTTGTTATCATTTGGATTATATATTTATTTTTGTTTTGAGGAGCATTATTGGATTATACAATATCAAGTAAAAGTTCATAAGATATTTTATATGAGTTATTAAAATTTCATAAGATATTTTATGTAAGTTATTATAATGATAAAGAGCAGTTTGACTATTTAAAATTTTGATTAATTTTTTAAATATTTTGGGCTTCCACAAGATTATGGACTCCCACAAGATCATGGAATAAATTGGTCCTTTTGACCTACTATTGGATAACTTGGATAACTTGACAATCACCACTTCATAACATGCAATCATTATATTAGTTATATTGTCAACATCTTAAAGAAATAATCCACATGTTAACTCTTGCATGCCATCATGAGAATACAACATCGTTTTCATCAACACATGTTCCCGTGTGTCATCATAAAACATCTTATCATAAAAGAATTACATGCAATTACATCATGTCATCACATTAGAAGATACTATGATAAGAATCTAACCTTAACATATCTTTATCAAAGATATGCCACTACATCGACAACATAGAGGGAACCATATGTTATCTTAGATTAACATCATGAAAATGAGAATCATCTCAACATATTTCACATGCAGGGTAAATGCATATTAAAAGTGTTACGGGTAAAGGAATACTATCTTTTATCTCTAAAACGTTCACATAGGCTCATGAAAACAGGTTCCATAAAGTGATACCACAATTGGAGCACAGCTCTCGAGCTTCATGAAGCTCTCCATCTCATTCCATATAATTACCACCACATTCATAAACTAGAAAGCCAAGAAGTATGCAAATTCAAGAAGCATGGAATCAATTGGTCGATTATCCTCCCTTTCTGTAGGGAATTTAGAAACAAAAGTATGGTCGACCTAGTGATCTTCATATTAATTCCCAACCACCTACTTGAAACCAACCCTATTAGGAGTGTGGGTACATGACCCCCCTCTAATGAAGCTCTAGGTAAAACAAGGAATGAAAGCCCATACTATGCCAGGATGCCCTATTGAGATCAATGGAAGGAGCAACCACAGGTCCATGGTTTACTTGACATTATAGTTGTGATTCCATTTGACCATGGTCTGCCCATCTCTACAAGGTTTCCTGGCATGTGCTACAATGGCACACCGACTAAGAGATTGTTGAAATATTGTAACTACGAATAATATTCTACTTATTCTTGAGTTATTATTAAATAGATCAATCCGCTTTTGTGGATTTATCATGTTGGGACTTATGTATGGCCAAATCCCCTTTTGTGGGTTGGTCAAACCCTATTTGTAGAAGGCTAATTGAGAAGTCGCTCCCTAGGGATAATTAAAGTGGATTTAGCCACTAAATGAAGAAGTCGGTCTTGCTTGATGAAGAGACACAACCCTAGCACCTAGTAGCTAGTATAAATAAGAGAGGCTAGCGTCTCATTCTCACACTCACCAAAAATTCACTCATCTAGTGCGCAAGTTTGAAGGAAGCTGCAGTTGTTGGAAGGAGAGAGACGAGCATTGCTCAGTGTTGGATATTCTCTAGTGTTTGGTTTATTATCTTGGCATTGTATTGACAATCTATATTAAGGATTTTTTTGTTGGGTTTTCTCCCTCGTGAGGTTTTCCCAGGATAAATGATGTGTACCTTGTGATTGTGTTTCTTTCAGTGATCTTTCTTATGATATTATTGTATAGTAAATTGAAAAGAACTTAATAGCAACTCTAAATTTAATAGAGATCAATCCAAAGGCTTGTGATTTTCCATCTAGAGAAGCTCCTATCCTTCATAGAAGTGGGCCTTAAGTTTTCATTGATAAGGGCATAGTCAAGATAATGGTTCTATCAATGCCTTCCTAGCTCTAGCGGATACTTCCTTGCATAAAATTCCCCCACATGTTTACCATTCAACTACAGTTGTTTTTTTTATTCCAAACAATTCCTTTTCATGTTTGATTCCATAAGGTATGCACCAATCCTTCATCGGTTGGTCCAAAGTGCTCTGATGTTCTGGTTAAAGTCCACTACTCGCATGCCACACCATCCATGCTAGTGAGCCATGCATGTGCTATCAAGCACTTTGATGCTCTCGTTGAAGGTCCATGGTGTATTCCCAGTACGACTCGTAAGGTAGTCCCAATATATAATAGCTCCATAGAGGCCGAGAATTCTAGTTTGGTCACTCCTCTGTTCCCAATTGCTTCTAGTGTTAGAACATAAACAAAGACCAACACTAATTGGAACAAAAGGAAATAATTAAGAAATACCAAAACATAGAACTAGGAACTAGGATGTAGGATCTTCATTTCTAGGAGCATTAGCTCAAGATCATAACACTTTGGTAAGAACAATATGAAAATTGGAAGTTTGGAACACTCACCGAAACTTGTTGAAATACCACAAGGAACTCGTAGGAGCACTGGTTGCAACATTGGATTTTGTCGAAACATAACAAGTGGGAAACAAACACTAGATATATCTAATAATAGGGTCATATGGCCATGCAAGTGGTTTACAAATCCCGAAAACACTCGACGAAGCTCACTCTTTATGTGTTTCCTTAGGGTTTGGGCCTATAGACACGTGCGCCGTTTATGAGTGAAAATAATAAGGTTAAGTAATAGGTCAAAGGGTCTAATAATGAGTACACCTAATTTGACTTATTGAGCAATTTTGATTTCTTTTACAAGTGTCCTTGCTTCTCTTTGCTCAGTAAAGAGTTCCCATTCGCTAAATAGTAATAATCGTTCAAGACTGTTGAGCCCCCCTTTCGACTAGAAAGGCATCCTTCTATCACTACAAGAACATTGAGACAAATATTGATAGGATACATATATTAATCTAATTATAATGAAATAAGTTTTTCTTCAATATGTGTTTTAATAGGTTTTAGATATGCACTTACCCATGGGGGATCATCAACTAAGTAAAGGTAAAGAGATACACCATGGTATGAGACTAGAGATGGAACTAGGGATTCCACAATCAACTCAGATGTTGACTGCATCATTGGTGGTTCTATGTCATAAACTAGATCAATAGCTTCAACTTCTGCTCCTATTAGTTTTTGATCAATTGCAGCAAACAGAAAGCCATGATATTGAACTAGAACATATGCTTAGTAAAATAGATCCGTTGAAATATTGTAACTTCGAAGAATATTCTAATTATATTTGAGTTATTATCTTATAGATCAAATCCCCTTTTATGGAGTGATCATGTCGGGTTTTGTAGAAGACCATATCCCGTTTTCTAGATTGGTCAAACCATATTTTTATGGTGGTATTTGTAAAGTCAGACCCTAGGGTTTATAAAGTGGTTTTAACCACTCTTGGAAGAAGTCAACCCTACTAAGTGAAGAGACATAACCCTAGCACCTCCTCAACTAGTATTTATAAGTGAGGATGGCACCTCACTTGTTCATTCATTTCACTCACTCATTTACTACACATCTTTTGAAGGTAGTTACAGTTGTAGGAGGAAGGAGAAGAGAGGCACATGCTCAATCCTATTTTATTCTTGGTGTTTGGTCTTAGTCTTGGCATTGTATTAACAATTTATTATTGAGGAATTTTTTGATGGGTTTTCTCCCCCATGAGGGTTTACCAAGATAAAATGTTTCATACCTTCTGATTGTGCTTCTTTCAGTGATATTCCTTATGTTTTTGTTTTGGAAATGCATTGAATGATCTAGTAAATTTGAAATAACCTAATAACAACACTAAAACTTAACATGGAATCAGAGCTTGATTGAATATAGAACCTTTAATTAGGTATCTAAAAACGTCAATGTTGTCGTACAACGAGATCATGTATTTTTACCAAAGAGGAATTTATGACCAAAAACTATCTAGGGAAGTGTGCCCTACACTATCACATCCTTTGACAGCTTGACATACTTTTTCAGTGGCTAGATTCTTCGAAAAGTCAAACCCTAGGTTTGGTTGGTACCAGAAAACAAGAGAACCAAAACTAGTACCAGAAGTGCCAGTCCTAAATTGCACAGGTCAAGTTTCAAGGGGTAAAAATTGGAATTTTATGAAACAATAAGCTCAAAAAAACTCGTCTCATCTCAGTGCATCTAGTCCCTGGAACATAATTAAAAAATTTGAAGTATGAGAAATTAGGGTTTCCTCACAAAAACCTAAGTTGCAACACCAATTACAGTGTCAATTCCTTCATGCGAGTTGTAGCACCAGTTGCAGTACCAGTTCCTTCATGTCAATTGTAGCACTAGTTGCAATTGCAGTTACTTCATGCCAATTGTAGCACCAGTTACAAGGCCAACACCAGTTGCAGTAGTAGTTGCAGTGATATTTTTTGTGAAGAGTTAAGACTGATTTTATTGTCCTAGTGCGACTTACCTTAGAAAATATCCAACTAAATTTAATTTACAACTTGAATCACCCTTGAAGTTTTAAATGTTTGTTATTGCTTGTTGCTATTGTCAGATGGTGCCACTACCTATAGATGTTGTCATAGGTATGTACTTACATATGTTTAAAATGTATCATTATTTTAAAGGGTACTTGCATGATATTTTTTCTAAGCAACAATCATAGATCAAGAAGGATCTTAGATCCAACACATTAGATGAACTATGCACCCCAGGTTTTATTACCTTGATATGCCTCTAATTTTTATGGCATTATTGTGATCTTATGAATATCCAGGTTGCATTTTGATCTGTTGAAGTTATCATACTAATCAATGGTCAAAATTAAAGTCAAACTATTAGATTGATTAAATTTGAGACTATAGATTTTATTCTCTAACCCATGTTTCTGTCAAGAAAGCATATTATCTTAGTACATAGGATAGGTTGAAGAAAATACTTGCCAGCTTGAGTGAAGGAGACTTGGAAGAAAAACAACACACTCATTCTTGAGGACAAGACTCCAGGTTGCAGGTTTGATTAATTAAGTTGATAAGATTCAAATTTTCACATGTCAAGTTTGATAACTACCTCATTACATGTAAACAATATAGTTGTGATAAAAATATTTGAATTTTTTTATGCTTGGTAGCATGTGAGAATCATTGAGATAAATTCTTATTGTAATCATTTACCAGATATAAGTAACATCTCTTCTAGGAGAAACTTTTTTTTTTGTTTCTAGGTTACCATGGAGGAATGATTGATCACGACACTAGAAGAGTGTTGCTCTCATTTCCTATTATTGTATTTCTTATTTTTTTTGTTTCAGTCAGCTCACAAGTGATAGATCTAAAGGAGATACTCTAACGATTTTTCTTGCTATTGTTTTATAAACAATATTATTCTTGTCTGTTGTTTCTCCATTATTGTCCTTGTTTCAGGCAAGTCACATGTGATAACCCTGAGGGAGCTATAGTGACGGTTGCAGGAGACAACATATTAGATGAGACATAAAGCAGACTATTCAAGTTGTATACATGACCGTATACATCCATGAACCAAATAAGATGATGAAGAAGCTACTTTTGATATATATAGTATCTCATATGAATATTGATTGTAATGAGCAGAAGGCTCCAAAGATTACCGAACATTAGAATAGAACTCACAGTAGACTTGGTCAAAGGATAATGAAGCCACCTTGACAAGAAGCATAATTCATTTGAAGTATGACTCAACTTTTCATATTAAGACTTGGTATTGAACACCAAGTATATCATGCAAGGACTATGAAGTTTTTTTAGACTCAGAAGAAATCAAGACTCAGAGTAATCTTGATCTCAGAAAGGATCAGATGGAGAGACATATTCTAGTACTGGAAGATAGATTCCATGAGTTGAGGAGACTATATCATAGCTTCAGAGACCTATAGTAGACATGGAATCTCTTGGGAAGATTCCCTTGTTTCAATAATAAAGAAGGAAGTTAGTTAGAAGGACTAGGATATTTATTTTTCCTTAAGACTAAAAAGAAAGTCAGTGGTGACTTCCAATATTGATCTAATAGATAAAACATGTTGCAGATAATAGTATAAATATTTACAAATCTTGATTTTTGTCAAGAGGATTCTCCCAGCAAGAGGGAGAAGACTATGACAAGACACTTTCTCCAGTAATCGAACAAATAGTTCCAGTATTCATGAAGACAACCAGAAAAAACATGATTATGATATAGTATGAGATTCAAGGGGAGTAAAATCTGTATTTGAGATTGAGTTACCTCCATGAAAGAAGAAAATATATCTTCAATATCAGTTATTGAGCCACTCTTGGTTTCATATGAAGTTGTTTCCAAGATAGAATAGAGAAAGTTTAGTAGCTACAATGATTCTCAACTTCAGATAACTTGTAGGTGCAGAGTCCCAATCCCATAGGAACAGTTGAAGAAAGAGAAGAGGATATACTCTCAATCATTAGTGCTTTGCAGAAAGCATGTAGAGATAGCACATGATTGTTCAAATTAAGTTATAGTTGAACAAATGTACCAAGTTGGTACAATGTGATGTGAAAATTTGGTTTCAAAGTACAGGATAGGAAGACTCACGTCTACAAGTTGAAGGAAGATCCAAGAGCTTGGTATGACAAGATTGATAGTTTTTTTATGATCTTGAGATTTACCCAGAGTAAATTTGATCCCAAAATTTACTTCAAGATTGAGAATGATGGACCAATTATATTGTTGTTATATGTTGATGACTTATTCTTGACAGATGAAGAAAAGATCATCCCAGCTTGCAAGAAGAATCTCGTTGCAGAGTTTGAGATGAAAGACCTAGGCGCGATGCATTATTTCTTAGGTCTTGAAGTTTGCAGAGCCCAGAGAAGATATTACTTAACCAAGGGAAGTATGTAGTTGAAATATTGAAGATATTTGACATGTTGGAATGTAAAATCCATGAATACACCCATGGAAATGATTTTGAAGCTCCTGGTTGATACTTCATTAGAGTTGGTTGATTCTACTCTTTACAAATAGATTATTGGATTGTTGATGTATTTGACAAATACCAGGCTAGATATATGCTTTGTTGTAAACACCTTGAGTTAGTATCTAGTAGATCCTAGACGTGTTCACCTTGTAGCTGCAAAGCATGTGATGAGATACCTTAAGGGTACATTGGAATATGTTCTCTGTTATACTAGAGATCATGAATTCATACCATATGGTTATATTGACTTCATGATGTTGTTTCAGTTTTCGGTCAGCCATGACTTCATGGAAAAGTAGGAAGCAATATAGTATTGCTCTCAGCACGAAAAAAGTAGAATATATTGCAACATCTTCCTTCAGTTGTGAAGCCATATGGCTTCGGAAGTTGTTGACAAGTCTGTTCTATCTAGCGATGGAAGCCTATGTGATTCTATGTGATAACCAGAGTTGTATAAATATGACAGAGAACCCAGTGTTCCATGATAAGTCGAAGCACATAGAGATCTGATATCACTACATTTGTGATATGGTGCAGAGGGGAGTTGTAAGGCTCCAATATGTTGGCACATATGAGAAGGTTGCATATATGTTGACCAAGCCTCTATCTCGTGTGAAGTTTTAGTACTTTCGAGACAAGTTTGGTGTTGTCCGAAATGACCTCCCTTGAAAGGGGGAGTGATGTTGATGATACTATAGTATCTTGACCAACAACGGGTAGCTCCGTTAGGATTTTATATCCTATGGGATTGATCATCCCTGGGAAGATCTCGAAGGTCCAGTAAGGACGATCTATCAGACTACCTATGTATGTATATGCTAGTTGTGGTCAATAGTGGTAGCTCCATTAGGATTTTATATCCTAGAGAATATTTTGATTCTTGGGAAGATCCCGAAGGTCTGGTAAGGATGGTCTGTTAGAGTACCATGTGGTATCTTGTTAGGACTTTATATCCTAGGGAATCTTATGTTTCCTGGGAAGATCCCAAAGGTCGGTAAGGATGTTCTGTCAGAGTACCACAAAATGTTGTTGTTGCACTTGCCTCATTCTGTTTCCATATGATGATGATTTTCCCTCAGCCTCGTGTTCATTATGTTGTTGTCTCAGCCTCATGCTAATGATGTTGTTCTCTCAGCCTCGTGTTGATGATGTTGTTGTTTTTCCTCATGTTGATGATGTTTTTGTCTCAGCCTCATGCTGATGATGTTTTTGTTTCATCTGCGTGTTAATGATGTTGTTGTCTCAGCCTTGTGTTGATGATGTTGTTGTCTCAGCCTCGTGCCGATGACGTTTTTGTCTCAACCTCGTGTTGTTGATGATGTTGATCCAACCTCGGGTTGTTGATGATGTTGTTCCATCTTTGTTCTTTTGATTTTGATGTTTTAGCTTCATGATGATGAAGATGATGATGTTACTTTATCCCCATGTTGATGAGGATGATGATCTTACTTTAGCCTCATGATAATGAGGATGATGATGTTAATCTAGCTTCATGTTGTTGATGATGATGATACTACTCCAAGCTCCATGATGTGGATGATGATATTGATCATGAGAAAAAAAATTCTATGATTTGTAGATGTTCTAGTCAGTGTTCCATATGTTGATGATGATGCTTCCCTCTCTTTCTCTTGATGATGTTGTATTGGGTTATGCCAGTAGAATACCCTTCTCGTTAAGGGGGAGTGTTGAAATATTGTAACTTCGAATAATACTCTAATTATATTTGAGTTATTATCTTATAGATCAAATCCCCTTTTGTGGATTTATCATGTTGGGTCTTGTATAAGACCAAATCCCCTTTTGTGTATTGGTCAAACCATATTTATATGGTGTTATTTGCAAAGTCGTCCCCTAGGGTTTATAAAGTGGTTTTAACCACTCTTGGAAGAAGTTGGCCCTACTAAGTGAAGAGACATAACCCTAGCGCCTCCTCAACTAGTATTTATAAAGAATACCCCTAATTTCACTAAATATTGAAAAAAAAACTAAAATAATTTTGTTGACCCCCCTCCCAATACATATGTACAATTTAAAAACCTCCTATTTCTACCAGATATCCCAGGTATCCATTTTTTTCATGGAATTTTTAATACCCCTTTTTATTTCTATCCCAAGTATGCAAACATGAAAGAACTCTTATATGATCTCAATTCACAAATCATAAAGGTAATTAAAAAATACGAAAACAAGGGATGTTCCATCTAAGTTGATGTTAAATCTTAGGTTGGAGTGATATATCTTCATGACCCAACTCATTCAAATCCACATGTTTCCTGACCTGGGAGGGTGGTAACCCTTTTTCCATGAATTGCAAAGAGGTATCCTAGTGGGTATCCATAGGTTTATCACATTTTTATCACCAAGTGGAATACTCATGGGATTCCAAGAGAACATGGGAAAAATAGTGAGAGATCCCTTGTATTTCATCATCTCCAGTGTAGATTACTACAATTTCTCATTCATTCCTTCAATTGACTTACTTGGGGGATTTTATCACTGCCATTTTAGACATTTGGAAGGCGCTTTCAACCCTTATGGATTTCTCATGATTTCTTTTCATGTATTAGAATGCTTTTTGTTTTATCTTGCATAAAGAAAATTTTCCCTAAAACCATATTTTTTCACCAATTGAAACATATTTGAAAACCACATTTTTCACCACATAAGCACTCACATTAGTACCTCCATTGTAAACATTATTTTGGAGACATATAAACCTAGCACAATTCTTTAAAAAAATCTAGTTAATTGTAATTAGAATCAACAATCACTACTAGATTTGGTTTTAAATTCTTACCAACATTAATGTTGTCAGAACGACAATAGAAATAATTATATTTTAATATCATCACTGTTGTGTTGGTATTCCTACATCATTTCAGAGGCATGAATCAAAAGTTGTTCTACCTATGCTCTATCAGACCCTGTGGCAACTTATTCAAGACCTCATTTTTTCTTTATGGATGTCAGAATTCCAAGGTCTCTAATTACATGAACCAATTACTTATTCATTTTATTTCTACAATTTGTTGTGTCATTCACCTTGGCTCATAAACCCATGAACCGCCACTTCATTTTGTGCCTTCAATTTTTCATCACAATGTTACAAACTTCAATCTATCAATGCACAAGCTACATTTCTATGCTTATAAGATTGTCAATTAACCAATAAACCCACACATGACTTCTCATCATCTTGTTTGTTTCCCATAAACAAATTTATATATGGCCTCTATGCTACATTTCCTAAAGGAAGATTGTGATGTCAAACAAAGCCCCATATCTTGTGCATAATATTGGAACTATTTATAACAATAAATCAATCACATTGTATGCCAAAACTTATATCACACATACTTCCATGCAATATTAATCAAGTAGTCATTCTAAATACTCTACACATATCTCTCAATCACCACCCACGCATATATCATTTCATCTTGCATATCACCTTTCCCTCTTCACATGTCTCATATCCTAAATCTTTCATTGCATCACAAATACCAATTCTTCAGTTGGTTCTAGCGTAGTTCATAATTTTGGGAAAAAATAATTTGGTTCCAATTCTAATTACTTTAACTGGATATGTGGAATAAATTACTACAAATGAGGGGGTTCATACACCTTAAATTGGTTAACATTCACCGCATTAATAATGGCAAGTTGAGGTGCTAAATCCAACTTTTAAGGTGTTCAAACCCATTTTATTAGTGATGGTGTGTAAGGACCATACAAACCATACCAAACATGATTGATCTTGTGATGCTGCAGATTTTTGAAGCACTGGTTATCCAAGTGGATCCAAACTCTTTCACCCACATAAATTTGTGGTTCAACTCAATTTTGTTCATGCTATTCCTTATGTTTGGTCCATGTCTATTGAAGGATGGACTCTTCTATGAACCTTGGTCAAGTTTTGTAGAAAATAAGAAAATTTGTCTTGCTCCTTTTGTTGGTAGGATATGAATGACGTAGGGATAGCAACTAGAATCTCATAAGGAACTAAAGGTTGGAAGCCAAAATAAACCTCAAATGGAGTGTGTTCGATAGGTACATGAGTGGATCCATTGAAGTTGTGCTGCAAAATATGCAACTATTGATCATATAAATTGTTTCGTTGATAATAGATGCAGAGGTCACAAACCAAGGTTCTGTTCAATACCTGATTTTGGCTATCAATATGCATGCAATTTGCACATGAAAAGAAGTAAAGAACTAAAACTAAAAAATTAAAACTTCCATAAATGTACATTGTGAGTACCTCTAACAACAACCAATTAATCACTTCAATTGATATCCAAGTATAGATAACAACTATTTTTATTTAGAAAAAATAATCCTTCAAAATCTAAGTACATATTTATTTTTTCTGTGTTACCCTATTGAGGATGTGAACCATGTTCCCTCCAAATAAATCACATGTATAATGCAATTTAAAACAAAAATCACGGGGATACCTTAAAAGTTGGAAGCTTAGGATGATTTTCCAATGCATGTGTCATGCATGTGTGCTATTTTCCCTAGTATGCTTTAAACAAATCACAGTTCCCAGTTAAAACAAACATGAAAGTTGGAGATCTACAATGAGTTTCCATGCATGTGCTTCTTTGCTTAGTGTTTTTCTAAAAAATTATTTGTGACTCAATCTTATCCAATCATCTTTGAGAAACACCTCACTGACATCAAAACAATATGATGAAAGATGGATTATACCCAAAATTTTATAATTTTAAGAAATTAAAATATCAAAAGATTGTAAACACATCAAACAAGTAATTATAGCCGAGAACAATGTGACGAAACAAAATCTCTTTCCGAAGAATTGAATATGAAATCAACAAACACTGGTCTTCATTTGAAATAAATGGCACTCAATATGAAAAAGTATTTCACTAATCTACTTCCATAGCCAAGCCCACAACAAGGTGACACACTGAAGACATTTATTTTCTATGCTTTTCTACACACCAGGCCAAGGGATGATGTGCATGCCAATTTGGATTGCTGTGCATGCCAATTGTGCATTCCAAATTGGCATGCACAACAACCTTGTTTGAGATTATATGTAGACTATTCTACATATTTTTTTGGTCGATAATAATTAACATATTTATCATAATATTAATATTAATTATAATCATGATTATAGTTATGAAAGCAATTCAAATTTGTTTTATGTCAAATTTTTTATTTCTATCAACAATTAATAAATTTAATATTGACATAGGTTCATGTATTTGAATTTTTAGAGAAATATGTGTTGGACAACTGAGAGGGTGGGGGGAGGGGCGGGGGGGGTGAATCAGTTGTTACCATGCTTAAACAATTATGCTTATTTTAAACTCTTTACATAGCACTCAATGACAATCACAATAATGTAGGGAGGTAAGCAATAGAACATTCGACATTAGTCACACATATGAAATATACAGAGACAGATATTTCCTGAGGAAACCCATAAAGGGTAAAAACCTCTTCTTCTTGGTATGATAAGTAATCTTTACATTTTGTACATTATCATACATATGAGATCCAACTCATTGTGAGGCTACAACCTCTTTTTTGCAAGCTGCAACTTGCTGAGAGCACCAATTCTCTGTTTTCTCTAGCATCGACTAGAAGGAAGCACCAACTCCCTGAGTGTTCCAACACTGACTGGATGGAAGCACCTACTTCCACTTATACAAGCACCAACTTGTTTGAGAGCACCAACTCTCTAGTTTCTCTAGCACCCACTAGAAGGAAGCACCAACTCCCTGAGTGTTCCAGCACCAACTGGATGGAAGCACCAACTTCCAGTCACACATGCACCAACCTGTATAACAGAGAACAACAGTTCTCCCTTGCACCACCCCGCTACCTTGGTTTCTCTGGCTGCAACCAGATGGAAGCTACAACTCCCTGTGTTCAAGCACCCACTTTAACCTCTGAGGACAACAGTCCTCCCTAGCACCTCCCAACCACCCCGATTATAAATATTTTGTACTGAAACTTATTACAGTGATTCAATAGTTGTCATTGGCTTACCAGGCTTATCACTGTTCTGCTATGCTGCTCTACTCTCCTGTATCAGTGTCTCTCTGCTTGCATCTTATTGCACTTTCTGAAATTCTTCTTTTCTCTACAAGTGCACCTCAACCTTATTTTACTGTCTCAGCTATGCATCTCTGTTCTTTTCTTCTGCTGTTCTTTATGCTCTGCGTCTTATTTTGATTCTATGAATTACGCCTCTTTTGTGTATTTCATCTCCTGCCCACAACATGCTATTTCCCGTGTGTAATTCCTCTCCACAGCAGCATCCATCGCTTCTTTGTTCTGCATATTTATACTATCTGTGCACCTTCTTCATCCTCCATGCACAATGCCTCTGCATGCTCTTCACCGCGCCATGGTTCTGCTCATTGGGTTGTTCACTATCACTCCACTTTTTCTCTGCTTCGCTTGCTCAAGCCTCAAAAAGAAAAAACTGTATCTTGCTTATGTCTTTGCCTCATATGTTACTCATCTTTGATTTTTATCTCACACTGCGCATACTGTAATTTTCCCTTTCTTACAGTTCAACTCCTTTTTCCTTCAAAACAACCAACCATGCATAGTCACTGCATCTTTCTTTTAACCACTTCCTCTGCGGTTACACCTTGAATCTTCTTGGGAAAAAATGCATAGCAATTGAATCGCCAACCGTCCAAGAACCATGATTCGGTTCTACTAACTAAATCGTAACTGATAGATTACCTGTGAGGTGAGATTGTAACCCTTTGATCAATATTCCAATTAACCAGCACCGTTGGATTAAATCCGTAGGATTTCACGTTTATCTCATATGCCCACTAGCTGTGATCGAGCGCTAAACAGAATTTGAATTTCGTGATTTCGCATCTCGACATTCTTGTGATGAAGGGTCTCGACACTCTAAGTCATGATCACCAAGACTCCGAGATGGAGCTTAGCACTGCTAGTTTCTTCCCCTCGCGTGACCACCAGTGGTGACCACAGGTTGCACCAAAAGGTGATTCATATTTCATGAACTTATGAACTTCATCAATCCTGATCAACGGTCAAGATATCCAATGATCCGACGATCTAAATCTCATCGTGATATCGCATATCGCGATTCCTGTGATGAAGGATCTCAATACTCCAATTCGTGATCACCGAGACTTCGAGATGGAGCTTAGCATCGCTAGCTTCTTCCCCTCACGTGACCACCGATGGTGACCACAGGATGCACCAAAAGGCGTTTTGAAATTTCTCATATCGTTGTTTCTATTGTGCTCTTATCTATCGCCATGTGCCCCTCTTGGATCAACGATCCAGATCTTATCGCGATTTCACCACTTCACAAGCCTTCTTCATGCATGATCAATGGTCCACAATCCTCGGTGATCTGACGATCCAGATCTTTTTTTGATTTCACATATCGTGAGTTGGGAGGTTAGAGAAATTCATTCCTTTGACCTTTTAGTTAGCGAAATGATGATTTGTGACCACGTGTCCTACCCGAAGATGGACGGTCCTCCTTCTTTCAGGATTTTGTAAGCCCGCTTCACCTTACAATTTAAAGAACATGCAGGTTCTCCTAGATCCAACGACGGTCGGACCCTGCACTCGGATCTAACGCCCGAGATCTGTCTTCCATCTGTGTGCTCGACCTATTTGAATTCAGATCTGACGGTCATCGGGAATTCTCAATGGGATCCAATGATCACTGACACTTTTCCTCCCGATCTTACACATCCTCCTAACTTGGAATAATTTCTAAGTGTCAAAGGCCTCGACCTTTGATCCGTCTAAGATCCTGAGTACGCTATCTCTCTTGAGMTTTGGCAATGAGTTAACCTCGTCCCTGGTGCACACCTACGCACTGCGTGCGACTCTGCACTAATCCTCCTGAGCTTACGTTGTTCATGTTTTTCCATTGCTGGACACTCTGATCTTGCCATCAATGACAAGCACACTCTGCCTGTAAGCATGCCAACAAAATGCATCATAAACATCCCTTGAATATAACAAAGAGTCATTCTTCAAAACAATGGCCTCCAAAAAACCAACAATTTGTACATGATTTTCTTCAAAGTACTAAACCAAAGTTTCCAAAAAACAATCTCCAAAATATGACATAGAAGATGACAAAGAATACATTGAAATTGAAAGTGATGCAACAAAGATCAACGAGAATGCTTCAAACAAGGAAAAAATGAATTTCCATGCACTTTTTGAGAAAAGGGGTAAAAAGACTCAACTAATGCTCCAAACATACACCCAAATGGTCTTTCCATCATAAAATATATTCTACCTATAGACATGCAATAAACAATAACACAAAAAATTATCATTAATAATTGTCAATAATAAACTACTATGACAATCATTCTATTAGAAAGGGAAATGAACATTGCAACTACACAATACAACTACACAATGGGTAAAACAAGTCAATATGAAGTCCTAAAACAAGTGTTGAAATCTATGTCTAGTATTCAAATGTGCAAAACTAGACTTGGTTATGATCAATCCAAATTATCTCCACATTTCTCAATAAAGTAGTCATAATAACTTCAAAATACTCTCATGAGAAACCTAATGTATATGTTGCACAATTAATTTAATTATATCAAAATACATGTCCACTCCCATGATAATCTGATATTGGAAAAAAACCGCACTTCACTTATGAATATTTTTCAAAAGGGAATACATAAAATACATATTCATACATAATAATGCTCCTCACTTGTAGACTATAGATATAAAATACCAATAGGAATGCTTTATTCTCCATGAATTCACCATTGAAGACAAAATATCACATGTGGAGGAGATGCTACCATGTTTTAGTATCTTCATGAAAAATAATAAGACAGAAATAGTGGCACAAAAGAGAATAGAAGACTTGAAATGTAACACCTACTCACAAAGAGTATCTTATCTATTAAAAATTCTAACCAAATTACAAAGGTGAAAAACACAATATACTAATTTAGAGTATGGAACGGATAATTAAAATATGCATAAAATAGTTAGAGCATATAATAAAATTAGAATGTGAACATGTACTAAAGCTAACTTTAAAAATTAAAGAATTAACAAAAGCATGAACTAAAAATTAAATAAAGAAGCTCCAAGTAAATATTATATTTAACATGAACTAGTTGATTGAGAGATATTTCATATGAGACCCCAAATGTTGAAGTGTCACATTCTAACTAAGATTTTCCTGAAATGCATGTGGAATCTTCTACCCTTGTAATATCACTATTAGAGTCATTGGAGAAATCATATGTTGCTTCAACTTTGCATCTTTTTGCTAATAGGTATTAAATTTCCTTTTATCCTTTTTTATCAATGCCTTTATAGGGGTAGTCTCAAAAAATCAAATAAGATAAGAGATAGACATTCTAACTAAGATTTTCCTGAAATGCATGTGGAATCTTCTACCCTTGTAATATCACTATTAGAGTCATTGGAGAAATCATATGTTGCTTCAACTTTGCATCTTTTTGCTAATAGGTATTAAATTTCCTTTTATCCTTTTTTATCAATGCCTTTATAGGGGTAGTCTCAAAAAATCAAATAAGATAAGAGATAGACATGCAGTTAGTTTGAAAACACTATGGGCATTTGAAGGTATTTTTTTTCTTCTATTTCCATATTACATTATTAAAATATGATAGGATTTCCTTTATAATCATGGACGAGTTCTATATCAACTTTTATTTTTCAGAAGCAAATTTTGCATGCACAACATCCCATGGGTTGTTGTGCATGCCAACATGGCTTGATTTGCATGCAAAATTGACATTCCAATCCCTTGTACTTTTGTGCATGCCAATTTGGCATGCATATTAGCCCAATTTGACATGCACAATAGGCTAAGGGTTGTTCTGCATGCCAACATCCAAAATATTACCCATATCCATTGATTGTAGATATGTACTTACAGGAATGACTATAAATGACCAGATATAGATTTGAAATGTCATTACCTATTAATAAATTTATTGGGCTTGGTTAGTGCTACAATTATCTCTACATATGCAATGCATGATGTAAATCAAAGTGCTGTAAATATGATACATATGGCAGGTAAGTACTCTGCTGCAAGGACATCATCGAAAATAGTCTAAAACACGATAACAAATGAAAAACATGACCATCCCAAAACATCATTATAAAATTACACACTAGTGACTGGATGGGAATTAAACCTCACATTGACTAATGTCCCTACTACCTGGGCTACTTCATCTCTGAATGCTCATCTAGCAGTGTGATATATAGTGGTGTTGTATACTTTGAATACTTTTCCATATAAATTGTCATTATTAAGATATGTAGTGAAGGTGGAACCTGGAAATAGGAAAGCAACCTCAGAAGGAAGCTCATTACACAACATACATCTTCATAAAGGAATGGCATGCAAGGTATCAATAAAACAACAGTCCCAAATTTGTAACAATATAATTGGCATACTTAGAATCTTGAATGTTGGCATTGCCAAAGTAATTGTCTTAATGGTTACATGTTTACTTGGAATTGTAATAGAAAGATGCATATATTGGAGCTTAGACAATATTTCCCAATAAAATAGATATGCCACAAAATTTCTTTGTCCTGAAAATCTCTTGCATCCTTCTAAAACCTTATTGAATCTCAATTAGAAATAACAAATTAATGTTAAGCATGACTTTCCATACATAGATCACAGATCACAATTTATTGTTGGGAAATGAAAAGCATCATAAATTACTCTTATCTATTTATAATTTCAGAAAATGTTGAATGGACAAGGAGGAATCATTTCACAGCTAGCAAAAGGTGCTCATTGTGAATACCCATAGTTCTCAATAAATACACACTTATAAAACCCACCAGCCCTCATATTAGTCACATGAGAGCACACCAAATCCAAGAAAACACAGAAAATGACAATTATATAAATTATCTAAGAGAATTACCCTTGCCAACCCTCTCATTAGATAAGAACCCTTTCTCTATCCAACCAATGTGTTGGGTCAGATTTCTGTTACATTTTCCTCACAACCTCACTCAAATTTTTCTCTTAAAGAATATCCCTCCATGGATGAAAAAAAATAAAATCAATCCAACACACACAACTATCCAACACACACAACTCAGACCCCTTTATCTTAACAATAAAAACAATTGGGGAACAAATCTCCAACCACAGAAGATATTTCCCCTTAAAAATAACATTTCCACATGAAAGGAAGAGTGCTAATACATACATGAAATTCAATATGGATAATGCTCTGTGTTTTTTTGTGAAGAAAACAATTTCCTTTTGCTTAAATATTAGTGGGATACACATCCCCAATGATTTATAAAATAATAGTAAACTTGTTTATAGTTGAGCTAAAACAAATGAAACAAAAATTAACAATTTTAGCACCAAAGTGATTTTCATGTCACAAATAAGCATTGTGAATCTCAATTACACTTCCTATGCTAAGCACAATGTACCTTCAAATGATTCATCATAATCTAATATTGAAAAATCACCATAAAACAAAAGTTCAAAGTCTGTCAGACAATATTAAAGAACAATTTCATTTGGCTTCAGAATGAGAGGTTCATTTTTCAAACCAAGAGGCTATCCGTTATGGGTCACATGTGAGTTCTTCAAGCTACATGATTCTATCACAAAGCTATCACAAAGCATACCAGGAGCATAACTATATGGAAAGAGTTTAGTGAGCGTCCTTACACATAATTTACATGTGCCATTGTTAATTCTTGATAGAACCAACCATTTTTTTTCCATATCGTAGGTGGACTAACACAATAAACATGGTATCCAAATACCCATGTCCAACCTAGGAGAGATGGTGAGTTTATACGTCTATTTTCAGAATTGCGAATAGTTTTAGGTATGTGAAGATCCAAATAAAATATAAACACTATAGGGATGTGTTTTCCCAAAATCATCTCATTGATTGTACATAGTTGTTTATTCCAATTGACATACATAGAACACCAATAGCCTCTAGTGTATGGATTTATTTGTATGCTAAATTGGCATACATGTCAAATTGGCATACAAAGACCAATTAGATTCAAAATATTGTTGGAAACAACATAATCCCATCACTATTCCAAAACAAAATTAGCAAGTATATTAACAAAAAAATAGTTCATTAACATAAGCTTACTAAGAATTATCAAGTGTTTACATGTTATGAAGATATCTCACATCCATGGATGAGTTTATAAATATTTATTAACTTCAATTGATAAGAACACCTCGAGAATGTATTACAAATATAGACCTACAAATCTTAAAAACATTTTATAATGTGTTTTGAAATCCAAAAAATATGCATTTGAAATATGAAACAAAAGAAAGTTGTTGTTGACTTCTCACCATGATCATTAGTTTATAAATTCATCATCACCCCTTTGTGAGAGAAACCAAACACATACTCTTAATAGTAAATACCCTAGTTAAAAATTAACTTTAAAAATATGAATGAACACAAAAAATAGATTCACATTATAAGTAGTTTAGAAATTTAGAATCCACTTGGTATACACAGCAAGCCCCAGGGGCCTGCTCTGTATACTTGAAACATCCAACAAATGTATACCTGAAAAGAAATACAATATGGGCATGGCCACCAAAATTTGATATGCAAAAACTTGTTTCATCATTTTCAAAGTTTCAACAAGGATGATGCCTTGTTTCGATTCCATCACAAAGCATGACTATAATATCCCAAAATATTAAAATCCTTATAGTTTTATATTCCAAGGGTACAAGTACCCATTCTGAAGATATTGCAGAAATTTGAAGAAACCTCAAACCAACTTTGCAAGAAAGAAATAAGAAAATATGAAGCCCAATAATTGCTTGTTGATTTATCCCAACCATTCACCATTCAATACATTCACTGAACTCGAGTCCAAAAAGTATGAGTGAGTATCAAACTACTACAAACAAATCAACAAGAACAAAACCAATAATACTTTAAAAATAATCTATAAGATAGTAATAAAAAAGTAAAAACAAGTATAATGTTTTGAAAACAATCTGAAAAAAAAATACCCTATTTAGATATTTGAAAAAATCTTCAAAAATTTTGTAATCATTTTCTTCTAATTTGTATGTGTCATTCCTATTATTGGATGATAAGTTCACGACTACCATAAAAAATTCAAGTTCTATGAAATTATGATCTGTCAAATCATACTTGTACATGTGTTTCCCCTTGATTCGATTGTACCAACAAATTTGAAGCTCAACTCCTTCTGGTCTATCCAAAATATCAATGTGATTATGGTGATAAAATACCCTATTACCATCCTTCTTTCTTATTCTTTGAAATCTTCCAATGTGCCAAATCCCAAAATAAACACCTTGTTTTGTACTTCAAGAAACACCTATTCTTGTAGAACGCTCAGTGATAGGTATAGACTCACTCTCAAACAACACTACACAATCCCAACCAATTCCAAAACCAATTGAATCACCCTTTTTGAGATCCCTATCATCTCACCTAAAGTAGACCCCATTTATGACTTTAAATTCAACCTATCTTTGGATAATGTCGGGTTTCCATTCAACTGACTAACCAAACAATATTTATACATATCCTTACCATCAAGCTCCACCATTGGTTTGATAGTTATTTTTACATTCTCATCAATGGAATATAAAATTTCATTCAACTCATGTCTCCACTCACTTTCCATTGTTTTCAATTCACTATCATCGAGTACCATTGAGGGAAAAGGTTGGAATGACCTGGTGAAGAATCATCAACTACTTCATTGTCACATACCCACTACCTAAATCAGATTTTTCTGGTCCTCTGCCGAATCAGAACCCCTAAATATCCATGGAGGACCAACGTAAGATGGCTTCTTCTTTCTCTCTCCATTCCCAGGTGATCACGGGTCACTATCACAGTTCAAATAAACGCAGTGTCTTTTTAATTTCGCGTCTCGACGCTACAATAATGTCAAACCATTCGGCTTTGCAACCGCCGAACCCCGACAGGGCTAGAGAACAAGAAATGAGAATAGGCCCCGTCGCACGGTTAAGTGGAGTGCAGGTGGCAGAGGGGAAAGTGTGACACGATAGTCGACAGGACAGGAGGGGGCCCCACTTCATGCCACACTATTCCGGACCCCCCCCCCCCCCCC
>ML782880.1:269945-290583 GCA_009831015.1 Picea engelmannii | reverse complement strand
GGCAAGGGGGATCCGGAATCCACCTGAGTGTCGTTGATCATGATGGATTAATATTAACCGTTCAAGAGTTGCGCGTCCAATTCTGGACCCCCCCCCCCCTCAATTAAAGGAAGAATGGCAAGGGGGCTCCAGAATGCATCCTCAGCCATAGATCTAGGCAGGTGGACTCTGGCCATCCAGATCTTCTTGCTACTTACCCTAATGCACATTCGCACTCCAGCGTAAAACTCGCATCTCTTCCTCACATTTGATGGTCGTTACAACCCCTGAGATCTCCCAAAGGAATCTCATCCATCCATCAGGACTTAGCCACCTGCTATCGTCTCGTCATTATGGGTCGAGATTTGTCAAGGCAAGAGCCTAGGTTTTTTTCAACAGAATTCTCGAATCCCCAATCCCCGATTTCCCGAAACGGATAATCTCTCGACACGTCACCTCCTTAAATCGGACAGTCCACAACTGCTCCGGGATTTCCACCCAGGAAAGTCTCGATCCCTTGTCGCCAGGACTCCCGATCTCGCGATTCCCGATTTTCCGAAATGGGAGATCTCGTGACACATGGCCCTCGTCAATCGGATGACTCAAATCTATCCCAAGGTTTCCACATTGGAAAATCCCAAACTCTTGTCAATAGAAATCCCAATTCCGTGATTCCCGATTTCCCGAAATGGGAGATCTCACGACACATGGCCTCCATCAATCGGATGGCTCAAATCTATCCCGGGGTTTCCACATTGGAAAATCTCGAACTCTTGTCAACGGGAATCTCGATTCCGTGATTCCCGATTTCTCGAAATGGGAGATCTCGCAACATGTGGCCTCCGTCAATCGGACGACTCAAATCTGTTTCAGGGTTTCCACATTGGAAAGTCCTGATCCACTAGGGTGTTAACCCTCGGGTATCTTCTGACAGATCCAACGATTGTTGGGTTTTTAAGCCGAAATATGACGGCTCAGACATATTCCTAACTTGTGGGTTCTCCCACAAATTCCTAAATGTGGAAAGATCCATGGCCCAGATACTCTCATGGACTTTGGGGATCCACGGTTCTAAACTCTTTGCTACCCGCGAAGATAGAGGAAAACAAAGTGGTAAGGCATTTAACGCCCTACTTTCTCCTACTAATCTAATGGTCATGTGTGACCGTAGATTTCCCGATGGATCCTCGTCTGTCGATTAATACCTATAAGGATTAAGGCACTTAACTTTCCATGTTCCTCTTACCAAATCTAATGGTCATGAGTGACCACAGATTTCTTGATGAAATATCATCCATCGATTCGTTACTATCAGGGATTTCTTAGGGCCTTGCACCCTCATGTCCTCCTTCCAGGTTCTTGATGGGATTTTCAAGGAGGGTATCTCTATGGGGAGATTCACTAAGGATACTACCTGAGGTAGGCAAGGAGGTCTTCCTCCCGAGAACCAGACATGAAGTCTGAGTTAGATCAGTACGCATGTAAATAACAATTCATGAGGACATAAGCCATACATAGTCCTTCCATACAAATACACAACTACTAGTACTGATCAAAATACCATACAAACATTCTTATAATGAAATCATTCACAGTTTCACAACTTATGGGAATAATCATCAGAATGAACATATACATATATTTCAAGATGCCAAAGGAAAAACACTTATCAAAAATAACACCAGCGGTTATGCAACTGCTGAGAGGGGTGCTCGTTTCCACCCAACCGTAGCCTTAGCAACTCCTAGCGGATTTACCACTAGCCACCCCTGAGATGAGACCATGATGCTGTGAGACTGTGTCTTTATTCGCTAGTGACCAGGAGTGAAGGTTACTCTCCTTCCTCTCTACTATCACTCACTCTGTGTATTTCCAGAGTTCTCCCCTTGCGTCTGCCCCCAATTGCTTCTACCCCATGCCTTATCCTCTTGCGAGGTTGCGTGTGGCGTGATTACCCTCACCCTGATCAGGCCTGATGGCTCTAAGGATGGGAGGTTCACCTCCCATCCCTCATTAAACCATCTACCTACCAGCCTGCGAGACATTTAATTCAGGGCCAACGAGCCACTTTTGGTTCTCCAGGCCAGTGGAGTCCAAATACGGTATTAATTATCGGTGGAAGTTAACCCCACCTTTCCAGGTGCCTTTCACCACCATCATGGTCTCTTTTTCTGCACATCCCCTCTCAACAGTCCTGCAATATAAATTCATAATTTTATTCACATTTATTGACCTTTTCCACAAGGTCCATTTACATCACATATTCACATTTATGAGTTTGCCATAGTTCTTGGCCAGTCCAGTTATTTTGACAAACTGGGGGAAACAGGGTGTTACAATTCCCTCCCCCTTAAAAGGGAACATCATCCTCGATGTTCTCATCTATTAACATGAATTGAATGTATAGAAGTAAACAAAATCGGATATGCCTGTCTCATGGCATCCTCCATTTCCCATGTAGCCTCATCTGGGCCAAAATGTCTCCACTGCACCTTTACCTGTGCAATGGTTCGGTTCTAGAGTGGGGTTTCCTTTCTGTCCAATATACATTGGGGCTCTGGTAGAAATTCTCCCTCCGGTTCCACCTGGATCACAGACCAATCAATTATATGATTAGCATCATGTACATAATTCTTCAGTAATGAAACATGGAAAACATTATGTGCTTTTACTGTGGGAGGAAGTGTTAGCCGATAGGCTATAGGTCCCACTCTATATAGAACCTCAAAGGGTCCACAATACCAGGGTGCCAACTTGGCACAAGGTCCCATTTTCAGGGAACTCCTTCTGGGCTTAATTATGAGATATACATGGTTTCCCGTTTTGAACTCTCTTGGAGTTCTCTTTTGATCAACATAACGTTTATGTCGGTTCTGAGCGATCTTTAGATTTTTTTTTATCTGAGTCACTTGTTGTTCCATTTCTCTCAGCATGTTGGGTCCAAAAGAAATCCTATTTACAGGATTACTCTAGCTGATTGGAGTGTTACATGGCCTACCATAGAGGACCTCGAAGGGACTCATCTTTAAGGATGCTTGGTAGCCGTTGTTGTAGGTGAATTCTATCAGTGGCAGGTAGTCTTCCCATTTCCTGGGTTGATGCATTACATGCATCCTTAACATATCTTCTAATATTTGGTTCACTCTTTCTGTCTGTTCGTTGGTTTGAGGGTGATAGGAGTTGTTGAACAACAATTTGGTCTCCAATCCATCCATCAGTGATTTCCAAAAATTGGAAGTAAATTTTGTATCTCTGTCAGATATTATCTTCCTCGGCATACTGTGCAGTCAGAATACCTCTTTCATGAATATCTGGGTGATATCTACCACCTTGTAGGTTGATTTGACGGGGATGAAATGAGAAGACTTGCTCAGTTTATCCACCACTACCATAATGGCATCATTCTGTTTGGTTGAAGTTCGCAATCCAGTGATAAAATCCATGGAGATGGTTTCCCATTTCCATTCTGGGATGGGTAAAGGGTGTAATAGTCCTGCTGGGTGTCGATGTTCTTCTTTAACCTGTTTGCACTCTATGCATTGGGCCAAATATTTGGCTATGTCTTTCTTCAATCCAGGCCAATAAAATTGTTTCCGGGTGGCAGTGATCATTTTCTGGTATCCTGGGTGACCATTGTATGGTGTTTTATGTAGTTCATCCATGATGAACCTCTTCAAGTCGTCACGATTTGGAATGTACATTCTGTCTCTGTAGGTGAGCAGACCTCCTTTGGTCATCTGGTAGCCTTCATATTTTACTCCAGTGGGTTCTTGCTGCAGGTACAGGGTCACAGTTTGAACGAAGGGATTTGTTTCTTGTGCATTTCTGACTCTCTTCTTGAAATATGTCTCGTAGGTACTCACCGCTGCCAGGTGAATCATTCTCATGCTCCTGCTAAGGGCATCGACCACCCTATTTTCTTTCCCTTTGATGTGTTTTATTTCAAAATAAAATTCACTAAGGAGGGCCATCCATCTAGCTTGTCTAACGTTGAGCTTTGGTTGGTCAAACAAATATCTCAATCCATAGTGATCTTTCATAAGTACAATTTTTCTTCCCAAGAGGTAATGCCTCCACATTTTCAAGGAATGCACTATGGCAGCCAGTTCTAGATCATGAGTCACATATTTGACTTCATGTTCGTTCAATTTTCAGGATTCATAGCAGATCACCTTTCCTTCCTGCATAAGGACTCCTCCGAGCCCTTCCTTACAGGCATTTGTGCACACAAGGAAGTCAACTTCTGGGTCAACGATTTTCAACACAGGTGCATGGGCTAGTAGATGTTTCAAGGTTTGAAATCTTTCTTCACATTGTTGTGTCCACATGAATTTTGTCCCCTTCTTTTGGAGGGCAGTGATTGGACAACCAATCTTGGAGAATCCTTTCATAAATCTCCTATAGTATCCCACCAATCCCATAAAGGATCTAATGTCTGAGACATCCTTTGGGGTAGGCCATTCCATGATAGACCTGATCTTGTTAGGATCTAGTGCTACCCCTTCCTCGGACAGAACATGTCCCAAGTAATGTATTTGCTTCTGAAATAAGTCACATTTGCTGAATTTAGCATAGAGATGATGCTCTCTTATCACTTGCAGCACAAGTCTAAGATGCTCTTCATGTTCTTCTTTATTCTTAGAGTAGATTAATATGTCATCAATGAAAAATAGTAAAAATTTATCTAAAAATTTACTGAGTACATTGTTCAGTAAGCACATGAAAGTGGCAGGGGCATTGGTTAACCCAAATGGCACTACCACAAACTCATAATGAACATACCGTGTCCGGAAAGCGGTTTTATGGATGTCTTCACCCTTGATTCGGACTTGATGGTATCCCGACCTCAAGTCAATCTTTGAGAAAATAGACGCACCCCCAAACTGATCGAATAGATCATCGATCCTAAGCAAGGGGTACTTGTTCTTTATGGTTACTTTATTGAGTTGTCTATAATCTATACATAGTCTGAGGGTACCATCCTTCTTCTTCACAAATAGAACTGGTGCTCCCCATGGGGACACGCTGGGTCGAATATAACCCTTATCCATCATTTCTTTCAATTGTAATTTGAGTTCAACTAACTCAGGTGTGCTCATCCGGTAGGGTGTTTTAGACACCGACACTGCTCCTGGTGTGAATTCTATCGAGAAGTCAATGTCTCTTCTTGGAGGTAGACCCGATACCTCTTCCAGAAACACATCTCTGTATTCTCTTAGGATAGGGTGATATTCAAGGCTTGGTTTAGCACCTTCGATTGTTTTCAACACCTGTATTGCATATAGGGGACATCCCTTTTGGCAATACTTTCTCATTTGCAAGGCTGATATTTGTCTCACCGAGACCGGTTTTCGGATCCCTTGAAGGGTTATCCTTTTTCCTTCTTTGCTCACACACTCTAAGGTTTTATGGTAACAGTCCAGTTTGGATTTATGGGCGGCCAGCCAGTCCATACCAATCAACAGATCGTATGATCCCAGGGGTAATACATTAAGGGTTTCTTGGGTGGGGAATTCACCCAGCCTTAGTTGGCAAGCTGGTATGACCTCTACTACCTTTCTTTTGGTGCCAGTGGCTAACTGTACCAACCATGGCTTAGTTTTCTTTCATGGCTGTAGCTTACACTTATCAACAACTTTAGGGGCTATATAACCCAAATTTGAACCAGGGTCAATCAAAACAGACATCAGATGGTTGAAAATCATACCTTCTATTTCCACCACTGAAGCTTGGTGGTCAGCTTGGTTATTATCCAAGGCTACATAAATCTACGACACACTCCTTGCCACATCATTGACTGTGGGAGCTTTCTGAATGTTATAAACTTTATGACTATTCTGTTGTCGGTGTGGACAGTCTCTCAGGAGATGCTCTTCTCCGCAACCCCAGCATTTCAGAGGTTCTTTCTTTGGGTTATTAGTCTTCAATGGTATAGGTCCAGAAGTTTTACTTCCATCCACCGAGGGAAAGTTCTGCTGGAGTACACTCCGAGCTGGAAAGTTCATTCTGGGGTTCTTCTTGTAGTTCTGAAATCATGAGGGTTTGGTCCCCTTTTTCTGAAATCTCAAACCACTCTTCTGTTTCCAGTCTCCACGAGACTTTGCCCGATGTCCATATTGTTCATGACAATATGTTTCTTTTCGAATAGTGTCTTCTAAGGTCTTTGGCTCGTCGAATTCGATTCGGTTCTAGTATTCCTTGGATAGCCCACTGATGAAGTGTTGTGCCTTCGCCTTCTCTTCTTTGATGTAGGGTACATATCTCAATAAGTCGAGGAATTTGTTGACATATTCCTCTATAGTGAGTTGTCCCAGTTTGAGTTCATAAAACTCTTTAGCCTTCTCATCGAAATACCTTTCCGACAAATACTTCTTCCAGAAGTACTTTTCAAACTGTTTCCAAGACAGGTCCTCCTCGCGGACCCCTTTCATATTCTTAATATCCTCCCACTAGATGGAAGCCTTTCCGTTCAGATTGAAAGTGGCCACTCCGGCCTTCAAATTCTCTAAAAAATCATGGACTCTGAAATATTTCTTCAGTCCAAGTAGCCAGGCCTCGGCTTCCTCTCCCTTATTTATCTCACCGTTGAAGGAGGGAGGTTTAGCCTTTCTGAATTCTTCAAATTTATGACCCTTGGAAGTCTTTTTTTTCTTCTGTTTTCTTCGAGAATAGGAACTGGTCCTACTGCTGGAAGAGCCTTCTGAATCGCCAGCTTCCTTCTCAGTGGAATCGTCCAGCATTGGTCCTTTACCTCTGGGGTGAACCTTTCTTGAGGTGCTCCTCTCAGTATGGCCACTGATATGACCATGTTTCTGCATCTCGAGTTCATGTTGCATTTGTCACTGTAGGTCGAATAAGCTCTAGAGTAAAATTGCATTAATTTCGGTTTGCATTTCTTGTTCTTTCATCATCCTTTCATTGTCAGCCTTGCAACTTTGCAATTCAACCATAAGAATCCTCACAGTCTCGATTAGATTTGGAGGGGTTCCCATTTCTCTTCTTTCGTCAGACTCTCCGTCTCTATTGCGGGAGCCTTCTCCCATCTCTTGGGATGTCACCATTCTCTGCGTCTATAAATTCCCGCGGCTGATCGTCTGCTTGGGTGAAAAGACAAACGATGGTTATTAGTCAAGAGTTAAATACATTTTATAATCTGCACATGAATTTATAAGTCTTTACATGCATACACAGTCGGGTTCTTGTTTCCAAGTTTTTAATCCTAGACAAGAGAGTTAAGTTAGGGGGTTGCTCCTCGTAGGAGTGCTTCGAACGGAGCTTATGCACAACTCGTGCATGAGCCCAATCAGGCCGAGTGTTGTAACCATGCTCTGATACCACTTTTTCACATACCCACTACCTAAATCGGATTTTTCTAGTCCTCTGTCGAATCAGAACCCCTAAATATCCATGGAGGACCAGCGTAAGATGGTTCCTTATTTCTCTCTCCATTCCCAGGTGATCACGGGTCACGATCACAGTTCAAATAAATGCAGTGTGTTTTTAATTTCGCGTCTTGACGCTACAGTAATGTCAAACCGTTCGACTTTGCAACCGCCAAACCTCGACAGGGCTAGAGAACAACCAATGAGAACAAGCCCCATCGCATGGTTAAGTGGAGTGCAGGTGGTAGAGGGGAAAGTGCGACACAATAGTTGACATGACAGGAGGGGGCCCCACTTCATGCCACACTATTCCAGACCCCCCCCATTAAAGGCAGAATGGCAAGGGGGATCCAGAATCCACCTGAGTGCCATTGATCATGATGGATTAATCTTGACTGTTCGAGAGTTGCGCATCCAATTTCGGACCCGCCCCCCCGATTAAAGGCAGAATGGCAAGGGGGATCCAGAATGAATCCTCAACCGTAGATCTGGGCGGGTGGACTCTGACCATCTAGATCTGCTTGCTACTTACCCTAATGCACATTCATGCTCCAACGTAAAACTGGCATCTCTTCCTCACATTTGACGGTCATTACAACCCTTGAGATCTCCTGAAGGAATCTCGTCCGTCCATTGAGACTTAGCCACCTGCTATCATCTTGTCATTATGGGTCAGGATTTGTCAAGGCAAGAGCCTGGGTTTTTGTCAACGGAATTCCTGAATCCCCGATCCTCGATTTCCCAAAATGGGTAATCTCTCGACACGTCACCTCCTTAAATCAGACGGTCCACAACTGCTCTGGGATTTCCACCCAGGAAAGTCCCGATCCCTTGTCGCCAGGACTCCCGATCTCGTGATTCCCAATTTCCTGAAATGGGAGATATCGCGACACGTGGCCCTATCAATCGAATGGCTCAAATCTATCCCGGGGTTTCCACATTGGAAAATCCAAAACTCTTGTCAATAGGAATCTCGATTCCTCGATTCCTGATTTCCCAAAATGGGAGATCTCACGACACGTGGCCTCCCGTCAATCGGACGATTCAAATCTATCGCGGGGTTTCCACTTTGGAAAATCCCAAACTCTTGTCAATGGGAATCCCGATTCCGTGATTCCCGATTTCCCGAAATGGGAGATCTCGCGACACATGGCCTCCATCAATCAAACGGCTCAAATCTATTTCGAGGTTTCCACATTGGAAAGTCCCGATCCACTGGGGTGTTAACCCTTGGGTATCTTCTGACAGATCCAATGGCTGTCGAGTTTTTCAGCCAAAATCTGATGGCTTAGACAGATTCCTAACTTGTGGGCTCTCCCATGACTTCCTAAACGTGGAAAGATCCACGGCCCAGATACTCTCATGGACTTTATGGATCCACGGTCCTAAACTCTTCACTACCCACGAAGATACAGGAAAACAAAGTGGTAAGGCATTTAACGCACTACTTTCTCCTACTAATCTAACGGTCATGTGTGACCGTATATTTCTCGATGGATCCTCGTCCGTCGATTAATACCTATCAGGATTAAGGCACTTAACTTTCTAGCTTCCTCTTACCAAATATAACAGTCATGAGTGACCACAGATTTCTTGATGAAATCTCGTCCATCGATTCATTACTATCAGGGATTTCTTAGGGCCTTGCGCCCTCATGTCCTCCTTCCAGGTTCTTGATGGGCTTTTCAAGGAGGGTATCTCTATGGGGAGATTCACTCAGGATACTACCTGAGGTAGGTAAGGAGGTCATCCTCTCGAGAACCAGATGTGAAGTTTGAGTTAGATCAGTATGCATGTAAATAACAATTCATGAGGACATAAGCCATACATAGTCCTTCCATACAAATATACAACTACTAGTACTGATCAAAATACCATACAAACATTCTTATAATGAAATCACAGTTTCACAGCTTATGGGAATAATCATCAGAATGAACATATACATATATTTCAAGATGCCAAAGCCTAAACACTTATCATAAATAACATTAGGGGTTATGCAACTACTGAGAGGGGTGCTCGTTTCCACCCAACCGTAGGCTTAGCGACTCCCAACGGATTTACCACTAGCCACCCCCGAGATGAGACCACGATGCTGTGAGACTGTGTCTCTGTCCGCTAGTGACCAAGAGCGAAGGTTACTCTCCTTCCTCTCTGCTATCACGCACTCTGCATATTGCTAGAGTTCTCCCCTCGCGTCTGCCCCCAATCGCTTCTACCCCACGCCTTATCCTCTTGCGAGGTTGCGTGTGGCACGATTACCCTCGCGCTGATCAGGCCTGACGACTCTACGGATGGGAGGTTCACCTTCCATCCCTCATTAAACCATCTACCTACCAGCCTGCGAGACATTTAATTCAGGCCCAACAAGCCGCTTTTGGTTCTTCGGGCCAGTGGAGTCCAAATACGGTATTAATTCTTAGTGGAATTTAACGCCACCTTTCCAGGTGCCTTCCACTGCCATCATGGTCTCTTTTTCTGCACATCCCTTCTCAGCAGTCCTGAAATATAAATTCATAATGTTATTCACATTTATTGACCTTTTCCACAAGGTCCATTTACATCACATATTCACATTTATGAGTTTGCCACAGTTCTTGGCCAGTCCAATTATTTTTACAAACTGGGGGAAACAGGGTGTTACATTCATCCACAAATTGGAGTGTTGGAAAATTATGATCCTTTGTCCATGGTTTAAACCACCAAGAAAATTTTGTGTCTCCCTTTCGTTGCATGCCAAGATTTGATAAAATGCCATGTTCATCCTCCAATCCTATCTCGATGGCTTCTATAATTTTGTCATATGTAGATATTGAATCATATTATGAAAAAATGTCAATATCCCTACTCACTCGTTTGTGCAATTTGTTCCAGATGCTCATTTGTCTTATGAGATATTTTAAAATGAATCCCTTGGGGATTCAATTCTTATTCAAGAAATCTATTAAGGGTTCCAATGGAATGGAGTAAGTTTGTGAAATCATCTACTCCAACTATCCCAACAACTTTGTTAAATAATTTCTCACATACATGTAACCCAATAAGGTGTAATACACATGGAAAGTTGGAGTATTGATCCCTAAACAATCTCACCAACAAAACTACAAAGTGGCAAGAAATTTTCACATCTTGATATGACTCTTTGTTGATTAAATTTATGTTTCCATTACTATGATATTTTTTTCATACCCAACATAACCATAATGTAAAACAATAATGAACTCTTGAAGCATTTTCTACTCTTGGCGAAAGAGTCAAGATACATGACATAAAAATATCAATATAGTCAACAACAATTGTTATATAGGTCTATATGCCTAATGCCATCTATTTCAGACCACATGTTCCTCTCATATCTTTCAAACACCTATGAACATGACTTCAAGCAATGCGTTGTGTTGAACCCCAATTTTATCTATCAAGCATCTCTATATCTTCAATTTTAATCTTGTGATCATCCACATTAAAAGTGTTATAAACCATTTTGACATGGTTAAAATTAACCACCTCTTGTCCAATAATCAAATCTCGTCTGTCGGTAAACAAAGGATTCACTAACTTTTTTCTGTTGTGGATGTAATCCCGGTCATGAAGTCTCATTACTTTGAAACCAACATACAACACAGTTAACCTTCATCCTTCCCAAGGAATTTGATATCTAATGCATGTAGTTGAATAATATTCCTTCAACATAAGTTGGCTTATTCTACTATCTCCATCCGAGGAATGACCAATAATAGGTCCCAAAAACATTTCAACATGTTTCTTCCATAGGTATTCTATTTTTTCCCATTGTTGATGAACAAAATTTGCATTGAACCTATTGCATGTTGGATGAACAACCACAACCAAACGAAGAAGCTCGTTATGTAAAGGGTTTGCAATAATGACACATGCATAATGGCCAATCAAACAATTATTAAAATTTTCCATAATAATCTAATATCCCGCAATGCCCTCACCAACTCTCACCAAGAAATGTGATTGGCACTCTTGTTCTTCTTTCTTACCATAAAATCCCACCAATGTATCACTTTTTTCTACCCACCTAACATATTTTTTCATGATAGTTTCATCTTCAGTAATCAATATACGAATTGGGCCCTCTATATCGTGTTTGGATTTATAACAAGCATAAACTTTTCCAGCAGCCTAAAAAATGTAATTGTTCTCCCTTAGGATATATGCCAATGATTTTCAAACTTGCCTTAAAGTTGTAGATATTGAAGGTCCATTGAGATTCAAACTAGTAAAGATACATAATATAGGACCTCCCCACAACTTAATCACCTCATAGATAGATTTAGTGGATGTAGTATACCTTCTTCCTTCTTTTTAATGCATCAAGTTGCGAAAAATATCTTGGAAAAATTCCAAGACTACATCTTTACCTTGTAATTTTCCTTTCTTATGAGTCTCACACACATCCTTGAAAAACCTAAAAAAATACTTTCTTTCTATAGATTCAAACAAATTTTCCTTCAAGGACCTCATTCTAATATAAAATGTAGCAACCTTATTACTCTCCACCAAAAATCTCACATTGTTGTTCTATGGCTATCATTTGTAGCTCGTGCAACAATTTTGAGTTCAGTTTGAGTCAAATGGTCTAGTATTCTCCCTTTCCATGTATCTCTCCTATGTCTTTTAATGTTGCTCCTTGATTCACGATATAATCACATCCTAAAGTCATTACATTCAGGAATCAACTTACAAAAATTACATGTAAATGAACTTAAATTGATCCTTGTTTTAGAAGCCCTCTAGCAATGAATATGCCTATATGTGTCATCAATACTACATTAAATACCACAATAACATAGTGTCCTCTTATTATGATTCTCTATGGCCCATAATTTCCCACCTTTTTTATCATCCATTAGGACATTTTTATCTTGTCTCTCCCCATTTCTATCAATATAGGGATCCCAATACCCCCAACATTGTGATTTCAAGGGAGATAAGTGACCTACGCTAATATGAAAAATACATTAAAAAATGAACTAGTTTAAAAAATGATAACAAAAAAAATGTGCACATTGAAATTAAGAAAGGAATTAAATTAAAACTTGCATAATTAATACAGTTGAAGTAGACACACCTAGATTTGTAGAACCCATATGTAATAGTGATGGTGATGATGGAACCAATAACCTTTTCAAACATTGTTGGGACTTCTCAATGGTAGGATTCTTGGGTCTGTCGGTTGTGCCAATCCTCGACCTACTTGTATTATGAAAAACCTCATATGTAGAAGTAATATGCTTCTTTGATTTCATGTGTTCATTCAAATAACTGAAAATATTACCACTAGCTGACACTAAACAAAACCATTTACTACATCATGTACATTCCACTTTTACTTTTTTCTTTTCCTAGTATTCTACAAGTGTTTCTTCCACCACGTTGAACAAATCATGATCACATGTCTTATTGAAATCATTTAGAAGTATGATTTGTTGCTCAATCTAAAATAGATCTCCAACCAATGTTGTTTGTGTTGCTTCATCATTAAATGAAGGAATTTGACTATTTTCCACTCCTAAAATGTTACTTTGATGAGTTGTTGGTCTAATATAAGAATTTTTGAAGTTGATAAACATTTGATATGCCAGTGATATTTCCCTTGTTCCATAAGCAACACCACACTTTTCACATAGGATATTTATTTTAGATTTTCCCTTTTCCAAAGATACTTGGAGACTAAGTTTCTCCCCAACAAATTGTTCCATTAAACTATTCACTTTTCTTTTCCAATATGCCAATACAATAGGATCAACATATATACATTGTTGTACATAATCTAGTGCACTTTCAAATCTTGGTTGTTTATTCATAGGTTCCTCCACATTCTCGCTAATGTTTCCAACATTTGGAGCTTTTTCCATTGCACCTGATCCAAATGTTTCAATTTCCAATGTGTCTAGTTTCCTCTTGACAACTATAGTTGTTGTTTCCACTCTCCATTTTTCTTGTTTCTTTGGATTTAGAGATTTCCCTTTACTAACAAAAAACTAAAAAGGATATCCAATTACTCCATCATCCACAATTTCATGATGGATTTCATAAAATGTAGAATCTTTTCAACCTTTAATTATGCCAAAGACGTAATTCCCTTCACTAGCTACAATGTCATATTCCAATACATTTGCATTTCCATTGATATGTACCTTACTAAATTAAGAACAATAAGTATACTAACTATTAACAAAACGTAAATTTAAAAAGACATGTATATATATCAAATTTATATCTACCTATAAATTTACAAGATTAGGAAGAAAATTTCAACCTAAATACTTGAAATACTAGACTCTGCAGATTACATAGACTTGTTTCTTAAAAAAATTGCAAGAAGGTGTCAATGTTGATTGGTGGTGGTATTTTTTTTTTTTTTTCTTGCGTTATTATTATTGCTACCATACATGGACTGCAACTAGACAAAATAGATTGTAAATGAGAAAGGTAAGAATCCATTTCTTTTACAAAATTGTATAAATAGATCTTGGAAAATGTTCCAATTGAGATTAGTAAATGGATTAAATGGAATGCCAATCAATGATAAGTTCCTTTTTGTTGATTTCTATAGTTAATTAGTATTAAGATGAACATATCTGAAACTGTATCCTCATACTTCACAATAATTTAGTAGGCTCGTGATAAAATGTCAGTTGTTGGGGAAGTCGTGGATAAGATGGAACTTGTAAAATTAACACTGAACGGTTGTACCAAGCAATGGGATACATTCATGATATATATCCTTGTTAGAGACAAGAAAATTTAAGTTCTTGGGTAGGGAAAGTATGCAGTTGAGATCTTGAAGAAATTTAGGATGGAGGATTGTAGGATGATGTCTACACCTATGATCAGTAACTTAAGGAAGCTTAATGTTTTCAAGGATGAGTTGGTGGATCCCACTTTGCAAAAGGAGTTGATTGGTTCCTTGAAGTATCTAGTCAATTCCAGGTATCTTCGTGGTACATACGAACTTGGCCCTACCACCTCCCTTGGTCACCTAGATGAGGGCCCCTGCAATATGGGAGAATCCCAACATGAACCGTTGGTAGAAGTTGGCTAGTCCCAAAAATATATAAAGCTCAGTTAGTGTGGTTGGGGATGTCCAGTCATGAATGACTTGGATATTAGCTGGATCAACATGTACCACATGATCATCAATAATGTAGCCCAATTATTGGACCATGTTCATGCGAAAAGATCATTTTTCCAAATTGGCATAAAGGTTGTGTTGCCACAGAGCGCTCAAAACCTACTGAATATGCCGCATGTGATCCTCCCACATTCTACTGAAGATGAGGATTTCATCTAAATATACTTACACAAAGGATTTCGTGAAGGGTCTCAATACATCATCCATCAACCTCATGAAAGTGGCTGGTGCATTTTTTAAGCCAAAGGGAATGACTAGCCATTCGTAGAGACCCTCTTTAGTCTTGAAGGTTGTCTTCCATACATCAGTTGGTTCGATGGGAACCTAGTGGTAGCTAGAATTCAGGTCAATCTTGTTGAAGATATTTTCCCCCTTGAATTGGTCAAGGAGTTCATCAATCTTGAGAATGGGGTAGAAGTTCCTGACTGTGATTTTTTTCAAGGCTCTGTAATCAATGTAGAGTCACCAAGTCCCGTCCTTCATCTGCACCAGTAAAATCAGGCTTCCACAAGGGGAGGAGATGGGTCTAATGTGCTCCTTTTGAAGAAATTTGAGAACTAGCACCTGATTTCGAAATTCTCCATCAGTGAGCAACGATAGATTGGTCCATTAGGTAGAGGTGCATCGAGGATCAGATCAATTGGATGCTTGACTTGGAAGTGTCTTGATACCCCTGTAGGTGATGCAAATATGTCTCTGTATTCTTCAACCATCTCGTCCACTTGATTCTGCTGCAAAGAGAGGTGTTGTGTAGAGGCCACTGATGTGGTAGTGACCTTTTGCTTACTGTGAGCACAGATCACAAAGAATATGAACTTCCCAGTCTATGAAATGACCTTACTATATTCCTTAGTAAAGATTAAAGAAATAGCAGTAGGCGGCGCTACCTCCAGGATCCTGTACAATTGTCTACCCAAAATAATAATAACACTGTGGGGTCTAGACTCATACACAACATGACACTTCGATAAATATGGTTGTCCTAAAATAACATTAAAAACTTCAAGGGGAGAAATATGACAAAGTACCTCATCTTTGAATGGCTTGATGTCGTAGGGCAGAAGACATTGTTGGTTGACATGGCAAAGGCGAAACCAACTGATGGTGTAAGGAGGCGGGTGTCGTTTCATGGTAGTTCTAGCCGCTTGAAGACCTCTTCTAAAGTCAAGTTTTTCTGACTAATGTTCTTGACAATGAAATGAATTAGAGCCCCCTTGACCCACATATTCGAGTGAAATAGGCGTTCCCCTTCCTCTGGTTCTTCTGGTTCACATGGCCTAACTTTGGTTCAACAATAATTTTCTTCCCTCCTTTAGGATTTCACTCAGAATTAGAATCGACCTCTAACTTAGAAGCCTTCAGCTCGACCATGAGGGACTGCTTGGAGGGACATTCTTCGATGTTGTGCTAAGGACTTTTATGGTAGTCACACCATTTTCTTGTGTCCTTCTTCATCTTCTCATTGCCCTTATTTTGTTGTGGTTTGGACTAGTTGTCCAGAGGGTGACCATCTTGACTTGGTCCCTTGTGTTGGATTACTGAGAGGGGGGGGTGAATCAGTACTAGAGAAATGCAATCTTTTTTCACCAAAAATGCAAGTTTTATATCAATGTAGCATTATCATCCAATAGTTATAGAGTAAATAAACAATGAAAAAAAGAGAAATCACACACATACACAGTACATCGACGTTTTTACGTGGAAACCCAAAGTGGGAAAAAAACACATAATGATTTTTCTTATATGTCTCGAAGAATTACATTCATTGGAAGCACCAACTTCCTTTGTTTTCCAACTACAATTGGAAGGAGGCTCCAACCCCCTAGTTTCTCAGGCTACAACCTGAGGGAAGCTCAAACTCCCAAATTCACTTGCTACAACCAGAAGGAGGCTACAACCCCCTAAGTTATCTGGCTACAACCAGAAGGTGGCTACAACCACTTTTCCAGTGAACAATCTAGTGAACAATATCGTCTATTAAATAATGAAATAGGCTAAAACTGTAAAACTGCAAAACTGAAACACTTGCTCGAATGGTGGTAGCTATCTCTGAGGAGAGATGTAGCTTCTACATGCATCCATTTGAGAATAATGGATTACAATGAGGCTCCAGAGGCCTTTTTGATATTACTCATGAATGTAAAAGCCCTAGACATATAAAAACCAAACCTTAGAAGGTGAAACGCCAAATGACATGTGGGCCCTATGGGTAAGTTGGTGTAATTTGGTACCTCAACTTCCCAGGGTTGTAACATTTGCATACGACCTCCATTTTAGGTGCGTGATAGCCCGTTGGAAAGGTATTTCAGAGAAATACACATTTAACCATCAAATTCTAACTTCATTTGCAGTTTGACTATGGTGAGATAAAAACACAATGTTTAGGGTCCCAAAATTGCCCTGGAAGTACAACAAGATGTGCTGACATGAAAACATACAAAATAATCCATTTGGATTAGGTGAGAGGCCACCTGTATCCACCTGGAGGATGTGTGGGGCTTAAAATAACCCAGAAGTGTAAGACCCCCATAATTACAAAGCAATATAGAAGAACGTGCTGAAAAAAAAGGACATGAGGAGCTAGTTGGAATAGGTGGGTGGCCACCAATATCCACCTGGATCAGGTACAACTGCATGGTTTCTTGGGAACACTAGTGTATTAAATTGTTGGGTTGATGAATCATCGATGATATGAGTGGTTTGTGTTTGGGTTTTGTTACATGTTGCTTGGAACCCTGTGTATTCAATTCTATGATCAAAAAATCATTGACATCATGAATTATTAGAGTCTCTGATCAACAAATGGTCGGTGCCGCGAATGTTTTTTTTTTGGGTGGTATTATGTGTCGTTTGTTGAAGAAGGGGTGCCATATTTATTTTGTAATGGTGGAAATTTATCATTTATTTGAGGTTGAGTGGGTATGTTATTGTACTTGTGGATGGATGCATAATTTTTATTCCGCATCATGTGAAGCATTTCACTACGAGATGGGATTGATGTTATGTGAGACATTGAGTTGCATTGTGGGTGTGTTGAACGATTAATATGGGTTTTGCAAATTTTCTTCATTTTTAATTTTTGTTAGCACGTTGGGTCATGGTTTCTAGTGTATTAGATTGTCTAGTGGAGAAAATCGTCGAAAGCACTATAACTTGCCATCGTTGTGAGTATGTTGGTTAGAGTCTATTTCTTAGTTTTTGTTTTGTTCTAAAAGACATTGTGGGTTTCTTCAATTGGTAATCTAGGTTTTGCAAAGTGCCATAGGTTGCAGTCACTGTGAGTTCCTTGGGTCAGGCTTGCAGGTGTATTGGATTCTCTGTTCAAAAAAATTGTCCATGACGTGAGTGTTTTGGAGTTGGCTAATTCTACTTGTCCTTGTCTATTTGTGTGTTGGTGAAAATTTTTATAGGCTACCATCATTGTGAGTACACTGGTCCGAGATTATTGGTTTATTTAGTTTTTTTTTTTTTTTTTTTTTAAAGAGAGCAGAAGAGAATAGATTATTTTGGTAGAGTTTATTAGATATGTTCTGGGTTTCACTAGTTCACAACTATGGTATTATATTTTCCTTTTCTAACCATGGAATTCTAGCTTTGTTGGTGTGAATTTCCATATGGTGTCGTCATTGTGAGTATCCTAGTCTGGGCTTGTTGTTTTTGTTAGTTCTTGTTAGTTCTTAGCTTTTCTCTAGTTCAAATCTCTGTCATGATTATTTTTGTTTGAAGCTAAAGTACCTTTGTTCGATTCTTGAATTTGTTTTTGTTTTTGATTTGTTGTCAAAGAGAATAGGTTAGATTTGTGGATTTTATTCCTTATGTTTTTGGTTTCTCTATTTGATGGCTATAGTATCATTATACTTTCCTCTTCTAACCGTGGATAAAACAAAAACTTAGGATAATACAATATAAAAAAAATTCTTCACTGGTTCAAAGCTATGCTGCCCTGGTACATGGTTCTTGTTTTCCTTGGTTTTGTTTGCTAATGTCAAAGAAAATTAAGATTCATTGAATTTTTAGCCACGTGGAAATTAGTTTCTTAGGTTTTCTCTGGTTCAAATATATGGCATAATTATTTATGTTCAAAGCTATAGTCCCTTGGTGTGATTGTTTCCTTTTATAATTTTTGGTTTCTCTGGTTCATGGCTTTAGTATGATTATATTTTTCCTATTCTAGCGGTGGATAAAGCAGAATCATAAGAGAATAAAATATAAACTTTCTAGTTTCTTTGGTTCAAAGCTACAATACCTCGGTCCCTGCTTCTAGTTTTTGTTAGTTTCTTTCCTTGTTGTCAAAGTGAATAAACATGGTGCTAGATTGATTTGATTTTTATTTGTGTAGAAATTAGTTTCTTGGGTTTACTCTGGTTCAAAGCTATGACGTGATTACATTATTGAGGATGTGAACCATCTTCCCTCCAAATAAATCGCATGTATAATGCAAAAAAACCCAAAATCATGGGGATATCTTAAAAGTTTGAAGCTTAGGATGAGTTTCCAATGCATGTGTCACGCATGTGTGCTATTTTCCCTAGTATGCTTTAAACAAATCACAGTTCCCAATGAAACTAAACATGAAAGTTGGAGATCGACAATGAGTTTCCATGCATGTGCTTCTTTGCTTTGTGTTTTTATAAACAATTATTTGCGACTCAATATTATCCAGTCATCTTTGAGAAACACCTCGCTAACATCAAAACAATATGATGAAAGATGGATTATACCCAAAATTTTGACAATGTGACGAAAACAAATCTCTTTCCAAAGAATTTGATATGAAATCAACAAACACCAGTCTTCATTTGAAATAAAGGACACTCAATATGAAAAAGTATTTCACCAATCTACTTCCATAGCCAAGCCCACAACAAGGTGACACACCGAAGAAATTTATTTTCTATGGTTTTCTACACACCAGGCCATGGGATGATGTGCACACCAATTTGGGTTGTTGTGCATACCAATTTTGCATGCACAACAACCTTGTTTGAGATTATATGTAGACTATTCTACATATTCTTTTGGTCAATAATAATTAACATATTTATCATAATATTAATATTAATTATAATCATGATTATAGTTATGAAAGTGATGCATATATGTTTTATGTGAATTTTTTTATTTCCATGAACAATTAATATGCATCATAAACATCCCTTGAATATAACAAAGAGTCATTCCTCAAAACAATGGCCTCCAAAAAACCAACAATATGTACATGATTTTCTTCGAAGTACTAAACCAAAGTTCCCAAAAAACAATATCCAAAATATGACATAGAAGATGACAAAGAATACATTGAAATTGAAAGTGATGCAACAAAGATCAACGAGAATGATTGAAACAAGGAAAAAAATAATTGTCATGCAAATTTTGAGAAAAAGGGGTCAAAAGACTCAACTAATGCTCAAAACATACACCCAAATGGTCTTTCCATCATAAAACATATTCTACCTATAGACATGCAATAAACAACAACACAAAAAATTATCATTAATAATTGTCAATAAGAAAATACTATGACAATCATTCTATTAGAAAGGGAAATGAACACTGTGATTACACAATGGGTGAAACAAGTCAATATGAAGTCCTAACACAAGTGTTGAAATCTATGTCTAGTATTCAAATGTGCAAAAATAGAATTGGTTATGATCAATCCAAATTATCTTCACATTTCTCAAGAAACTAGTCATAATAAATTCACAATAATCTCATGAGAAATCTAATGTATATGTTCCACAATTAATTTAATTAGATCAAAATACATTTCCACTCCCATGATAATCCGTTATTGGAAACAAATCGCACTTCACGTATGAAGATTTTTCAAAAGGGAATACATAAAATACATATTCATACATAATATGTAATGATCCCAAGCCAAATTCTTTCTTGGAATCACTAACTACTACTAATTTATTGATTTATTAAGTGCATTCAAGATTCATCAACACATGGAAATCACAATATATTCAATATGTAGAAGCACAAGCAAAGATCTGACCTTTTTATTATGAGCAATGTAAGATCAATACAATAGATGGTCGATCTGGCATAAACCTCAGATGGTCGTACAAGCAATAGATATGAGCTGCTACAAAAT
>ML782880.1:154735-242680 GCA_009831015.1 Picea engelmannii | reverse complement strand
CAACACATGGAAATCACAATATATTCAAGATGTAGAAGCACAAGCAAAGATCTGACCTTTTTATTATGAGCAATGTAAGATCAATACAATAGATGACCGATCTGGCATAAACCTCAGATGGTCGTACAAGCAATAGATATGAGTTGCTACAAGATTCTCTCGACAATACAAAATAAGCCTCCAAAGGCTAGATATACAATGAATATTGAATCAAGCAGATCTGAGCCGTACTAATACTCAACCTCCAAGAAGGAAAGAGCCACGTCCTGCTAGAATGTTGAAGCCCTCAATAATTCTTCATTTCTACCAAAATTGTCCAATCATCCCTAGAAATAGGCCAAATGATAGATCGGGCAACTGTAACGACAACCCAGATGCCCAAATTCCGAAATCCACTCTCAAACCCCATAGATCTAAATTCCTCCACTGAATGGTGCACCCCACTAGATGACTGAAACCCTAGCTGGTTCAGCCCTGATGAAGGAGGCCTCCAAATGCTCTGAAACTCTCCAAGAATATAGATCGGGCTATGAGAATCCCATGGGAGAATTTTCAGACTCAAATATCAAGCAGATCTCCCTAGATCTTAGTTTTATTGAATCACAGAATGTTCCCTATGGCTCCAAGACATCCCAATCTACAGACAAATGTAGAATGATGATAACCCTCTAGAAAATCCCTCAAACTAATGGTCCTGCCCCTGCAAACAAAACCCAACTGTCGGAATGGCCCCAGGCCCTCAGGATAAGCTGGATCGAACCTCCCTCTAGATGATGGTGCACCCTTGCTGGAAACACAAGAAAAGTATGACTTGCTACCTTTTGAAGCACTAGATGGAGATGGGTTGAGACTAGAATGGTGTGGAGGAGTACTTCATCCCCGAGACCATGCTGTGGAACAAGGTCAGTGGATATTTCACCACTGAGTTTCTCACAAGGGTTTGTACAACAAAACCCCCAAACTGAATGCTCAAGAGCAATAGAAAATGCTAATCCAAAACCAGAATGAGTAATAGGTGCGCCCCAGCCTCTTACTCATACTTTTCCTTCTAATTCTCTATTGAGTTAGGTTAATTCCCAGGGTTAATCTTCTATTCTTCTATTGAGTTATCTTTTACTCCTTTATCCTTTTCCTTTCTTAAGTCAACTTACAAATATAACTTTTAACTTCTTGACTTTCCCCCCCTCAGTGTGAGACTATGACCTAATGGGGGTGCCCAGGCCACTAAGTCTCCTCATCACCTCTCTAAGAGGTAGGGGACATTACATAATAATGCTCCTCACTTGTAGACTATAGATATAAAATACCAATATGAATGCTTTATTCTCCATGAATTCACCATTGAAGACAAAATATCACATGTGGAGGAGATGCTACCATGTTTTAGTATCTTCATGAAAAATAATAAGACAAAAATAGTGGCACAAAAGAGAATACAAGATTTGAAATGTAACACATATTGACAAAGAGTATCTTATCTATTAGCAATTCTAACCAAAGTACAAAGGTGAAAAACACAATAGACTAATTTAGAGTATGGAACGGATAATTAAAATATGCATAAAATAGTTAGAGCATATAATAAAATTAGCATGTGAACATGTACTAAAGATAACATTAAAAATTAAGGAATTAACAAAATCATGAACTAAAAATTAAATAAAGAATTTCCAAGTAAACATTATATTTAACATGAACTAGTTGATTGAGATATATTTCATATGAGACCCCAAATGCTGAAGTGTCATATCCTAACTAATATTTTCCTCAAATGCTTGTGGAATCTTCTACCCTTGTAATCTCACTATTAGAGTCATTTGGAGAAATCATATGGTGCTTCAACTTTGCATCTTTTTGCTAATAGGTATTAAATTTCCTTTTAGCCTTTTTGATCAATGCCTTTATATGGGTAGTCTCCAAAAATCAAATAAGATAATAGATAGACATCCAGTTAGTTTGAAAACACTATAGGCATTTGAAGGGATTTTTTTCTTCTATTTCCATATCACATTATTAAGATATGATATGATTTCCTTTATAAGTCATGGACGAGTTCCATATCAACTTTAATTCTTTAGAAGCCAATTTGGCATGCATACCATCCCATGGGTTGTTGTGCATGCCAACATGGCTTGATTTGCATGTGAAATTGGCATTCCAATCCCTTGACTTGTTGTGCATGCCATTTTGGCATGCATAGTAGCCTAATTTGACATGCACAATAGGCCATGGGTTTTTGTGCATGCCAACATCCAAAATATTACCCATATCCATTGATTGTAGATATGTACTTACATGAATGACTATAGATGACCAGATATAGATTTCAAATGTCATTACCTATTAATAAATGTATTGGGCTTGGTTACTGCTACAATTATCTCTACATATGAAATGCATGATGCAAACAGATGTGTTGTAAATATGATACATATGACAGGTAAGTACTTTGCTACAAGGACATCATCAGAAATAGTCTAAAACACGATAACAAATGAAATACATGACCATCCAAAACACCATTATAAACTTACACACTAGTGGCCGGATGGGAATTAAACCTCACACTGACCAATGCCCCTACTACCTGGGCTACTTCATCTTCGAATGTTCATCTAGCAATGTGATATATAGTGGTGTTTTATACTTTGAATACTTTCCCATATAACTTGCCATTATTAAGATATGTAGTGAAGGTGGAACCTGGAAATAGGAAAGAAACCTCAGAAGGAAGCTCATTACACAACATACATCTTACCTTCATAAAGGAATGGAATGCAAGATACTAATAAAACAACAGTCCCAAATTTGTAACAATATAATTGGCATACTTAGAATCTTGAATGGTGGCATTGCCAAAGTAATTGTCTTAATGGTTACATGTTTACTTGGAATTGTAATAGAAAAATGCATATATTGGAGCTTAGACAATATTTCCCAATAAAATATATATGCTACAAAATTTCTTTGTCCTAAAAATCTCTTGCATACTTCTAAAACCTTATTGTATCTCAATTAGAACTATCAAATTAATGTTAAGCATGGCTTTCCATGAAAAGATCACAATTTATTGTTGGAAAATGAAAATCATCATAAATTACTCTTATCTATTTATAATTTCAGAAAATGTTGAATGGCCAAGGAGGAATAATTTCCCAGCTAACAAAAGGTTCTCATTGTGAACACCCATAGTTCTCAATAACTACACACTTATAAAACCCACCAACCCTCATGTTAGTCACATGAGAGCACACCAACTCCAAGAAAACACAGAAAATGACAATTATAGAAATTAGCCAAGAGAATTACCCTTGCCAACCCTCTCATTAGACAAGAACCCTTCCTCTATCCAACCAATGTTTTGGGTCAGATTTCCATTACACTTTCCTCACAACCCCGCTCAAATTTTTATCTTAAATACTATCCCTCCATGGATGAAAAAAAATAAAATCAATGCAACACACACAACTCAGACCCCTTTATCTCAACAATAGAAATAGTGCGGGAACAAATCTCCAACCACAGAAGATATTTCCCCTTCAAAATAACATTTCCACATGAAAGGAAGAGTGCCAATACATACATGGAATTCAAGATGGATAAAGTTCTGTGTTTTCTGTGAAGAAAACAATTTCCTTTTGCATAAATATTAGTGGGATACACATCCCCAATGATTTACAAAATAATAGTAAACATCTTTGTAGTTGAGCTAAAACAAATGAAAGAAACAATTAGCAATTTTAGCACCAAAGTGATTTTCATGAGACAAATAAGCATTACGAATCTCAATTACACTTCCTATGCTAAACACAATGTACCTTCAAATGATTCATCATAATATACTATTGAAACAACACCATAAAACAAAAGTTCAAAGTCTGCCAGACAATATTTAAGAACAATTTCATTTGGCTTTAGAATGAGAGGTTCATATGTCAAACCAAGAAGCTATCCATTATGGGTCACATGTGAGTTATTCATTCTACATGATTCTATCACATAGCATACCAGGAACGTAGCTATATTGAAATATTTTAGTGAAGGTATTTACACATCATTTACATGTGCCATTGTTAATTCTTGATAGAACCAACAATTTTATTTCCATATCATAGGTGGATTAACGTAGTAAACATGGATTCCAAATACCCATTTCCAACTTGGGTGAGATGGCGATTGTGTATGTCTATTTTTGGCATTGCGAATAGTTTTAGGTATGTGGAGATCCAAATAAAATATAAACACTATAGGGATGGGTTTTCCAAAAATCATCTCATTGATTATACATAGTTGTGTATTCCAATTAATATACATAAAAGGCCAATGACCTCTAGTGTATGTATTTATTTGCATGCTAAATTGGCATACATGTCAAATTGACATACAAAGACCAATTAGATTCGAAATATTGTTGTAAACAACATAATCCCATGATTATTCCAAAACCAACTTAGCAAGTATATGAACAAAAAAATAGTTCATTAACATAAGACTAATAAGAACCATCAAGTTTTTGCATGTTATGAATATATCTCACAACCATGGATGAGTTTATAAATATTTATTAACTCCAATTTCTAAGAACACCTCAAGAGTGTATTACAAATATAGACCTACAAGTACCCATTCTGAAGTTATTGCAAAAATTTCAAGAACCCTCAAAAATCAAATTTGCAAGAAACAAATAAGAAAATATGAATCCCAATAATTGCTTGTTGATTTATCCCAACCATTCACCATTCAATACATTCACTGAACTCGAGTCTTAAAATTATGAGTGAGTATGAAACTACTACAAACAAATCAACAAAAACAAAACCAATAATACTTTAAAAATAATCTATAAGATAATAATAAAAAAGAAAAAGAAAGTATAATGTTTTGAAAACAATGTGAAAAAAATACCCTATTTAGATTTTTGACTAAATATTCAAAACTTTTGTAATCATTTTCTTCTAATTTGTATGTGTCATTCCTATTATTGGATGATAAGTTTTCCACTACCATAACAACTTCAAGTTCTATGAAATTATGATCTGTCAAATCATACTTGTACATGTGTTTCCCCTTGATTCGATTGTACCAACAAATTTCAAGCTCAACTCTTTCTGGCCTGTCCAAAAGATCAATGTTATTATGGTGATAAAATACCCTCTTACCATTCTTATTTATTATTCTTTGAACTCTTCCAATGTGAAAAATCCCAAAAGAAACACCATGTTTTATACTTCAGGAAACACCTATTCTTGTAGTTGTTACACATAAAAAATACTCACTTTGATAGTGTCGCAAGTGTCGTCATTACAAAGGTCGCAAGTGTCGCATTTTGCTCACAAGTGTCGCAAGTGTCAGGGAAGCATACTGCCATGATGCCTATGTCATGCCTGTAAACGACATCAGGAGGACACTTGGCACATGTCAAAAACTTGATTTGGAAGAGGAGGAAAGATTAACTGGGCTCATGAACCTTTTGCCATCTAAAAACACTCAAAAACTAAGTTTTTGGAGGGGAGCGCTCCCCTATACCTCTTCTGGGAGTGATGGAACTCCCCCTTACACTGTCTGGGAGTGCTATAAAGATATTTTAGCCCTTCTGGGGAGTGCTGGTGTCTTTAGGAGTGTTGGCGCCCACATTAAGCCTACTAGGGAGCGCTACAATGCTCTGAGTGACCTTTTGAGGGAGCACTACCTATTCTGGGCAGTAGTTAAGTTGTTGAGATGAATGGGGGAAGGATCCTTTCATTCTTGGAAGGTAGTTGGATTCGAATCCCTAGTCCATCCATGATCTTAGGGCAGATCCTCAACTGAAGGAGGAAAATCCTCAACTTCCCAAAGGATATCTCAAGTGGATAAAGCCTCTCCAAGGCTATATAAGCAAGCTTTCTCATGGTGAAAGAGGACTGAAAAGGGAGAATCACACCAAACTTATGATCTTATAAGTGGTGCTGGAATAGAGATATTTTGGAAGAAAGAGACCTATGATCTCATAGGGAGAAATCGGTGAAGCTATCATCATTTGGATCGTGGATATTTTGAGCAAGGGGTAGACAAGGAGGACTTGACGAAACTGCTGCAATTCATCTATGGTTGTAAGCAATGTTTTGTCCTCATTAATATATTTTGCTTGCCATGTTTCTTTCTAATTCTTGTTCAATCTCACATGAATTTGTCTCTTTAGTAGATAGACCTATTTCATACTAATCTTGATAGAGTAGGAAGTGGTCGTACTTTGTTTGTCTACAGGGCTTATCGAGGAGAGAAAGATTGGAGCTCAACTCAGAGCGTGCAGGGACAAACACCGGTAAAAGGTACTTATTTTCTCCTTCCTTCTCACACACTAGTCCACCTAGATCTAAAACGAATTCAGTGACCATGATAAGCACTTTCTGTCTTAGAGTTAAGAGTCTAGCTCTTTGAGGAGATCTACCTGTCCGCAGGGAGATTTTCCTTCAACAAAAATTGGCGACTCCACTGGGGAGTGAATCAAACCTTTAGTTTTGATCTTCCTCATAGACCTTGTCTTACCCTTTGTTGTTTTCCTACATTTTTCAACTCATATGTTTGATTTCATATGCTGATTGACTCTTCACCCCATCACACTTAGCTTGATTGCAAAAATTCCATTGAAATTTTGGGTTTTTTGGATTTTTTTCTGAGCTTTAGAACTCCAGCGCTCCCCTGCCTTGTTAGTAGGGTGACAAATCTCCCTTAAGTTGTTGGAAAGAGTGTTATAACGCCCTGGTGTCCCTTACAATAGAGTGCCAACCCCTTTTTGCGCAAAATCTCTTAAAAAATTGCATTTTTTGGAGGTCCAGACCCTGTTTTTTCACTTGTTGAGCTGCTTTGAGATTCAATGCTTCTTCCTTTGACCTTTGACATGCTTCCTCCTGAGAAGTAAACACCTTGTTGTTCATATTTTATGCCCTTCTTCCTTATTTTTGAGTTTTTGTTGTTGAGAGCTTGAAATCAATCCACTGTTTTTTTCTCTCCTATCCGACTGAGCGGGAACTCTAGTGAAGGACATTAGAAGTCTGTGACTCTTCTTATTTGGTTCTTTGAGGTCATCTGATCCAATTTCTTTCTCCTTCCTTTTGTGTTTTTGAGTTTCTTTCTCTTGTTTGATTGCAAAAGGGTGTGTTGTTTGTGCAAAATCTGTGTTTTCTTGTCCGAATCTCCTTGATTTGAAAGGGTAGTTGGCAGGAAAAGTTTTTCATTGAATTGGTCATTGTTCGCATGAAAATGACAAAAGTACATCTTAATGATTAGTTTGCATTTTAGTTTGCATTTCTGAAATGTTGTAGGATCATATTGGATTTTATTGAGAACAAAATTGATTGAGGGCATTCCTTATCAAGTGTTTGATAGTGAAAATGACTCTTCCTCTTTCCCTTAAATAGGTATTCATTGAAAATAAATGATTGCTTATCATATTTCATGCATATTTTTGGGAATTGAGTCATCATTCCATCAGTTTCACTTTCGTACACCCTCTAAGTAAACAACAGGCATTAAAATCAACGCTTAACTAAAATTTATCAGACTTTTTACATCTTTGTTAGCAAACCTACATTAGTTTAAGGTGTAGGGATTTGGAATAGGTTGAAAGGATAACTTTCCAAAGCTATCGAACAAACCTAGTATCTTGTGGTAGGGAGAGTCAAATCCAATTGTCGTATTGGCTTGTTGGGATCCCCCTCTCACACAGGGGTTATGCACAAGGTCGCATTTGGGTGAGTTACGGATATTATCCCTCCGTGGCCCAACTGTTTGTAGTGGTCGGATCGTATATTGGGGGTCACTGGAAGGTATACCCACGATTATGTGTGGGAGCCTTTCAAGCTGATTTTCGACTTGTTATCCTGCCCATACGTTCTGACTGGACTGTCGACTATACCTGCCCAGGGGCTGACTAGGAGTTGGTGACCTTAGTAGCCACAATCTTTAGGGTCTCACACAAGGTGACGGTGAAGGGAAGTCTCACTGTACCTGGAACAGACGTTGGTCAAACTCACTTGGGCTCCTTGGAGGGTAAATCCACAATTACTGTGTGGAAGCTTGCACCAAGGTGTAAGTCCGTTAAGAAGGTCGCCAACGTAACTGATCTGCCCGCTCTATCCACGCCCCTTCCTATTTTGATCTGGCTACATTACTTTTCATCACCAACTAGTGGTTTCATCATAGGAAGGTTTGTTTGATTGATTGCTTCTCAGATTCATAGCATGTGTTGTTTGTTTTACTTAGTGCACCTTAGGTCGAGTCAGTGTTAATGGCATCAAATCCTGGGAGTACCAATGGAGGAACCCCTTCTCCTGGGGAACCTTATAAATTTCCTTCATTTGGAAACTTTGGTCCTCCATATGTTGCCACACTGAGTCTTCCAGGACTCACTATTGGGTTACTAGTTTGGTTGTTCCCCACTCCTGTGATCCCGAATCCTCCCAATGTTTCAGTTGCACCTAATACTTTGGATGTCAATACACCACCCACACATCAACCTCATGTCAAATTTTCTCCTTCTTTGTCCATCAAGTCTCCTTCCATTTCTCCTTCTTCACCTAGTGAAATATCTAAAGAAAGTAGCCAGGTTGATCAGAAGAAGAAGAAACAGAAAGACAAGAATAAGAAAAACCTGAAAAGGACAAAGGCCCCAACAACATCAGATGTTGGCTCTAAGAAACCAGTTACTGTTAATAGTACTAGGAGTTTTGATGAGGTCAAAAAGATTAAAATGAAGAATCCAAAACCCAAATTCCCTTGCAGCCTTTGTAAGGGTGACCACTTTCTAAGGGATTGCCCTGGTCTTACCTAGGTCTTAGAAATGTGGTCCTCCATGTCATTGTCCTCTGTCATTCATGTCGATGATACCTCGTCAACTAGTGATGTTCAAGTTGGTAAGAAGAAGCAAACTGTCAAGTTCCCTTACATGTTATGTAAAGGTAATCATTACTCTCACCTTTGTTCTCGCATCGACGAGGCTTCTTCTCTTTTGGAAAAAAATCAACTTCCAAAAGGTTATCGTAATATTTCCTCCGACCGATTGTTGGTTGATGGACTGGTCAATCCGGTTCCATCCCCGGTCAGTCTGGTTGATCAGGCGGTCAATCTAGTTTCCTTCTCGATTGAACCATGAACCCAAGTAGCTGATCCAGTTCCATCATCGATCAGCCCCGCTCTTCATCAAAAGAGTGACACAAAAGTGGTCGATCTATTTTCATCCTTGGTCGATCCAACTCTCCCGTTAGAGAGTGACACCAAAGTAGTTGATCCGTTTCCACCTGTCAACCCCATTCTTCCCTTGGAGAATGAAACTCAAGTGGTCAATCCAGTTTCTCCATCGGTCGATCCCATTCCTCCATTGCAGAATGTCAAAGTGACTGATCCAGTCCCTTCCTTGGTTATTCCCACTCTTCCTTTGAAGAGTGCCAAAGTGGTCGATCCAGTTTCATCATTGGTCGATCCCATTCCTCCATTGAGGAATGTCAAAGTGACTGATCCAGTCCCTTCCTCGGTCAGTCCCACTCTTCCTCTGAAGAGTGCTAAAGTGGTCTATCCAAGTCCACCATTGGTTGATCTGATCCAATCATCGGTCGATCCTACTCCCCTTCTAGAGAGTAAACCCGATACTGCCCATGTTTTTCTTATTAATATAGACTCTACCATGCCGAGGGACATTCCTCCTTCTCCTGTGAAACCCCCTCCAAGTACTGAAGCCATCCTTTTTTATTAGGGTGCGCTAACTAGACCTCGTCTTCCCTCTAACATTCCTTTCCAGATTACAGTACAGGTTCGTGGTCGGGACGTTCCTTAAACGCTGATAGATGAAGGTGCTTTCGTTAGTGTTTTTTCTTCCGATGCTTGGTATGCTTTGGGTTGTCTGCAGCTTGCACCAGTTACACAGAATCTGTTAGATTTTAACACAAGAACTAGTCAACCTTTAGGTATCCTTCCTCAGTTTCCTGTAACTTTGGGAGGGAAAACTGTCTTTATCGATGTCATGGTAGTCCGAGACCCCTTGGATTTCACTTTACTCCTTGGGCAGGATTATGTCTATGCCATGAAAGCTATTGTATCCACTCTTTTCCGTGTGATATCTTTCCCTCACAATGGAAGAATTGTGACTATTGATCAACTTTCATTCATCGACCTTGACTGGGTTACCTCCCTAAGTGGTTCTTATATGCAGATAGTATCACCCTCTCCACATGTCAATTATGTGGCATTGTCTCCCATGATTTCAACTTCTGATGCTTTGGATCCAGTAGTTGACATGGTGATCTCTTCAGTAGGGTTATTGGAGCCTGATCTCCTTACCCCTGTCACGACCCTCAACATGTGTTCCTTCCAGAGTGATTCTCTTCCATTCGGCGATGATGTCTTGGAATCCATGACCGAGTTTTGTCCCTTGACATGGTACCCTTCCAGAGCATTATCCTATCGGAAGCCATGATCAAGAAGCAACCACGAGCATAGTTTCTCTTCTCTATGGCAAGCTTGTTAAAAAATGAAATAGAGGCCTTGAGCATAGTTCTTTTCCTGTGTCAAGCTCGTTAAAAAATGAACCAGTCACCTCTCTTGAACCTTCTTTTCATCCACCCTTCTCCTTCAGTGAATGAATCGAATCTTGGAGGGCATGTCTCCAGCCTTTGATGATTTTTATGGAGTTAAGCCACTAGATTTCAAGATGGGGGCATACTGAGCTTAGTATTTGTTCTTTCTCATGCTCGTGAATACATGAGAACACATCCTGGTAGACTTTTATCTCTTTTTTGGACTTGTATGGATACACGAAAAAGGAACCCCCTGGAGTCTACTTTAAGCTCTTTTCAGACTCTTTAAACATGAAAATATTTTCGAGTGATCTTGCTTCCTTTCCCACTCACTAAAAGGTTTGAAAGGGCGTCTTTCGAGTGATAATTTATCTATATTTTGGCCTTACGAGACTAACATTACGAAAAAGGACAACATTGGAGTCGTCTTTAAGTTCTTTTTAGACTCTCTAAAGATGAAAATATTGTCGAGCACCTTGTTCTCTTCACGCTCGTTAAATTATTTGAAGAAAACTTCTGTTGAGCGATAGTTTATCTCTTTTTCGGTCTCATTAGACTACTTTACGAAAAAGGAACTGAGAGAGTTCTCTTTTAAGTGTTTTTCCAGACTCTATAATCATGAAAAACCTTCGAGTTTTCTGTCTTTGGACTCTCTAAAACAAACATCGACAGGCCCATACGGGATCGAACCCTTACTTCTTCCAGTTCGTTAAACAAAGGAAGATGAACTTACTGAAGGTGAGTTTTATCGAGCATGTGTTACCCTCCTCGAGCTCGTTAAATTAAAAAGAGGTACTCGTCTGTCTAGATGGGGGGGAATTTGAAAGAAGCAAGCCAAGCAGTCTCTTGAGAAAATTACCAAGAAATTCTTAGAGTCGCCCTTGAACACGACACTTTATCTTTTGCATGCCTTATAATCCACTAAACCTCTGCACTGAGCCAATCCTTTTAGTTTCTTTCACTCCTCTGGGTCACCCGATGTAAGTCACAACATCCACTGCATATCAAGTTTTGGTCCATGTCATATTTCTACTGTTGTGCCTCAGTGTTCAAGGGAAGTATCCACCTCGAGAGTCAACCATCACAAATATCTTGTCTCAATACCCATGTCAGTCCATGTTCATTTGATCTACCAATTACATCTCTGTGTCCATTTCGTGTCATTGATGGGGTATACATCAAGGCCCTCCTTCGACAAGTCTACTCCTTTTGACTTCAACACATTATCCAGGAACTAGACTTAGAAACCGATTAGTACTTTGGAACCTGCGTGAATCAATGGCAAGCCTCCTCACATTCAACAGTGGGTTTACATCATTGACCTCTGATCAGATGATTCCACAGATGTTCTACTCTAGCTCATCCATTCACATTCGTTGGAATGTACTAGGGTACCTTGGGAATCATTGACATTAATGGTGATCTCCCTCTTGCTTGTTAATGGTTTACATCATTGACCGGTAATCAAGTGGTTTCTGCCATGTTCAACATTAGGACATCTATTCACATGGTTAGATTCATACTACATCGGGATTGGTAAGAAGACCCTGGGTTGAGTGATCACTTTGATATGTACTTTGCCTAGGTTGCGACGGAATTTCTCTTGAACAATGACACATATACTGTTACATAGATTCACTTTGTATTGGTCGTGGCTATGTCTTGTCATCTCGTAGATCCACTGTGTATTATTCGTGGATACAATTAGTTTAGGTCATGGGAGTATAGATCCACAGTGTATTTTCGGTGGCTATACCTTTTATCAATACAATTATGGATCCGCAGTGTATTTTATGGCGGCCATATCTTGCAAGTCTTGATCACCCAAGCATAGGTATGCTTTCCTTGGGTTTGAAACATGTCATAATATTTTTTGGATGTTTGTGTGTAGCTTCTGTCAGGTTCTCCGCGTCTATACCCTTGCTTCAAAGTCTACAAATCATTTCAATTATCATTTCTCATCTTCTAACTTCATACTTGGGGGGGCAATCTTTTACACATAAAAAATACTCACTTTGATAGTGTCGCAAGTGCCATCATTACAAAGGTCGCATGTGTCGCATTTTTCTCACAAGTGTCGCAAGTGTCAGGGAAGCATACTGCCATGATGCCTATGTCGTGCCTGTAAACAACATCAGGAGGACACTTGGCACATGTCAAAAAATTGATTTGGAAGAGGAGGAAAGGTTAATTGGGCTCATGAACCTTTTTCCATTTGAAAACACTCAAAAACTAAGTTTTTGGAGGGGAGTGCTCCCCTATACCTCTTTTGGGAGTGCTGACGCTCCACCTTACACTGTTTGGGAGTGATATAAAGATCTTTTAGCCCTTCTGGGGATCGTTGGTGTCTTTAGGAGTGTTGGCGCCCCCCTTAAGCCTACTGGGGAGTGCTACAACACTCTGAGTGCCCTTTTGAGGGAGTGCTACCTATTCTGGGTAGTAGTTAAGTTGTTGAGATGAATGGGGGAATGATCCTTTCATTCTTGGAAGGCAGTTGGATTTGAATCCCTAGTCCAACCATGATCTTAGGGCATATCCTCAACCGAAGGAGGAAAATCCTCAACTTCCCCAAGGATATCTCAAGTGGTTAAAGCCTCTCCAAGGATATATAAGCAAGCTTTCTCATTGTGAAAGAGGATTGAAAAGGGAGAATCACACCAAACTTATGATCTTATAAGTGGTGTTGGAACAAAGATATTTTGGAAGCAAGAGACCTATGATCTCATAGGGAGAAATCGATGAAGCTATCATCATTTGGATCGTGGATCCTTTGAGCAAGGGGTAGACAAGGAGGACTTGACGAAACTGCTGCAATTCATCTATGGCTGTAAGCAATGTTTTGTCCTCATTAATATAATTTGCTTGGCCTGTTTCTTTTTAATTTATGTTCAATCTCACATGAATTTGTCTCTTTAGTAGATAGACCTATTTCGGACTAATATTGATAGAGTAGGAAGTGGTCGTACTTTGTTTGTCTACATGGCTTATCGAGGAGTGAAAGATTGGAGCTCAACTTGGAGTGTGCAGGGACAAACACCGGTAAAAGGTACTTATTTTCTCCTTCCTTCTCACACACTAGTCCACCTAGATATAAAAGGAAGTCAATGACCATGATAAGCACTTTCTGTCTTAGAGTTAAGAGTCTATCTCTTTGAGGAGATCTACCCATCCGCAGGGATATTTTCCTTCAACAGTAGCATGCTCAGTGACAGGTATAGACTCACTCTTAAGCAACACTACACAATCCTAGCCAATTCCAAAATCAATTGAAACACCCTTTTTGAGATCCTTATCATCTCACCTAAAGTACACCCCATTTCTGACTTTAAAGTCAACCTATCTTTGGATCATGCTGGGTTTCCATTCAACTGACTAACCAAACAATATTTATACATATCATTACCATCAACCTCCACCACTGGTTTGATAGTTATTTTTACATTCTCATCAATTGAATATAAAATTTCATTCAACTCATGACTCCACTCACTTTCCTTTGTTTGCAATTCACTATCATCGAGTACCATTGAGGGAAAAGGTTGGAATGACCTGGTGAAGAATCATCAACTACTTCATGCACAAATTGGAGTGTTGGAAAATTATGATTGTTCGTCCATGGTTTAAACCACCAAGAAAATTTTGTTTCACCCTTTGGTTGGATGCCAAGATTTGATAAAATTCCATGTGCATCCTCCAATCCTATCATGATGGCTTTTATAATTTTTTCATATGTAGATATTGAATCATATTATGAAAAAACATCAATATCCCTACTCACTTGTTGGTGCAATGTCTTCCAGATGCTCATTTGTTTCTTATGAAATTTTTAAAAATGAATCCCTTGGGGATTCAATTCTTCTTCAACAACTCTATTAAGGGTTCCAATGGAATGGATTAAGTTCTTGAAATCATAAGGCCTCTCTACTCCAACCATCCCACCAAATTTGTGAAAGAAGTTCTCACATATATCTAATCTAGTAAGGTGCAATACACATGGAAAGTTGGAGTATTGATCCCTAAACAATCTCACCAACAAAACTACAAAGTGGTAATAAATTTACACATCTTTATATGCCTCTTTGTTGATTCAATTTATGTTTCCATTAGTATGATATTCTTTTCATACCCAACATAACCATAATGTAAAAAAATAATGAATTGTTGAAGCATTTTCTACTCTTTCCCAAAGAGTCAAGATACAAGACATAAAAATATCAATATGGTCAACAACAATTGTTATATAGGTCTATGTACCTAATGTCCTCTATTTCAGACCACATATTCCTCTCATATCTTTCAAACACCTATGAACATGCCTTCAAGAAATGCGTTGTGTTTAACCCCAATTTTATCTATCAAGCATCTCTATATATTCATTTTTAATCTTGTGATCATCCACTTTAAAAATGTTATAAACCATTTTGTCATGGTTAAAATTAACCACCTCTTGTCCAATAATAAAATCTTTTCTACTGCTAAACAAATGATTCACTAACTTTTTTCTGTTGTGGATGTAATCCTGGTAATGAAGTCTTGTTAATTTGAAACCATCATACAACAAAGTTAACCTCCATCCTTCTCAAGGAATTTGATATCTAATGCCCGCAGTTGAAGAATATTCCTCCAACATAACTTGTCTTATTCTACTATCTCCATCTGAGGAATGATCAATAATAGGTCCCAAAACAATTTCAACATGTTTCTTCCATAGCTATTCTATTTTTTCCCATTGTTGATGAAATTGTTTTACATTGAACCTATTTCACATTGGATGAACAACCACAACCAAACGAGGAAGCTCACTATGTAAAGGGTTTGCAATAATAACACATGAATAATGGCCAATCACACAATTCTTAAAAGTTCCCGTAATAATCTCATATCCCACCATTCCCTCACCAACTCTCACCAAGAAATGTGATTGGCACTCATGTTCTTCTTTGTTACCATAAAATCCCACCAATGTATCACTTTTTTCTACCCACCTAACATATTTTTTCATGATAGTTTCATCTTCAGTAATCAATATAGGAATTGGTCCCTCTATACCGTGTTTGGATTTTATAAGAAGAATAAACTTTTCCAACAACCTCAAAAATGTAATTATGCTCCCTTGGGATATATGCCAATGATTTTCTAACTTGCCTTAAAGTTGTAGATATTGAAGGTCCATCCAGATTCAAACTAGTAAAGCTATGTAATCTATGACCTCCCCACAACTTAATCATCTCATAGATAGATTTAGTATATGTAGTATACCTTCTTCCTTCTTTTGAATGCATAAAGTTGTGAAAAATATCTTGGACAAATTCTCAGACTACATCTTTACCTTGTAATTTTCCTTGCTTATGAGTCTCATACACATCCTTGAAAAACTTAAAAACATACTTTGTTTCTGTAGATTCAAACAAATTTTTCTTCAAGGAACTCATTCTAATAGAAAATGTAGCAACCTTCTTCCCCACAAAAATCTCACATTGTCGATCTATGGCTAGAATTTGTAGCTCATGCAAAAATTTTGAGTTCAGTTTGAATCAAATGGTCTAGTCTTCTCCCTTTCCCTGTATCTCTCCCGTGTCTTTTAATGGTGCTCCTTGATTCATGATATAATCACATCCTAAAGTCATTACATTCAGGAATCAACTTACAAAACATACATGTAAATGAACTGAAAGGGATCCCTGTTTCATAAGCCCTCTAGCAATGAATATGCCTATATGTTTCGTCAATACTACATTCAATACCACAATAACATAGTGTCCTCTTATTATGCTTTCTATGGCCCATAATTCCCCAACTTGTTTATCATCCATTAGGACATTTGTATCTTGTCTCTCACCATTTCTATCAATATAAAAATTCCAATACCCCCAACATTGTAATTTCAAGGGAGATAAATGACCTACACTAATATGAAAAATACATTAAAAAATGAACTAGTTTAAAAAAGCATAACAAAAAAAATGTGCACATTGAAATTAAAAAAAGGAATTAAATTAAAACTTGCATAATTAACACAGTTGAAGCAGACGCACCTGGATTTGTAGAGCCCATATGTAATAGTGATGGTGATGATGGAACCAATAACCTTTTCAAACTTTGTTGGGACTTCTCAATGGTAGGATTCTTGGATCTGACGGTTGTGCCAATCCTCGACCTACTTGTATTATGAAAAACCTCATATGTAGAAGCAATATGCTTCTTTGATTTCATGTGTTCATTCGAATAACTGAAAATATTACCATTAGATGACACTAAAAAAAACCATTTACTACATTGTGTACATTCCGCTTTTACTTTTCTCTTGTCCTAGTATTCTGCAAGAGTTGCTTCCACCACCTTGAAAAAATCAATATCATGTGTCTTATTGAAATCATTTAAAAGTATGATTTCTTTCTCAATCTCAAATCGATATCCAACCATTGTTGTTGGTGTTGCTTCATCATTAAATGAGGGAATTTGACTATTTTCCACTCCTAAAATGTTACTTTGATGAGTTGTTGGTCTAATATGAGTATTTTTGAAGTTGATAAACGTTCGATATGAAAGTGATAATTCCCTTGTTCCATAAGAAACACCACAATTTTCACATAGCATATTTATTTTAGGTTTTCCCTTTTCCGAAGATACTTGGAGACTAAGCTTCTCCACAACAAATTGTTCCATTAAGCTATTCACTTTGTTTTTCCAATATGCCAATACAATAGGATCAATAGATATACATTGTTGTACATAATCTAATGAACTTTCAAATTTTGGTTGTTTATGCATAGGCTCCTCCACATGCTCGCTAATGTTTCCAACATTTGGATCTTTTTCCACTGCACCTGATCCCAATGTTTCAATTTCCAATGTGTCTAGTTTCCTCTTGACAACTATAGTTGTGTTTCCACTCTCCATTTTTCATGTTGCTTTGGATTTAATTATTTCCATTTACTAACAAAAAACTAAAAATTATATCCAATTACTCCATCATCCACAATTTCATGATGGATTTCATAAAATGTAGAATCTTTTCAATCCTTAATTATGCCAAAGACGTAATTCCCTTCACTAGCTACAATGTCATATTCCATGACATTTGCATTTCCTTTGATATGTACCTTAGTAAATTAAGAAAAATAAGTATACTAACTATTAATACAATGAAAATTTAAAATGACATGTATATGTAACAAATTTATAGCTACCTATAAATTTATGGGATTAGGAAGAAAATTTCAACCTAAATACTTGAAATACTAGACTCTGCAGATTACCTACACTTTTTTCTTACAAAAATTGCAAGAAGGTGTCAATGTGGATTGGTGCTGGTATTCTTTTTGTTTTTTTTTGGCGTTCTTATTATTGCTACCATACATGGACTGCAGCAAGACAAATAGATTGTAAATGAAAAAGGTAAGAATCCATTTCTTTTACAAAATTGTATAAATAGATATTGGAAAATGTTCCAATTGAGATTACTAAATGGATTAAATGGCATGCCACTCAAGGATATGTTCCTTTTTGTTGATTTCTATATCTAATCAGTATTAATATGAACATCTATTAAACTATATCCTCATACTTAAAAATAATTTAGTAGGTTCATAATGAAATGTCAGTTGTTGGGGAAGTCATGGATGTGATGGAACTTGTAAAATTAGCACTGGAGGGTTGTACGAAGAAATGGGATATATTCATGATATGTATCCTTGTCAGAGACAAGCAAATTTAAGTTCTTGGTTAGGGAAAGTATGCAGTTGAGATCTTGAAGAAATTTAGGATGGAGGATTGCAGGATGATGTCTACACCTATGATCGCTAACTTAAGGAAGCTTAATGTTTTTGAGGATGAGTTGGTGGATCCCACTTTGCACATGAAGTTGATTGGGTCCTTGAAGTATCTATTCAATACCAGGTATCTTCGTGGTACATACGAACTTGGCCCTACCACCTCCCTTGGTCACCTGGCTAAGGGTCCATGCAATATGGGGGAATCCCAACATGAATCACTAGTAGAAGTTGGCTAGTCCCAAAAATATCGGTTAGTGTGGTCGGGGCTGGCCATTCATGAATGACTTGGATATTACTTGGATCAACATGTACCACATGCTCATCAATAATGTATCCCAATTATTGGACCATGTTCATGCCAAAAGAGTATTTTTCCAAGTTGGCATAAAGCTTATGTTGACACAGAGTGCTCAAAACCTGCTGAATATGTCGCATGTGCTCCTCCCATGTTCTATTGAAGATGGGGATGTCATCCAAATATACTATAAAAAAGGAGTTGGTGAAGGGTTTCAATACATCATCCATCAACCTCATGAAAGTGGATGGTGCATTTGTTAAGCCAAAGGGCATGACTAGTCATTCATAGAGACCTTCTTTAGACTTAAAGGTTGTCTTCCATACATCAATTGGTTCGATGGGAACCTGGTGGTAGCCATAATTTAGTTTAATCTTGATGAAGAAATTTCCCCCCTTGATTTATTCAAGAAGTTCATCAATCTTGAGAATGGGGTAGCGATTTTTGACTGTGAATTTTTTTAAGGCTCTGTAATCAATGTATAGTCACCAAGTCCCGTCCTTCTTCTGCACTAGTATAATTGGGCTTTTGCAAGGGGAGGAGATGGGTCTGATGTGCCCCTTTTGAGGAAGACCTTAGATATGACGCCTGATTTCGTAATTCTCTATCAACAAGCACTGATATACGGTTCCATTAGCTAGAGGTGCGTTGAGGATCAAATCAATTGGATGCTTGACTTGGAAGTGTGTCGATACCCCTGTAGGTGAGGCGAAGATGTCTCTGTATTCTTCCACCATCCCATCCACTTGCTTCTACTGCAAAGAGAGTAACTATGTAGAGGCCACAGATGTGGTGGTGACCTTATGCTTACTGTGAGCACAGGTCAAAAAGAAGATGAACTTCCTGGTTTGTGAAATGACCTTACTGCATTTCTTAGCAGATATTAAAGAAATAGCAGTAGGGGACGCTACCTCTAGGATCCTGTACAATTGTCTACCCAAAGTAATAATAACATTGCGGGGTCTAGACTCATAAATAACATGACACTTCCATAAATATGGTTGTCCTAAAACAAAATCAGAAACTTTAAGGGGAGAAATATCACACAATACCTCATCTTTGAAAGGCTTGATGTCGTAGGGTAGACGACATTGTTGGTTGACATGGAGATCTCTCCCTTGGCAAAGCCAGCCAATGGTGTAGGGTTGTGGGTGTGGTGTCCTTGTTAGTTCTATCCACTTGATGACCTCTGCTAAAATCAGGTTCTTCTGACTACCGTTGTCGACAATGAAATGAATCAGAGCCCCCTTGACCCACATTTGCGAGTGAAAGAGGCGTTCCCCTTCCCCTGGTTCTTCTGGTTTACTTTGCCAGAATTTGGTGGTAGTAACAGTGGAACTAGTTTCAACATCAATAATCTGCTTCCCTCCTTCAAGATTTCACTTGGAATCATAATAAAACTCTAACTCGGAAGCCTTCGGCTCAGCCACAAGGGACTTCTTGGAGAGAAATTCTTCAATGTTTTGCCAAGGAATTTTATGGTACTCACACCTTTTCCCCATGTCCTTCTTCATCTTCTCATTGCCCTTTTTTTTTGTGGTTTGGACTGGTTGTCCTGAGGGTGACCATCTTGACTTGGTCCCTTGTGTTGGATCACTAAGAAGGGGGGTGAATCAGTAATAGAGAAATGTAATCCTTTTTCACCAAAAATGCAAGTGTTATATCAATGTAGCATTATCATCCAATAGTTACATAGTAAATAAACAATGAAAAAAAGAAAAATCTCACACATACACAATACACCAGTGATTTTATGTGGAAACCCAAAATGGAAAAAAACCACAGAATGCTTTTTCTTATATGTCTTGAAGAATTACATTGATTGGAAGCACTGACTTCCTTTGTTTTCCAACTGCAACTGCAAGAAGGCTGCAGTCCCCTAGTTTCTCAGGCTACAACCTGAGGGAAGCTCCAACTCCCCAATTCTTTGGTTACAACTAGGAGGAGGCTACAACCCCCTAATTTCTTCAGATACAACTGGAAGGTGGCTACAACCACCTATCCTTGCCTCGTCAAACTACCCTGAAATATAAATGCCAAATGTAGAGAACCTTTCACTATCACTGAATAAACCACTGCCACTGTCAACCTGTCACTGTCACTGAATCAACCACTTCCACTGTCAAGCTGTCACTATCAACCTATACCACTAACCTATAACAACTTGTACCAAACAACCTCAAACAAGATGTGCCATATCTCTCATAAATAGATCCCAGCCATGTTGTTGCCGTGATTTTTCTGTCGCACTTTTTCTGTCGCGATTTTTTCTTCCGCACTTTTTCTGTCAAACTTTTTCTACTATGATTTTTTTGCAACACTTTTTCTACTGTGATTTTTCTGTCGCACTTTTTCTGCCACGCTTTTTTTGCCGCACTTTTTCTGTCGCACTTTTTCTTCCACGATTTTTCTGTTGCACTTTTTCTATCACAATTTTTCTTCCACGATTTTTTTGTCACACTTTTTCTGCCGCACTTTTTCTATGACACTTTTTCTGCCGCACTTTTCTTGCCACACTTTTTCTGCCACACGTTTTCTAGCACACTTTTTCTTCCACAGATTTCCTACCGTACCTTTTTCTTCCACACTTTTACTTCTACACTTTTCTCTATCAATAATACCTGCCCAAATAACCTTTCACAATATATATATATATATATATATATATATATATATATATATATATATATATATATATATTCAATGATATTCAATAGGTTCAAGTTTGTTTAAATGAGAGATCTTTGCCTATTATTTATACTTTCATGTAGCATCCCACTTTCCTTATTTTAGGGATTTCTCCAGTAACTTGATTATTTAAATAATTTCTTTTTGGCACACTTTGACTTTTAGGGGCTTCTAGATGACTCATGAGGGTTCTCCAACTTCATATGGCCATAAATATCTAACTGTGAGGAGTTGTGTGACGTTCCACATACCACTGGAAATGGCATGAAATCACTATCCATCTAGGATAGTTTCACTAACAAATTCACTGACCTTCATCTCATTACTCAACAATTAAGCATGGGTTCTCTAACCATACTTCTAGGCTAACTCAATCTGTAAAGCGTCTTCTCGTGAGGGATTTCACCATATGGGGACCTAATCCAGGTGGATATCGGTGGCCACCCATGTTTTCCAACTTGATCAAAATAATTTTCTGGCAATTTACTGCTTTTAGCAATTTTTAACTTCCGGGGCCATTTTGAGGCCCTAAATGACGTTTTTGGGAAAACAGGGAGCAATATGTTCAATATGCCTCCAAAATGGATCTCCTTGACGATACCTTTCAAATGGGCTATCATGCGCCCAAAACGGAGATCGTATGCAAAATTTACAACCCAGGGAAGTTAATGTACTAACTTACCTAAATGGGGCCCACATGACTTTTGGCGCTTCATCTCCTAGGGTTAGGTTTTTGGATGTCTAGGGGTTTTGCATTCCTGTTTATTGTAAAAAAGGCCTCTAGAGCCTCATTGTAATCATATTCTTGTGAATGCGAGTAGCCATCACATCTCTTCTCAGAGATAAGCTGCCACCATTCTAGCGAGTCTTTCACTCTATATTTTTACAGTTTCTATGCATTTATTTCATTAATAGAAATCGTGTATTACTGTATCTCTGTGTTTATGGTTTCATCTCTGATATATTTTTGTTATATTATTGGATATCCGCGATATATCTGTGTATTTCTTTACTATATATCTGCTCTCATTTCGTGCCAAAAATAATCTGGATTAGGACCACTTTGGAGTTCATCCATTTGTACTTCTTATCAACCATGACAAGACAATAATGAGTCATATTTACATAAAAAAAACTTGGTTCCATTAACCAAACCTTTGTGCTAACAAAAATTTCTACCAGACTTTCTTCAAGGGTTGAAATCAATGAAAACCAACTTTAATCAACACCTTGTTGTGTGGTTTGGGGTTGCCTTTGCCCTGCTTCGGGTGTGAGGGGTTTGCAGATCCAAACTCTCATTGTTTCTGCTTAAATTTATTTTTGATATTGACAATGTATCTATAATTCATTACCAATGAGGCGATGTTTAGGAACTCCATTTCTGTTTGAATGTATCTATGCAAAAAACCACTATTTGAGCACCAGATGACGCTCAAAGTCTTTGATACCCAATTTGGTGTGTAGGGTATGGAAAATATTGGTGAAATCTGGCACTGTCTGGTCCCTTTCTTTATGTAGGGTGGTTCATCTGGTGTACTAGTCCTCATAGCTTCCAACAGGGTAGTACTATTCTTTAATGGCATCCTGGAAGGAATCCCATGTAGGGTCCACCAAAAACATTGTAGATTCCTCCACGACCCTTTGCTCAGAGTAAGTATCCCACCAGTATTTAACATGGGGAATGACCTTGAGGAGTGAAAAAGTGATATTTTCCCTATCGTAAAATTTGTGGACCGAAAAATATCCTTAGAGTGGATTCAACCATTTATCTACAACATCTACATCTATCAGTCCTTCAAATAATGGAATATCAAAATTTACCTATACCTTGAAGGGGGTTGCATGGCCGCTTTATGAAGATGCTTCTCTTGTGGCCAATCATCAAAGGATATGCATGAGGTTTTCCATCATTTCGTTCCTTTGTCACACGAGGGATTCCTCGAGAAAAAAATTAATAGGATCTTCGACTCCATCATATTTCCTTTCGTCCCCCATGGGTTTTTGTCAGGCTCGATGCAACCAATCTTGTAATGTCTCGATTGGTTCGAGTCCCAACTTCTTGTACCCAGATCCTGTCAGGGACATGCATGAAGAAAAATAAATGAAGAGCAGACTGCTTTGATACCACTGATCTAGATTTAGGAGAGGAATGAACTGATACCAGATTGGATACAATAAACACATAGATATGAATAATAACACAAATATCCAATGGAAAATATCTTTTATTAAATAATGAAATAGGATGAAACTGTAAAACTGCAGAACTGAAACACTTGCTCGAATGGTGGTAGCTATCTCTGAGAAGAGATGTGGTTGCTACGTGAATCCGTTTGAGAAAAATGGATTACAATGAGGCTTCAAAGGCCTTTTTGATATTACTCATGAATGACAAAACCCTAGACATCCAAAAACCCAACCCTAGAAGGTGAAACACCAAAAATCATGTGGGCCCTATGGGTAAGTTGGTGTAATTCGATACCTCAACTTCCCAGGGTTGTAACTTTTGAATACGACCTCCATTTTAGGTGCATGATAGCCCGTTGGAAAGGTGTTTCAGAGAAAAACACATTTTTTGTCAAAGTATAACTTAGTTTATAGTTAGACTTTGGCGAGCCAAAAAAACAATGTTTAGGGCCGCAAAATGGCCCTGAAAGTACAATAAGATGTGTTGACATGAAAACATACAAAATAACCAGTTGGATTAGACAAGAGGCCACTGGTATCCACCTAAAGGATGTGTGGGGCTTAATATATCCCCAGAACTATAGAACCCCCACAATTACAAAATAATACAGAATAACGTGCTGAAAAAAAATAGACACGAGGAGGCAATTGGAATAAGTGGGTGGCCACCAATATCCACCTGGATCAGGTACAACTACATGGTTTCTTGGGAATGTGTTGGCAGCCAATTCACATTTTCTACTGTCTTATAAGCTACCTACACCAGTGTTTTGCAAACCTTAATTTTTTGTCGCAATTCTCAAATAAACGACACTTTTATTTTTGCGATATTTGCACACTTGCCTTCGTTTTTGTTTTCATGACTGTAAGCGTGAAAACTTTGTCTTTCGAAGTTGGATTAAAATCATTATTGAATTTTCGTTATCATTCTTGTCGATATGCCTATTGCGCTTACATTTTATTTATCATTATACAGTTGGCAAGACCTTTTGATCTGTACTCATTTGACATTCTTTCATTTTGTTTCATGAGTGATTGAGTTTGTGATACATTGGGGATTGGATTCACATGTTTTTTGATCTACTTGGCACATTGGTTAAACTCTTGGTATGAATCGTTCTATACAACACATGTCACATAGTCAAAACATTGGTATTGATTTCGATTTATTTGTTTGGTTTTGAGACTATAACTATTGCTTGTGCGAATGGTTTATCCAGTAACCAAAGGTTTTGATTGATTGAACTGGCATAGTTGTAACACTTATGCGTTATGATTTGAATAGTTGAAAGCGTCGACGGTTGTACCATTGGTAATGACTATTCTGCATGGCTAGCAAATAGCTCCACCACCTTCGCACGATGTCATTAATGCCTCCCCTTATCACTGTTTCACCTCTGTTGGTATCGGTAATCCCTTGAGCGTTCTGCTCCTATGTGCGCTGCGTTCAAACCCTGGCTCATTCACATCGCTTATCGTTAACCATGTTTATGGCACCAGTGGTGCGAATTGAGTCAACCGGTAGTCAAGCCTTGCTACTATTTGATAATGCCCGAAAAGACTTAGAGGATAGTGGTTGGCTCACGTTTGTACAACATTTTGAGGGTTTTAATCTATTTGTTTCACAACAGTTCGCCCTGAATTTTGATGGGTGTAGGGCCAAAGTAGGCGACATTTAGCTTGAGATGAATGAAGAGTTCATTAGCTCTGCCACAGGGTTAACATCCATGGGCCAGCGATGGTTTAAAAGCTCTAAAGTGGAGGAGGTGCCATGGCCTTTGATGTTCGTCTCACGAAAGGTTACATCTTGTGATAGAGGTATGCCGATTTCCACGCTTAAACAAATATGGCATGATCTTTTGATGGTGGTTAAACAATTCGTGACCTGTGAGGGTCGATATGGACTGGTTTTTCTTTATCACCTTCGACTGTTAATGAATTTTATGGGTTATCCGTTGAATATGCCTTTTTATTTTCAGCGAAGTCTTTATAAAATGGCTAAGAGGTTTAAAAGAGAAAAGGCTGATAGTATCTTGTTCCACCATGGCCTAATCAGACTCATTGTTTTTCATCACTTAAATCTCCATGGTGATAGTTGGCAAGATTTTATCTATCGGAATGGTTTTGCTGATATAGAGCCTGTTCAAATTGACAAGCCCATGGTTAGTGTGACTAAGGTCGGGCCACCCATGCCTTTCCTTGCCCTTATACCCTCTCCTAAACCCTCGGCCAACCCTGCTATCAATCTACCTAACATCGCAATAGACAAGACAGAGGTTGTTAACAATCCTGTGAGCAAAAAGGTCAAGGGAAACCCTATTGTCGACGACAAAGGTAAAAAGAATGCTCGACTTATCTCGAGACTAGCTAGGAATAAACCTAAACCTAGTGTTGAGCAGAAGCCCATAGTCCTCAGTGAAGACTCGGACTTTGAAATCGAACGCTTCCTAGCTAGTGAGTACCCTTACTCCCAAGGTTTGTGCTCCGAGCCACCCTATGATTTCATTTCTAATTTGCCCCCATGCCTAAGGAACAATCCCAGTTATCCAGGGATCAAGCTACCTAACGAAACCCTCGGTGATTCTCCCAAACCCTCGACTGTCGGGCAGTCGTCATGCAACCAGTGTAATGTGTGGTTGGAACAATACTATACAGGCATTCCCTTACTTCAATCGAAAATCAAAGCGTTGGAAAACCAAGTTATACTGTTGACTAGTGAAAGGGACAAGCTTCGAGCTAATGATAAGAAGCAGAAAACCAYTGGTTCCATCATTTTTAGGAATGTCGAATCGGCTACAGTCRTCGTCAATTCCAAAATGTTATGACCAAGTTGTCTGCTCATCATYCARGTATGAATTTTGATATCAATTTCGTTTTATCAATTGCTTGGATTAATATAGTGAATTGGTTTCTGAGTTTTGATAAGTATGTTTATTATTCGAAATGACTTTGACATGGTTTGATTATCAAAACGGTTATAAAATCGAATATGGTTATGATTTTGTTATACGATTTGATCATGCCCAGTTTAGCAATTAATTGGTTTTCAATGGGTTTGATTCATTTGTCTGTTGATTTGAGTTAACGAAATTAATGGTGTTTGCTTTCGATTGGATTTTGTTTGTATACAACTTGAACAAGAGGTTTTTATGCTAAAATTAGAACACGGTTCTGTTTTGATTTAATATGATGTTGTTGTCATTGGATATTAATGACTCTGATTTCATTCTTGTGATTTGATTGTTAAAATGATTTCATAGAAATTGAATTGGCTTGATAAATACGATGTAGCCTATTACATTGAAAAAACGACTCTGTTTTGTCAACATTTTCGTTTGGATTTGGATTATATCTGACCTGTACAAAAGATCTCTGCGCCCAAATCATGGAACTGTTTTGATTCACAACGACTATGTCAAACTTAAACTATTCGATTCGCTCTTGTTTGGATTGGATTGATTTTATGAGTTGGATTCGTATCGAAAAAAGATTTGATGTTTCTTTGTTGATTTTAATTTTCAAAACGAGTTTGTTAACCCAAATCGACTTATGTTATCTCTGTCGAATTCGTATGAGAAAATTCGGTTAATAGTTCATTTTGAAACGAATTCAAGTAATGATTTCGTGCACTGTAAATTGATTGTGTTTTCCCCCAATTGGTGATAAAAAATGATTAAACGAATTCCTATAGATCCTGTTATCAACCGATTAATTCCACGATGATTTCATTTGTGATAATTACATACCAGTTTTGATTTGATTTGCTAATAGCATGGATTGTTTGTTTATGTTAAATATGGTGCGATCAATTTTGAAAATGATCCGGTTGATTCGGTTTGGATTCGAAGTGATCTGTGGGTAGATGAAGCAATTTTTGTATTGATTTCAATTCATCCATGAATCGATTTCACTCTTGTCTATTATTCAGTACGATGTTGTTTACCCGAATTGGTCAAAACAGAGTGTATCTATCTCTGTCATCATTTGATTTAGTTTGTTCAATTTGCATACAAGTGTCGATTTGAATGAGGCTTTCAGCAATCAAATATCTTTTAATAGTTTTGAATGTATTTTCTAAATTTTGAATTGATTTTTAATACGATTCTGTGTTTGATTTAGACCAGCTACAGAATCGCAAGATTCTGTGGCTAGTCTTTAGAATTAGATATTTTATCAATTTTCTTAGCAAAATATCTTCCTAACTTGTCCTTTTTTGACCTCTTTCAAGTACATTCGAATTGCATTGGGCATGCTGTGACATTCTAGGAGATATTTGTGTGATACCATTTTATTTTAGGTTCCTAGTTTTAGAGATAGAAACTTGGGATATTTTCCCAGATTTTCTATAAACAGTTTTGATAACTTCCACAGGGATGTTTTACCCTGTGGAAGGTCTTTAAATACTTATTATTTTTTGTAATAAGGAGCATCCTCCCTTGTGGGAGAACTAGGCTATGGATTTCTAATACAAACTGAGACGGGAGTTGATGTTATTGCTACAACTTTCGCTTTCAATATATCAATCTTTTGTTTCATGTTTTATGCATATCAGTTTGCAGTTGATTATAGACTACTTTAGCTATCATAATCTTTTGCAGGATGATATGATTTGATTAATGTGCTATCCATATCTGAACTCTTTCATTATTTAAAAGTACATCAATTATTTGGTTTCAGTTAATGAATCACAGATTTCTCTTCTTCATTAATTGAATCATTTCGTATAAATATTTGCATACAGGTTTATCTAACTGTGAAGATTTATAAATCATTAGGTTGCTGTAATTTTTATGTCTTGTTTGTCTTGTAATCATATTGGAAGAGCACTGCAGCTTTTTGTTTACGAGAAGCTCCTGGATAATTCGGTGCGGGTTTTCTCCCTCCGATCAGCTAAGAAAATCATTACACACAGGATGAACCTGGAGCATTTCTTCAGGTCAGTTATTTAGTATTTAATAGTTAGTTTGTTAGTATAATTTAAGTAGTTTAGTTAGATAAATATATTAGTTTAGATTTTTAGTTAGAGTTAGTATTTTAGTTGTTTAGTTTAGTTAGTTTTTGTTTTATTTCTTTTCATAAAACTATAAAATAAAAAAACAATAGCTCTCACCGTCTTAGGACAGAATGCAAATGAGTTTTTCAGGTTTTCATTCAAATCTGTAAATTGTTAATATTGTATATTTTGTGAATAAGATTTATTTCTGTTAGTAGTTAGATATTTAATTTCTTAGATTTAGTATAGTATTAGATAGTAGATTGTATATATAGAATAGTTAGATTTGTTTTAGTTTGTTTTAATAGTTGTTTTTAGTTAGATTAGTTAATTTAGAGTAGTTTTATTTTTGTTTTCTTAGGACCTTAGATCGGCTAACGGAGTCGCTAAACCCGTCAGGGTGGTTCATCCCAAATGACTTGGGTTATTAGACAACCCCGGACCGGTTCCACTCTCCCAGTTGACGGACGATCAATTTTTCCCGTCAACAAATGGTGCTAGAAGGAGGGCCTGAATTTAATTAATGGCACGAGGTTGTCGCAAGACTCCTCCTCCACCTAATCTCTCACCTATAATGACTAGAATCCATTCCAATGATAATATTCCCCTTCAAATAGTAACTACATCAACCGATGATCCATAGATCATAGTTGAGCTAGCAACCCCTAATCCTACAGGTGGTGACATACAAGAGATTGTCCGCCAATCTCTCATAAAAACACATAGTGCCTTAGCCCGTTTGAGGCAACCAAACCGTCCGTGGGGACAACCTTTGGATTTCTCTAATATCAGAGAACAATTAGGAGGCACTAACCTAACTGTGAATCCTTTAGATCCAATCCTAAATCCTGCTGCAGGAGGATCTGGAATACCTCCTTCACCACCTCCATCATCTCCTTCCTCTTCTAGAGGAGATTCCTCTGATGAAGGCAATTCCCCTTCTCAGCCTTCCACACCCACTACCCCAATGGAAAATCAGAACAACACTGCTAGACCTTGGCTTGATCAGGATGCCATAGCTATACCTGGAGCTCAACATCCTCTACCTAAACACCCGGAGAAATGGCTTCCCAAGTTTGACCCCGACTCAAAACAGATCGCTGAAGATCACATTAAAAAGTTTATGTTAGCCATAAGACTCCGCAATGTTGAACATGAAGATGTTGTCTGTAGGTTGTTCCCCTATACTTTCGAGGGCAATGCATCCACATGGTACTTTTCCCAACAACGCCATACCATCATGTCTTGGGAAAAGTTCGAGTCATGCTTTTTGGAAAAGTTTGGAGATAGTAAGCCTCCAGAAGTCCTGGTCATGGACCTTTCTAGCTTAAGAATGAACCCAAAAGAAAAAGTTAAAGACTTTAATCAAATATTCTTAACACTTAAAAACTGAATCCCTCCCGATTCCATGCCTGTCGAGAATATTATAATAGCATACTACACTAAATGTTTGCGTCAACGTATAGTTATTTGGGTTAAATGGTCCAAGAAAGCCACATTGTTAGAAGCCTTTGAGGAGGCGAGCCAGATTGAAAAAGACATACTTAGTCTTAAAGACTCTACTAGCAATGAAACAAAGACTAGTTCTTCTTCCAAAAAGAAGATTGACATCCTCCCCAAACCCACTCAAAGTAAAACACAACCTGAAAGCTCTGATTTAGAAAACTTAACTAAAGTTGTTCAAAAAATGTCAAATCAAGTTATAGACTTAAAAAGGACGACCAAAGAATCTTCCTCGAGTAAAGGACCTTACAAGCCCCCGTTCCGGAAGCCTTTTCCTACCAACCGACCTAATCCAACCACCAAAGGCCTTAATCTGGAAAGTCTGCAATGCGCCCTTCAAACAATTCTAGAAGCCCAAGATAACTTGATGCCTCCTGAGATTCCTGAGGAGGTAGTTGAACAAGAGACAGTTCAAGAAGAGGAGTCTTCTCTGAACATTTTTGGACACTTCTCGGATAGCATCTTTCAATCTAACTTCGAGACAGTTCATCCTTATAATACCAGGAATAAGACAACCAACAAACCTTCTGTCCGAAACACTACAACTTTGCCTCCAAAGTAGTCTAAACCAGCTGAGACTAAACAGAGTAATGTGAACCCCAACTTAGATTATGATGTAGTTGAAGATCTTAAAAAGTTGAGAGCTAACATTTATGTTTATGAGTTATTGAAATTTCCATTTCTGCTACAAAAAATGTTACAAAATATCTCAGAGAATGGGAAAAGTGGTAACTCAAGTGGTAATAAGGTTGTGTAGAACAAAGTTCCTCAGAAGACTTCCACTAAAAACAATCCTAATCCTCAAGATAAAGGAAGCCTTCCTATAAGTAATGTAAATAATGTAAATAATATAGATAAAGTAGCTTTAGAAACTGCGAGTAAAAAGCCACAAGCTACCACTCTTAGTACTCACAAAAATCTACCTCCATTTTTGTTAACTTTCGAAATCTTTAATAGAAACGTGAACAATTGTATGGTAGAATCAAGAGCATCATCCAATGTGATGCCATGGTCTGTATGCCAGAAGATTAACACTGAAGTTGAACCCTCCACCTTAAAAATCATACAACTTGATCGGACCAATGTTAAAGTTATAGGCGAACTAAAGAATGTGCTCATTAGATTATCGTCTAACTCCATGGTTCATCAAGTCATTGATATTATTGTTGTAGATATTCCAGAAGTGTATGGTCTATTTTTAAGCAGGGACTGGTCGGAGAAGCTACACGGCTATTTCGTGACAGACTAGTCTCATCTATGTCTTCCAGAGAATGGCAAGCCTAACAAGATCAAGGTAAATCGTGAACGATACCTTAAGTTCACAGTCACAGATTTGAACGATCCCAACGAACCATTTACACCTTCTGCTGATTCACCCGAAGTACAAGGGATGGACACCTTTTTCAGCAATTTCATGGTCGAGGCTTCAGCTATCACCAATTCAGAACAACGGTCCGAGATTGTAGCATATGTGCAGCCAACAACTTCCATGCCACGATCTCATGTACTTAATGGAAATCAAATTTGGTCTCTTTATTTTGACGGGTCAAAGTCCAAAGAAGGAGCTGGAGCAGGCTGTGTTATTATCAATCCGTCAGGTAATAAAACATTGATTGCATGTAGGTTAGAATTTGAATGTACTAACAACACTGCAAAATATGAGGCTTTACTGCAAGGTCTCAGAAAAGATTTAGATATGAACATTCAAAATTTGACCATCTTTGGCGACTCCGAAATAGTGGTTAGACAGGTAAGAGATTCTATCCATTGCCTATCTCCGCATCTCAAAAGCTACCAATCCGAGGTATGGAATTTAATGAAGACTTTTTCTGCTTTCAATATAAATTCTATTCCTAGATTGAATAACTCTGAAGCAGATTTATTAGCTAATGTAGACTCTAAACTCCTTCCTGCAGAAGGCTTGTCCCTAGACGCATTCTCCGTCAAGTTGTTCTTCAGGCCATCCGTTCCCGACAACATCACAAAATGGAGAGTCTTTGACGACGATCAACAGATTATTAACTTTCTGCACATGGAAGAAACTTTTCAAGGCGCGGTGATAGACGAACACACACACGATGACAATTTGCGTGATTTCACGGTAATACCAGATCCGAGAAATCCTGAATCTTCGTCGGACATGGTAAACTCGATCCCTAAATCTGTAGTTAGATTATAGAAATCTTATGATATTGAAGATAAATTTAAAAAGACGGTCAATTGTAAAACTAATAGTTCTTTGTTATCTTATGAAAAAGTAAACTTAGGAACTAAGGACAATCCACAGTGCATTAATCTAGGGGTAGGATGTTCTGAACAAGGAAAGGTTGCATTTATTAAATTGTTCAAAGAATTTAAAGATGTCTTTGCATGGATGTATGATGACCTTAAAACTTTCAACCCTAACATCATACAACATGTCATTCCTATGAAGCCCCAAACCTTACCTTTTCAACAAAAATTAAGGAAAATGCACCCTAAGCTCGAGCCGAACGTTCAAAAGGAATTGAATAAAATCCTAAATGCTAAGATAATTTTTCCTGTTAGGCACACTCAATGGGTTTATAACCTTGTCCCAGTCCAGAAGAAAAGTGTGCAAATCCGATTCTGCGTCGATTTTCAAAACCTTAATAGAGTGTCTGATAAATACAACTATCCTGTCCCACCCATGGAAGAGATCCTTCAATAGGTATCTGGTTTTGAGAGGCTATCCTTACTGGATGGTTTCTCGGGGTATAACCAAGTCCTGATGTCTCCACCAGACCAACTTAAAACTACCTTCCGTACCCCATGGGGCACTTATGCTTATTGAAAAATGCCCTTTGGATTGATTAATGCTGGTGCCACTTTCCCGAGAGCGATGGACATTGCTTTCCGAGGATTAATCAATCAGTCCATCGTAGTTTACTGAGATGATGTTACTATATTTTCTAAAAACAAAAACGATAATCTAGCTCACTTACGAGCCGTTCTACTACGATGTCGTAAATACAACATCTCCTTGAATCCTAAAAAGTCCATCTTTGTAGTAGAACAGGGTAAAATCTTAGGATTTATTGTGTCAAGTGAGGGGATGATTATCGACCCCGAAAGGACTCAAGTCATCGAAAAAATTCCCCCTCCTATGTCCAAAAAATCTATGCAGTCTTTCTTAGGCCAGATTAACTTTGTGAGAAGATTTGTCCCCAACTTCTCTAAAATGGTCAGACCCTTGCAGAACCTAATTAAGAAAGACGCCCAATATCACTGGGGACCCCTAGAAAATCAAGCTTTTAATGCAATAAAGAAGGCCATAATAGACGCTCCATCTCTCATGAGCCCCAATTTTTCACAAGACTTTACACTCTACACTTTTGCTTCTGACCGTTCCTATGTCACCGTCTTAACCCAAAAGAATGCCGAGAACAATGAAGTACCCATTGCCTTTATGAGCTCTACTTTCAAAGGCGCTGAACTTAATTACCCAGCGATAGATCGGCAAGCCTATGCTATTTTCAAAGTATTCAAGCATTTCCGGTCCTATCTTTTGAAGTCAAGGATGAAAGTCATTATTCCCTACCCAGCCATTAGGAACCTGTTAGTGCAGAAGGAACTAGGTGAAAAGAGGGATGACTGGGTGACCTCCTTGCAGGAGTATGACTTAGAAATCACCCCATCTCAGATAGTGAGAGGCCAAGGGTTATGCAAGTTAGTTGTTGATTCAGTAGCAGGACAACAAGTAGAAAGAGATACGTCAAACCTAGGACAACATGATCAAAATCTAATCTGTTGCGCACAAAACCCTGTCAGTCCTTGGTATGGCAATATAAGATTCTGTCTTGAACATGGTTCATCACCCTATCACCTGGATCCTGCTAAAAGAAGAGCGTTGAGATTAAAGTCTGTCTCCTTTCATCTGGTTAATGGTATCATGTTTCATCAAAGTTTTGACGGCGTACTGATGCGCTGTCTTGAAAAAGACAAAGCAGAAAAAGTCTTGCTAGAGTTGCATGCAGGAGAAGCTGGTGGTCATTTTGGTGGTGAAACCACTGCCCATAATGTTTTAAGAGCCAGTTATTATTGGCCTACACTTTTTAGATACGCCCATGCCTTGTGTCGTAAATGTATCATTTGTCAGAAAGCATCAGGGCACTTACAAAAACTAGCCTTTCCTTTGCAGCCCGTTTCAGTAGACTCTCCTTTTCAGCAGTGGGGCCTTGATATCATAGGTCAAATCAACCCCTCATCTGTGTAACAGAACACGTTTATTGTGATAGCCATGGATTACTTTACCCGGTGTTCTGAAGCTGTCGTGTTAAGAACCGTCAACACCAGCCAGGTGATTGCCTTTCTAAATTCAAATATTATCACTCGTTTTGGTATTCATGATTGTTTAGTATTCGACAATTCTTCTTAATTTTCCTCTCTTGATATGAGAGAGTTCTCTTTGGAAAAAGGAATCAAACTAAAGTATTCTGCTAGGTATTACCCCCAGGGCAACGGATTGGCAGAATCAACAAACAAGAACTTGATTAAAATCATCAAGAGAACGGTGGCTGAAAATCACAAAAATTGGCACAATGCACTGTTGAATGCACTGTGGGATGATAGGGTAACGCCAAAAGCTATTGTAGGCAACTCCCCTTTTTTTCTCATTTATGGCAGAGACGCAATTCTGCCACCTCACATTCTTCTTCCTTCACTACAGTTTTCACGGAAAATCCAAGAAGAAGATTGTCCCCCTTTAGAAAACCGAATTTACGCTTTGATGAAGCTAGAAGAGGTAAGAGCCCAAGCTAAACATAAGTTATATCAGCATCAACTATTGGTTAAAAGCTAGTTCGATTCTAATTATGCTTCTGATAGGAATTTCGAAGTAGGTGATCTCGTCTTGAAATGGGACAAACCGCATGAGGGAAAGGGAGAACACACTAAATTTCAAAGCTTATGGCTTGGACCATTTTTAATTGCTGAAAAGTTGGGTCCCAGTTCTTTTCGATTGCAAAATATTGAAGGGAATCCTGACACCTATCCGGTGAATGGCCAAGCCCTGAAAAGATACTTTTCTTAATGACAACCCTTGTATACTATGTACATATTTTGCTTCTGTTTTCTTTTTGATTTGATTTTTGTTTTTGATTTCCCTTTTGAGTTTATCAGTTTGTGTTTTTGGAAATACACATACCTGTATACTGAGCTATTCGGACAAAGAAAACAGAAAATTCCCTCGCTGAAATAACTGCTAAGAAAATTGTATAAACATCAGTGGTATATTTCTGAAATTTATATCTGTGTTGGAAAAAAGTCTGTTGTTTGAAAGGAGTTGACTGATTTCAATCTCTGAGTAAATATTGTCGTGATCATCTATTATATTTTTATGTTGTCCCTATTCCTTAAAGGAATGACTCAGAAGATGTCTCCCTGCCTTAGGAAGTTGTTTTTGTAAATGAAACATCTTTGGATCTTAACAAAGGATAGTTTTTTAAAATTCTGATGAGGTCTGAAAAAAATATGTTAAAATATCATGATTTTCAGCGTCATCCCGCTCAACTATATATCTTTGAAGAAAAACAAAACAAAATAAATTATTAATAGAGCTGTGGGAAGTGCTTGTAAACCCGCCAGGATGCTGACCAGGTCTGCTGGTAGCGGGTAAATGCATGCATGACACCAAGACAACTTCACCGGGGTACTGAACAGGCCCACTGGCAGCGAAGCAATGTCGAGTATATGAAAATTTGCAAATAAGAAACCTCTTAATGTCCTTTATTCTGATCTAGAACTTCTTGGCAGGATACAGATGTTAGAGTGGGTTAAATGGCAACCATGTCAAGGCTATGGACGCCTACTGGCAGTAGTGGCTCTGTCAACAGTATTGGAGATTTTATCTTTAATATCATGACTCGCTGGTCTTAAGACTGTTATCTATTTTCATCTTTTAAAACACTGCTGGAATAGTTGGTTAATGATGATGTTTATACGATTTTTTGGTTGTTGTTTTTGAGTTGGAATTATCTTTGCTATCCTAATCTGAAGTTGTTCTTTTGGCAGAGATAACTTCTTCTACCAGTGTGTCACCATTGTTGGAAGCCAATTCACATTTTTCCACTGTCTTATAAGCTGCCTACACTAGTGTTTTGCAAACCTTAATTTTTCGTCGCAATTCTCAAATAAACGACACTTTTATTTTTGTGATATTTGCACACTTGCCTTCGTTTTTGTTTTCACGACTGTAAGCATGAAAACTTGGTCTTTCGAAGTCGCATTAAAATCATTTTTGAACTGTCGTTATCAGTCTTGTCGATATGCCTATTGGGCTTACATTTTATTTATCATTGTACAGTTGGCAAGACCTTTTGATCTGTACTCATTTGACATTCATTCATTTCRTTTCATGAGTGATTGATTTTGTGATACATTGGGGATTGGATTCACATGTTTTTTGATCTACTTGGCACATTGGTTAAACTCTTGGTATGAATCGTTCTATACAACACATGTCACATAGTCAAAACATTGGTATTGATTTCGATTTATTTGTTTGGTTTTGAGGCTATAACTATTGCTTGCACGAATTGTTTATCCACTAACCAAAGGTTTTGATTGATTGAAATGGAATAGTTGTAACACTTATGCGTTATGATTTGAATAGTTGAAAGCGTTGGCGGTTGTACCATTGGTAATGACTATTCTGCATGGCCAACAAATAGCTCCACCACCTTCGCACGATGTCATTAATGCCTCCCCTTATCACTATTTCACCTCTGCTAGAATAGATAATCCCTCGAGTTTTCTTCTCCTATATGCGCTGCGTTCAAACCCTGGCTCATTCACATCGCTTACCGTGAACCCTGTTTATGGCACGAGTGGTGTGGATTGAGCCGAATGGTAGTCAAGCCTTGCTACTGTTCGATAACATCCGGAAAGACTTAGAGGATAGTGGTTGGCTCACGTTTGTACAACAGTTTGAGGGTTTTAATATATTTGTTGCACAACATTTCACCCTGACTTTTGATGGGTGTAGGGCCAAAGTAGGCGACATTCAGCTTGAGCTGAATGAAGAGTTCATTAGCTCTGCCACAGGGTTAGCATCCACGGGCCAGCGATGGTTTAAAAACTCTAAAGTGGAGGAGGTGCCATGGCCTTTGTTGTTCGTCTCACGAAAGGTTACATCCTGTGACAACGGTATGTTGATTTCCATGCTTAAACCAAGATGGCATGATCTTTTGATGGTGGTTAAACAATTCGTGACCTGTGAGGGTCGATATGGACTGGTTTTTCTTTATCACCTTCGACTATTAATGAATTTTATGGGTTATCCGTTGAATATGCCTTTTTATTTCCAACGAAGCCTTTATAAAATGGCTAAGAGGTTTAAAAGAGAAAAGGCCGATAGTATCTTGTTCCACCATGGCCTATTCAGACTCATCGTTGTTCATCACTTAAATCTCCACGGTGATAGTTGGCAAGCTTTTATCTCTCAAAATGGTTTTGTTGATACAGAGCCTCTCCAAATTGACAAGCCCATGGTTATTGTGACTAAGGTCGGGCCACCCCTGCCTTTCCATGCCCTTCTACAATCTCCTAAACCCTCATCCAACCCTGATATCAATCTACCCGACATCGCAATAGAAAAGACATAGGCTGTTAAAAATCCTGTGAGCCAAAAGGTCAAGGGAAACCCTACTGTCGACGGAAAAGGTAAAAAGAATTCTCGACTTATCTTGAGACTGGCTAGGAATAAACCTAAACCTAGTGCTGAGTAGAAGCCCATAGTCCTCAGTGAAGACTCAGACTCTGACATCGAATGCTTGCTAGCTAGTGAGTACCCTTACTCCCAAGGTTTGTGCTCCGAGCCACCCTATGATTTTGTTTCCAATTTTCCATCGTGCCTAAGGAACAATCCCAGTTATCCAGGGATCAAGCTACCTAACGAAACCCTCGGTGATTCTCCCAAACCCTCGACTGTCGGGTAGTCGTCATGCAACCAGTGTAATCTGTGGTTGGAACAATACTATATAGACGTTTCCTTACTTCAATCGAAAATCAAAGCGTTGGAAAACCAAGTTACAGTGTTGACTAGTGAAAGGGACAAGCTTCGAGCTAATGATAAGAAGTAGAAAACCACTGGTTCCATCATTTTTAGGAATGTCGAATCGGCTACATCCATCGTCAATTCCAAAATGTTATGACCAAGTTGTCTGCTTATCATCCAGGTGTGAATTTTGATATCAATTTCGTTTTATCAATTGCTTGGATTAATATAGTGAATTGGTTTCTAAGTTTTGATAAGTCTGTTTATTATTCGAAATGACTTTGACATGGTTTGATTATCAAAACGGTTATAAAATCAAATATGGTTATGATTTTGTTATACGATTTGATCGTGCCCAGTTTAGAAATTAATTGGTTTTCACTGGGTTTGATTCGTTTGTCTGTTGATTTGAGTTAACAAAATTAATGGTGTTTTCTTTTGATTGGATTTTGTTTGTATCCAACTTGAACAAGAGGTTTTTATTCTAAAATTAGAACACAGTTCTATTTTGATTTAATATGATGTTGCTGTCATTGGATATTAACGGCTCTGATTTCATTCTTGTGATTTGATTGTTAAAACGATTTCATAGAAATTGAATTGGCTTGATAAATACGATGTAGCCTATTAAATTGGAAAAACGACTCTGTTTTGTCAACATTTTCGTTTGGATTTGGATTATAGCTGACCTGTGCGAAAGATCTCTACGCCCAAATCATGGAACTGTTTTGATTCACAATGACTATGTCAAACTTAAACTATTCGATTCGCTCTTGTTTGGATTCAATTTCTTTTATGAGTTGGATTCGTATCGAAAATAGACTTGATGCTGCTCTGTTTATTTTAATTTTCAAAATGAGTTTCTTAACCCAAATCGACTTATGTTATCTCTGTCAAATACGTATGAGAAAATTCGGTTAATAGTTCATTTTGAAATGAATTCAAGTAATGATTTCGTGGACTGTAAATTGATTGTGTTCGCCCCCAATTGGTGATAACGAATGATTAAACGAAGTCCTATAGATCTTGTTATCAACCGATTAATTCGACGATGATTTCATTTGTGACAATTACATACCAGTTTTGATTTGATTCGCTAATAGCATGGATTGTTTGTTTATGTTAAATATGGTGCGATCAATTTTGAAAATGATTCGGTTGATTCGGTTTGGATTCAAAGTGACCTGTGGGTAGATGAAGCAATTTTTGTATTGATTTCAATTCGTCCATGAATCGATTTCACTCCTGTCGGTTATTCAATACGATGTTGTTTACCCGAATTTGTCAAAACAGAGTGTATCTATCTCTGTCATCATTTGATTTAGTTTGTTCAATTTGCATACAATTGTCGATTTGAATGAGGCTTTCAGCAATCAAATATCTTTTAATAGTTTTGAATGTATTTTCTAAAATTTGAATTGATTTTTAATACGATTCTGTGTTTGATTTAGACCAGCTACAGAATCGCAAGATTCTGTAGCTAGTCTTTAGAATTAGATATTTTATCAATTTTCTTAGAAAAATATCTTCCTAACTTGTCCTTTTTTGACCTCTTTCAAGTACATTCGAATTGCATTGGGCATGCTGTGACATTCTAGGAGATATTTGTGTGATACAGTTTTATTTTAGGTTCCTAGTTTTAGAGATAGAAACTTGGGATATTTTCCCACATTTTCTGTAAACAGTTTTGACAACTTCCACAGGGATGTTTTACCCTGCGGAAGGTCTTTAAATACTTATTATTTTTTGTAATAAGGAGCATCCTCACTTCTGGGAGAACCAGGCTATGGATTTCTAATACAAACTGAGACGAGAGTTGATGTTATTGCTACAACTTTCGCTTTCAATATATCAATCTTTTGTTTCATGTTCTATGCATATCAGTTTGCAGTTGATTATAAACTACTTTAGCTATCATAATCTTTTGCAGGATGATATGATTTGATTAATGTGCTATCCATATCTGATCTCTTTCATTATTTAAAAGTACAACAATTATTTGGTTTTAGTTAATGAATCACAGATTTCTCTTCTTCATTAATTGAATCATTCCATATAGATCTTTGCATACAGGTTTATCTAACTGTGAAGATTTATAAATCATTAGGTTGTTGTAATTTTTATGTCTTGTTTGTCCTGTAATCATATTGGAAGAGCACTGCAACTTTTTGTTTACGATAAGCTCATGGATAATTTGGTGCGGGTTTTCTCCCTCCGATTAGCTAAGAAAATCATTACACACAGGACGAACCTGGAGCATTTCTTCAGGTCAGTTATTTAGTATTTAATAGTTAGTTTGTTAGTATAATTTAAGTAGTTTAGTTAGATAAATATATTAGTTTAGATTTGTAGTTAGATTTAGTATTTTAGTTGTTTAGTTTAGTTAGTTTTTGTTTTATTTCTTTTCATAAAATTAAAAAATCAAAAAACAATAGCTCTCATTGTCTTAGGACAGAATGCAAATGAGTTTTTCAGGTTTTCATTCAAATCTGTAAATTGTTAATATTGTATATTTTGTGAATAAGATTTATTTCTGTTAGTAGTTAGATATTTAATTTCTTAGAGTTATTATAGTATTAGATAGTAGATTGTATATATAGAATAGTTAGATTTGTTTTAGTTTGTTTTAATAGTTGTTTTTAGTTAGATTAGTTAATTTAGAGTAGTTTTCTTTTTGTTTTCTTAGGACCTTAGATCGGCTAACGGATCAGCTAAACCCATCAGGGTGGTTCATCCCAAACGGCTTGGGTTATTAGACAACCCCAGACCGGTTCCACTCTCCCAGTTGACGGACGATCAATTTCGCCCGTCAACAGAACGCTACTGTATTAAATTGTTGGGTCGATGAATCATCAGTGATATGATTGGTTTTTGTTTGGGTGTTGTTACATTTTTCTTGGAACCTTGTGTATTCAATTCTCTGATCAAAAAATCGTCAACATCATGAGGTATTAGAGTCTTTTTTCAACAAATGGTTGGTATCGTGAATTTTTTTCATTTGGGTGGTATTATGTGTCATTTGTTGAAGCAGGGGTGCCATATTTCTTGTGTAATTGTGGAAATTTAGCATTTATTTGAGGTTGAGTGGGTATGTTATTGTACTTGTGGATGGATGAAAAAGTTTTATTCCGCGTCATCTGAAGCATTGGACTACAAGATGGGATTGGTGTTATGCGAGAAATTGAGTTGCATTGTGGGTGTGTTGAACTGTTAATATGGGTTTTGCAGAGTGTGTTCGGTTTTCATTATTGTTAGCACGTTGGGTCGTGGTTGCTGGTATATCATATTGTCTAATGGAGCAAATTGTCCAAAGCACTATAGCCTACCATCACTGTGAGTATGTTGGTTAGGGTCTATTTCTTAGTTTTTGTTTTCTTCTGAAAGACATTGTGGGTGTCATCAACTAGTAATCTGGGTTTTTCATAGTGCCATAGGTTGCAGTCACTGTGAGTGCCTTGGGTCGGGCTTGCTGGTGTATTGGATTCTCAGTTCGGAAAAATTGTCCATGGCGTGAGTGTTTTGGAGTTGGGTAATTCTACTTGTCCTTGTCTATTTGTGTGTTGGTACAAATTGCTATAGGCTACCATCACTATGAGTACATGATGAAGGAGCATCTCTCCACATCATCCAGCCGGCCACGCCGAGTGTATGCATTCAAAGATAAAGAGAGAGGCACAACCTCATTTGAATTTGAAATTGAATGTAATTAATGTTTAGGCTGGTGATCCATAGAAGCCGTGCTTTTATGCAGGTGTTAGGTAGATCAGATTTAATGCTAGATCAGTTGAGATCTAGATCTAGATGTTGGACTAGACATCCATTTATTGTAATTGAATAGGGTAGGTGAATCTGGAGGGAAGCGCTCTAAGAGCCCCTCAGGTAAAAGAGATTTGGATATCTCATTTTGAGTTAGATGAGTAGTTGTAGTCGTGTGAGGATCTGCATGTAGCACAGAGAAGAGAAGAGCCAGAGAGAGCTCAGGAACACCATTGTAATTACAGGCATTTGCCATTGTTAATATAAACATAAGCAGTTTTTCCTGCATGAATTTTTTGTTATGTGGATGTCTGTGTGTGTTCTTCATGTATGTTGTAGATGTATGTTAGGAATTTGCAGGAGTGTGTTTGATTTCAGGGTGGAAGGTCTTTGAGGCTTCATACCAAGAGGGTTTGACAGAACACTGTGGGTTCTGAGAGCCATGCACAGAGGTTGCACTTCTGAACACTGCGGGTTCAGACAAAGACGTGCTGCGGCACAGGAACTGGAATCAACAACTCAGGAGGAAGACCTTTGAGGTTGATAAACACCTCAGGAAGCAAGGCTGTGTGGGAGAAGACAAGTTGCAGACATAATATCTTAGGAGTTCTGTAAGGCTCTGCCAAGCGGGCATTGAGCACAAGCAAGAGGTGTAGTTGGAAGAACTCTACTAAGAGTTAGAAGAAGAAAATAGAATCATTGGGGATTCTGTGGAGCTCTACCAGGTGGGCATCGAGCGGGTGCAAGGAGTGCACAGAAGAAGAACTCTGCTGTGAGTTCATAAGAAACAAAATCGTTGAGGATTCTGAGAGCTCTTCCAAGTGGGCATCGAGCGAGTGCATAGGTGCACAGGAGAAGAAGACATAACTGTTGAATGTTCTGTGAAAGGGAAACTCTGCCAGGGGGCATCGAGTCAGGGTGCAGACAGGCATAGAAGGGGAAGATAACTCTTTTGAGTTCTTCCATTTGAAGGAAGAGTCCACTGAAGGATCTTCGTTGGGTTGCTGAACACCCAGAAAGGCTCAACAAGAAGTTGCTTGAGGCAGAAGGATAGCCAGGAGGGCGTCCATATTCTCCATCTGTGGGAGAAGAAAGATAAAATCCCTTAGGGGTCTGAGTGGTTGAGAAGCTCAGGAGGGTGAGTGCTTTCACGAACAGAGTCGAGCTGCAAGGAGTGCAGAGGCTGAAGAACTCTTTGGAGAGTTCAACGTTTCCAAAGCTTAAGAGGAACAACGTCTTCACACACGGAGGTGAACTCAAAGTCGAGAGCTCGCAGGAAGAATTAGACACAGGCCGAGGCCTTTTGAATTTTTGGAATTTCTTCCAAGGGAAGGAAGAAAGCGCATAGAAGTTCAGGAGGAGCAGCAACAGCCGTCAGATCAGCAGGAGAAGAGATCTAGATCATTGATTTATACATCTAGGAATAGCCAATGGAAGGAGGAGAGTGACAGTCATCGGATCTCCCTCAGATACCCATCAACCGTTGGATCAGGTGAAGGCGCGCAAAGTTTAAGCTCAGGAGGAGCGCGTAGGAGAAAGGATCTGAACCATCAGATGTTGAGCAGATACCCGTCAGCCGTCAGATTGAGCAGGAGCTGCATGAGAGTTACCATTGGGACTCCAGCCATCGGCAAATTGGGATTCCCGAGGTGAATAAAATCGAGACACTTCAATTCTTGAAACACCGGACTGATCTGGACCGTCCGTTAGCGGAGACACGTGGCGGAGATCGAGCAATCATCAGTATTCAGCATCGGGAAATCGGAGTTCCTAAGGTTGAAGGAACTGGGACATCACAAGTCTCGAAACCCTGGAGAGATCGGGACCGTCCATCAGAGGGGACGTGTGGCAGCAATCGGCGCCATCGGGAAAAGTCTTGACAAGGAAGTTGTTGATTGGTGTTTGGGCCATCAGGATATTGGGGATCCCGTAGACAAGTGGTTTTGGCATTTTGGAATCGCGAACCACGAAACCCCGATGAGTGGGAGCCAGTTGTCAACATCTCAGAAAGGTGGAAAGCTCCGATGAGTGGGAGCCAACTGTCAGTAGATTAGAGAAGGGGAAGAGCTTTGTTGTGTGGGGGCCAGCTGTCAGCTAGTCGGGATTCGAGGAGTCGAGAATCCCGCAGGTATGTGCATTTAGGTATTGGAAACCCCAAAACCCTGATGAGGGGTAAGGTTTTGGTCACAAGGTAATGGTCACATGGACCAAGGGGCTGAGCTAGGAGGGCTAGCTGAAGTAAAGCGCGTCGAGAATGAGAGGATTGCGGATCCAGAGGGCAATTGTATTTGGACATTGGAAAGTCCGAAACCCCGACATACGTATATGGATGCAGTCATATAGGGGAAGGTCACGTGGACCAAGAGTCTAGCCTGGAGGGCTAACGAGGATTTAAGAGCATCAGGAAATTGAAACCCAAAACCTCGATAGGAGGATATAAGGCTACAGTCTTATGGAGAGCGGTCATATGGACTAGAGGGCATAGCCAGAAGGGGCTAAGGCCGGATGAGAGTTCATTGGTGATTGGTGATTCAAGAGGTAAATAATTCTTGATGACGGGGAACATGAAACCCCAAAGCCCGATATTACATTTCCTGTGGGGAATTTGTTCACGGTCCGATGCAGAGGCCGAGATAGGGAAAGAGAAGACCTGTGGGTCAGATTTTCACAGTGATTCCCGAGGGAATCCAAGGAGCCGCTTTGGCTCAGTAGAAGTGGACTTTTTGATCGATCCTGAGAGCAGGAGGTGTGTGCAGAGACCCTGCGGGGTATGCATGTGCGCAATCTCTACTACGTCAAGTGGTATCAGAGCCTGTTTCTTGTCTGTATATTTTAGGTAAGAGAAGCAGGGAATAAGAGGATACTATGATACACATCAAGTGGTATCAGAGCAGGAAATTCATCTGTAGATTTCAGGTGAAAGAAGACAGAGCATTGGGGGACTCTGTAAGGATTGTTTGTAGGTAGGCAACAATCGAGAAGGTAGTCAGGGATACTGTAGGATGAAGCTGGTAGAACTCTTAGTGCGGAGTGACAGTAGCATATTTTCCAGGAAGGTAAACAGAGGCAGCAACATGGCTACTAAATTCCATAGGTATGATGGGAGGAAAGAGCTATGGAGACAAGAAGATATAGATGAAGAGCTCACTGATATAAAGAGATAAATAGTGAGGCTCGAATTGAAGCTGCGTCAAGATAAGAGGATGGTTCAGGTATGCGAACCAGAGACTGGGGAAAGTATCAATGATTTGGAAAATGAATTGGGATCAACTGATGATCTCAAGCACTGCCAAGAGGATAGAGAAGAAACTCCAGTTTGTCAGGCTATCAAAGAAATGAGATCAGTTGGGAGTCTCAAACACTGTCATGAGGACTGCCAAGGAATTTCACATTGCCAGCTGGGCAATGGTATGAGTTCGCTGTGGGATCTCGAAGACTGCCAGGAGGGCAACAAAAGCATCTCAGATTGCCAGGTGGATAGAGATGAGAATTTGAGGCTATCTGAAGGTCTCATGGACTCAGAGGAGAGTTCAATTTAGCAAGGGTTGCTGATGAAGATGGGATCGGTTGATCTCATAATCTGCCAGGAGGGCAGCGGAAGCATCCCATATTTCCAGGTGGGAAGGGATGAGCAGATGAGACTATTTGTGGGTCTCATAAACTTAGAAGTGAGTTGGAATCAGCCAGGGGAGCTGAAAGAGGAGGTGAGCTCAAATATAGACTTGGATCATCATGTGCAGCTGACATAAGAGGAGGAAGATCAGGATGATATTCTGATGATTGGGGGAATTGGAGTATTCCTACCATGTGCCCAGGAGGAGGCAGAAATTTGTGTTGCAGATGGTGCAACAACATAACAGTCACAACTGACGATGACTGTCAGGAAAGAAGAAGAATTGGAGCAGACTTTAGAAGCTACCCAAGCAGAAGAAGAAGATGATCATTCTAAGGAATGGCTCGTTACTTTCAGCCAAGAAGCTGAGGAAGCTGTAGCATTGGGGCTGACAGCATAAGAAGAAGACGAAGAAGAAAATGAGCATTCTGAGGAATGGCTCAATGATTTCGGCCAGGGAGATGAAAAGAAAGAAGCTGTAGCACTGAAGTTAGCAGCAAAGGAAGCCAAAGAGCAAGAAGACAGATTTATCACTCCATGGGAGATGGAGCTAGAGATGCTGGAGGATTGGCTGAACAATCCAGAGCCAACAAGAGAACTGACAGAAGTTGAGATATCAGAGAAGATGACTAAACAGAAGGTCATTCAGGAGGAGACTGCAGAGATGAAGTCTGCAGCAGAGTGGCAACTTAAGGCCACAGATGAAGATGAAGAGGAAGGCATGGGAGATCATGATGATCTATCCATGTGCCAAAAAAATTTGCAGCTAAGGAGACTACAAGAATAGGGCCAGCCATTGGTGCAGCTGGATGAGGTAATAGAAGAGATCAGAAGGCTGAAGTTCGGGTCAGCAGAGACTGCCAGCAAGGAGCAGCTGGGCATAAGAGAAGCAGTAGCAGCAGTGCAGAAACAACAGCAGCAGCAGAATGGAGCAGATGGAAAGCTCCAGATATTTGTTTGGGATCCAGGAGGATTTCCAACCGCTTAGAGGGGAAGTGCATGAGCAGGAGCTCATGATTTTGCAGCTGAGGAGTTTGATGCAGGAGCATCTCTCCACGTCAGCTAGCCAGCCACGCCAAGCATATGCATTCAAATCTAAAGAGAGAGGCGTAGTCTCATTTGAATTTGAAATTGAATGTAATTAATGTTTAGGCTGGTGAGCCATAGAACCCGTGATTTTATGCAGGCGTTAGGTAGATCATCTTTAATGCTATATCGGCTGAGATCTAGATCTAGATGCTAGACTACACAACCATTTATTGTGATTGAATAGGGTAGGTGAATTTGGAGGGAAGCGCTCTAAGAGCCCCTCAGGTAAAAGAGATTTGGAGATCTCATTTTGAGTTAGATGAGTAGTTGTAGTCGTGTGAGGATCTGCATGTAGCACAGAGAAGAGAAGAGCCAGAGAGAGCTCAAGAACACCATTGTAATTACAGGCATTTTCCATTGTTAATATAAATAGAAGCAATTTTTCCTGCATGAATTCTGTGTTATGTGGATGTCTGTGTGTGTTCTTCATGTATGTTGTAGATGTATGTTAGGCATTTGCAGAAGTGTGTTTGATTTCAGGGTGGAAGGTCTTTGAGGCTTCATACCAGGAGGGTGTGACAAAACACTACAGGTTTTGAGAGCCGTGCACAGAGGTTGCACTTCTGAACACTGCGGTTTCATACAAAGACGTGCTGCGGCACAGGAACTAGAATCAACAACTCAGGAGGAAGACCTTTGAGGTTGTTGACCACCTCAGGAGGCAAGACTGTATGGGAGAAAACATAGTTGCAGACATAATCTCTTAGGAGTTCTGTAAGGCTCTGCCAAGTGGGCATTGAGTACAGGCACAAGGTGCAGTTGGAAAAAATCTGCTAAGAGTTAGAAGAAGAAAACATAATCATTGGGGATTTTGTGGAGCTCTGTCAGGTGGGCATTGAGCGAGTGCAAGGAGTGCACAAAAGAAGAACTCTGTTGTGAGTTCAGAAGAAACAGAAGAAAGATAAAATACCTTAGGGGTTTGAGTGGTTGAGAAGCTCAGGAGGGTGAGTGCTTTCATGAACAGAGTCGTGTTTCAAGGAGTGCAGAGGCTGAAGAACTCTTTGGAGAGTTCAACGTTTCCAAATCTCAGGAGGAACAACGTCTTCATACACAAAGGCGAACTCAAAGACGAGAGTTCACAGGAGGAATTAGACACAGGCCGAGGCCTTTTGAATCTTTGGAATTTCTTCCAAGGGAAGGAAGAAAGCACACATAAGTTTAGGAGGAGCAGCAACAGCCGTCAGATCGGCAAGAGAAAAGATTTGGATCATTGATTTCTACATCCAGGAGGATCCTACGGAAGGAGGAGAGTGACAACCATCATATGTCCCTCAGATACCCATCAACCATTAGATCAGGTGAAGGTGCACAGAGTTTAAGCTCAGGAGGAGCGCGTAAGAGAAAGGATCTGAACCATCAGATCTTGAGCAGATACCCATTAGCCATCGGATCGAGCAGGAGCTACACGAGGGTTACCATCAAGACTCCAGCCATCTACAAATTGAGATTCCTGAGGTGAATAAAATCGAGACACTTCAAGTCTCGAAACACCGGAGCGATCTGGACCATCCGTTAGCGGAGACACGTGGCACATATCGAGTGATCGTCGGTATTCGGCATCGGGAAATCGAAGTTCCTGAGGTCAAAGGAATCGGGACATCACAAGTCTCAAAACCCTAGAGAGATCGGGACTATCCATCAGAGGGGACACGTGGTAGCAATCGGTGCCATTAGGAAAAGTCCCGACAAGGAAGTTGTTGATCGGTGTTTGGGCCATTGAGATATCGGGGATCTTGTAGACAAGTGGTTTTGGCATTTTGGAATCGCGAACCACGAAACCCTGATGAGTGGGAGCCAGCTGTCAACATCTCAGAAAGGTGGAAAGCTCCAATGAGTGGGAGCCAACTGTCAGCATATTAGAGAAGGGGAAGAGCTTTGTTGTGTGGGGGCCAACTATCAGCCAGTCGGGATTCAAGGAGTCGGGAATCCCGCGGGTATGTGCATTTAGGCATTGGAAACCCCAAAACCCCGACGAAGGGTAAGGTTGTGGTCATGGGGTAATGGTCACGTGGACCAGGGGACTGATCCAGGAGGGCTAGCTGAAGTAAAATCACGTCGGGAATCAGAGGATCGCTGATACAGAGGGAAATTGTATTTGGACATTGGAAAGTCCGAAACCCCGACAGAAGTATATGGCTGCGGTCATATAGGGGAAGGTCATGTGGACCAAGAGTCTAGCTTGGAGGGCTAACGGGGATTTAAGAGCATTGGGAAATTGAAACCCAAAACCCTGATAGGAGGATATAAGGCTGCAGTCTTATGGAGAGCGGTCATATGGACCAGAGGGCATAGCCAGGAGGGGCTAAGGTCAGATGAGAGTTCATCAGTGATCGGGGATTCAAGAGGTAAAGAATTCTTGACGACGGGGAACACGAAACCCCGAAGCCCAATATTACATTTCCTGTGGGGAATTTGTTCACGGTCCGGTGCAGAGGCCAAGACAGGGAAAGAGAAGACCCGTGGGTCATATTTTCATAGTGATTCCCAAGGGAATCCAAGGAGCCACTTCGGCTCAACAGAAGTGGATTTTTTGATCGATCCTGAGAGCAGGAGGTGCGTGTAGAGACCCTGCGGGGTATGCGTGTGCGCAATCTCTACTGCGTCAGTACATTGGTTTGATATTCTTGGTTTATTTAGTTTTTTTATTTGTTTTCAAAGAGAGTAGGAGAGAATAGATTATTTTGGTAGTGTTTATTATATATTTTCTAGGTTTCTCTAGTTCACAACTATGGTATTATATTTTCCTTTTCTGACCATGGAATTCTATCTTTATTGGTGCAAATTTCCATATGGTGTCGTCAGTGTGAGTACCCTACTCCAGGCTTGTTGTTTTTGTTAGTTATTGTTAGTTCTTATCTTTTCTCTAGTTCAAATCTCTGTCATGATTATTTTTGTTTGAAGCTAAAGTACCCTTGTTCGATTCTTGCATTTTTTTTGGTTTTTGATTTTTGTCAAAGAGAATAGGTTATATTTGTGGATTTTATTCGCTATTTTTTTGGTTTCTCTAGTTGATGGCTATAGTATCATTATACTTTCCTCGTATAACTGTGGATAAAATAAAAACTTAGGATAATACAATATAAATGTTTTTTCTTCCCTGGTTCAAAGTTGTGCTACCCTGGTACATGGTTCTTGTTTTCCTTGTTTTTGTTTGCTAATGTCAAAGAAAATAAATATTCATTGAAGTTTTAGCCACATGAAAATTAGTTTCTTAGGTTTTCTCTGGTTCAAATTTATGATGTCATTATTTATGTTCAAACCTATAGTCCCTTTATGCGATTGTTTCCTTTTATAATTTTTGGTTTCTCTGGTTCATGGCTTTAGTATGATTATATTTTTCATGTTCTAGCAGTGGATAAAGTAGAATCATAAGAGAATAAAATATAAAATTTCTAGTTTCTTTGTTTCAAAGCTACAATACCCTGGTCTCTGCTTCTCATTTTTGTTAGTTTCTTTCCCTGTTGTCAAAGAGAATAAACATGGTGCTAGATTGATTTGAGTTTTATTCGTGTAGAAATTAGTTTCTTGGGTTTACTCTGGTTCAAAGGTATGAAACGATTATTTATGTTCGAAGCTATAGTGGCTTGTTGTCAAAGAGAATAGATTGGTTTGGTAGACTTTATTATATATTTTCTGGGTTTCTATGGTTCACAACTATGGTATCATTATATTTTCTTTTTCTAACCGTGGAATTCTAGCTTTACTGGTGCACGAGGGCTTCAATCAATAAAATTGTGACATATCACATTCGTTCATGGGATAATAAAGAATACCCCTAATTTCACTAAATATTAAAAAAAAAACTAAATTCCTTTTGTTGACCCCCCTCCCAATACATATGTACAATTTAAAAACCCCCTATTTCTACCAGATATCCTAGGTATCCATTTTTTTCATGACATTTTTAATACCCCTTTTTATTTCTATCCTAAGTATGAAAACATGAAATAACTCGTATATGATGTAAAATCACAAATCATAAAGGTAATTAAAAATAAGAAAACAAGGGTTGTTCCATCTAAGTTGATGTTAAAACTTAGGTTGGAGTGATATATCTTCATCAGTCACCCAACTAATTCAAATCCACATGTTTCCTGAACTCGGAGGGTGGTAACCCTTTTTCCGTGAATTGCAAAGAGGTATCCTAGTGGGTATCCATAGGTTTATCATGTTTTTATCACCAAGTGGCATACTCATGGGATTCCAAGAGCACATGGGAAAAATAGTGAGATATCCCTTGTATTTATTCATCTTGGGTGTAGCTTACTACAATTTCTCATTCATTCCTTCACTTGAATTACTTGGTAGATTTTATCACTTCCATTTTAGACATTTGGAAGGTGCCTTCAACCCTTATATATTGCTTGCGATTTCTTTTCATGTCTTATAATGTTTTTTGTTTTATCTTTCATAAATAAATTTGTCCCCAAAACCATATTTTTTCACCACCTGAAACATATTTGAAAACCACAATGTTCACCACATGAGCACTCACATTAGTACCTCCATTGTAAAAATTATTTTGGACACATATAAACCTAGAACACTTCTTTAAAAACATATAGTTAATTGTAATTAGAACCAACAATCACTACTAGATTTTCTTTTACATTCTTACCAACATTAGTGTTGTTAGAATGACATTATAAATAAGTATATTTATGTTGGACACACTGACTACACTAGGGGGGGGGGTGAACAGTGTAGGGCTCTTTTTCCAAAAACTTCCCTTTCAAAAAACTCATAAGTTAGAAATCACCATTTACTCATTACTTATTGTTGTCATTTATAATTAGTTAAATGTGAACATATATCAACAATATATCATCAACAAATCATCACCACAAGGAACACAAGATGTATGTACAATTTTATTTTTATTATAGACTACAATCCTTGGGTTATCAACAACAACTCAATAGAGTACAACTCTACAAGAGCACCAACTCTATAATGCAAGACTCAACTTACACCCTCATCACCAACTGAGATGAGGCAACAATCCTCAACAAATATCAATATTTCAACATGTACAGGACCTGTCGATAGTGCAACACGCATATGTACACACCCTACCAGTAGTACAACTCGCGTATGTACGCGACCAATTTGTACTACAACCTATGTATCACTTCTGAGCAATTAGGGTTTTCTTTTCATCACACACTTAGATCCTCTGCAACCTTTAATCACATTCTCTTATGTCTCTGACTATCCAATCTGACCCATAACTAGTCACAACACATCCAAGCTCTCCAACAACTTACTCATGCTCCTCAACTCTAAAATATGAATGCTACTCAATCATGTATAAGAAATCAACATACTATAGAAAACATATCAATGTTGAATCATAAGAGTGTTTCTCACTCCATCAACCAACAGAAACCACATCACAACAACCATACCAAGAATTCCTCAAGCATTCACTACACAACAAGAAAGAGTATCCATCAATACCACAATGTAACCATACCAGAGTCTCAGTGGTAGATATGAGTGTAACATACCTGACCACCCAAAGGTCATGCTACGCAAATTAAATAGGCTGCAACACACCCAACCACTTGCAGTCTAGGCATCTTGCAGTCCCAAGACTCAGTTCTTTGATCCAAATTCGAAAAAAAAGGGCTTATCAACAATGTTAGAAGCATGCACACCACATGCATAAGAAAATATCCATGTCACAACATAAAATAGATAAACAACATTCCATGTGTTGATTAAGTTTGGTTGTCATTGATGTCAACCCTTGAAGAAAGCCCCTTAGCACAAAGTTTGGGTAATGGACCGAATATTGTTTGATGTAAAGATGAATTGTTATTGTCTTGTCATGGTTGATAATAAGTAGAAATGGATGAACTCCAAAGTGGTCCCCTTACGGTGAAAGCCCTCACGGGAATACACTTTGTGGATTGAGTTATCCTAGAAGTATGGTTAGAGAACCCATGTTTATTTTTGGAATAATAAGATGAACGCCAGTGAATTTATCAGTAAAAATATCCTATATGGATATTTCTTATCATGCCATTTTCGGTGGTATGTGCAACGTCACATAAATCCTCACGGTTAGACAGTTATGGCCATGAGAAGTTGGAGAACCCAGGTTTGGGTAATGGACCCAAGTTTGTTTGATGGATAAAGGTATGAGTTTTGATATATTTTCAGGTAATACTATTCTATATGGATATTACATGTCATTCTATTTCTTTTGTTATGTGGAACGTCACATAACTCCTCATGGTTTGAGAATTATGGCCTTACGAAGTTGGAGAACCCTCATATGTCATCTAGAAACCCCAAAAGGTCAAAGTAGTCAAAGTGGTTTAAGAGATTTTAAAAGGTAAATAATAAAGTGAAGTGATGAGTGTACAATAATTCAAAGTGAATACAAAATAAATTAATTTAATAATAAATTTAATGGAAAAATTAGAAGTGGGTTAACCCTAAAATAAGGAAAGTGGGCAAAGTGACCTAGAAGGTGTTTTTAAGGAAGCTACTTGGAGAGTATAAATAAGAGGCAAGGCTCTCTGATTTAAGATACACTTGAGCATATTGAATACCTATTGGTGTCTGAGGTAACCAAAGGATATCTAATCCTAATTTCTAAGGAAAGTGAAAAAAAGAAGGATGAAATTCAAGGAAGGATAAATTCTTTTGATGATGCTTTCTAAGGTATGTTTTTTTCAGGTCATCTCACCATTTTTGAAATAATTTTTTTTTTCTAGAATGATTCAGACCTTGAAATTTCCATTCCATTGAGGAAACATATCCATGTATCTGTGGTAAAAAATTTAACTTGTGGGTCGCTGTATTTTTGGAGTTACACTCCATGGAAAATAGGGTTTGTGGCTAGTTCTGAAACTAGTAAAAAACAGGTGTTTCGGGTAAAAATGTCATAAATTCTTCATAACATATCCAAATTTAGTAAGACAAAATGTGTTGGTTATAGTACAGTATTTAGTATTATGTGTAACATTTTCATATCAATTCAACAAATATTCAGTGCGGGGCACACTCTACAAGGTTGCTCTCTAGAATAATCCAGAATTTAGCAAGGTGGGCCATTTTTGCCATAACTCCTTTTATGAAAGGTTCCAAGTAGTGACACCTGGAGGAATTTCATAAAACACCCTGAAGAACATTGTGTATCATTTTCAGATCTTCATTCATTACAGGTACAAAGTTATGATTATTTCAAGTTAGGGTTGTTGACTAATCCATAACTAGTCTTGTGAGACTAAAGAAACATTTGATGAAAATGTTAGTCTCTTGTTGTTAAAGTTAAGGAATGTTTGTAGGTATGTGATCACATAAAATAGGTCTATTATAGAGTTACAAATTATATTTGTATGATGAAATTGATGAGGGATTTTGTTTGAGGTACAAGTTGGGTACATGGTTGAGACAAGTAGTTGATGAGTTGGCACATACATGAGGTGTATAGTTGATGGTTTTGGTACATATTGATGAGTCATAGTTGATGAGTAGTTCACACATGATTGGCACATATTTGGTACATGGTTGTATTCACTTGTTTATGGTACAGGTTGATTACAGGTTGAGGTACAGGTTGATGCATGGTTTATGCATGGTTTAGTTTTATTGGTACATGTTTACAACAGTATATCTCACAGTGATAGTGTGACAGTGGTTCCATCATTATACTTCTACTTCAGGGTGGTTGGACGGTTCAAGGATAGGTGTTTGTAGCCACCTTTCGGTTGTAGCTGAAGAACATAGGGGGTTGTAGCCTTCTTTTGGTTGTAGCCAGAGAATTGGGGAGTTGGAGCTTCCCTCAGGTTGTAGCCTGAGAAACTAGGGGGTTGGAGCCTCATTCCAGTTGCAACTGGAAAACAAAGAAAGTTGGTGCTTCCAATGAATGTAATTCTTCAATATATATAAGAAAAAAATTTCTGTGGTTTTCTCTCGCTTTGGGTTTCCACGTAAAACACTGGTGTACTATGTATGTGTATGATTGTTCATTTTTTCATTTCTTATTTACTCTGCAGTTATTGGATGATAATGCTACATCGATATAACACTTGGATTATACGGTTAAAAAGGATTAAATTTCTCTATTACTCATTCACCCCCCCCCACCCCTCTCAGTAATCCAACAACTGGTATCAGAGTCGATTCCTTAAGGAAACAGTTTAACCACTGGAAGGAGATCATGGATTATTCTGAGAATGCAGTACCAATGTTTAATGGTCAGAATGGTTTTAAGTATGATATGTGGAGCATAAGGATGAAAGTGTTTTTATATGCACAGGGACATTATATTTGGCTATCAGTTGTTACAGGATATGATAGTTCAAAAATGGAAAAGACTACAACCAAGAAGGAATTGAGGAAGAATACAAAAATAGCAATGGATTTCATCTGGGAAGGATTACCTAATCCAGTAAGAGAAAAGGTTGGTAAATTTTCATCAACAAAAGAACTTTGGGATAAGTTACATGACATATATTCTTCACCCATCACAAGTTCAGAAAATGTCAAAGAAGATGCAGATACAAATCAAGAAGAATTATGTTCAACATGTCAAGAAGATTCAGAAGATGAAGAGTACATAATCACCAGAGGTATGTTGTTTTGTGTTAATTGTGAAAAACATGGACATCTTGAAATAGAATTCCATGAAGGAAATGAGACATAAAAAATAATTGAAAAGGAAGACAATTATGAAGAAGAATTGATTAGTGCTTTAGATGAACTAAGAGAAGAAAACAATTCACTTGAGAAAGAATTTATGAAACAAAAGGAAAGTGTTCACATTTCCTAAGAATCCCAACAGGTCATCGAGAACTTAATAAATCAGCTAGAAGAAGCCAGAAAGATCGAAGAAAATATTGAATATCAAAATCAGTGTTTGGAAACCAACATAACAACACAGAAGGAAGAAGCAAAAATGAGAGAGAAGATATTGACAGATTATCTTAAGGAAATAACTAACGATCTAAGCCATCTTGAGGCAGAGTTTGGTCAAGAAGAGAAATGACTTGAATAAGAACTAATCACATTAAAAATTCATCTTGAAGAAGTGAAAAGAACAAAAGAAGTCATGAAGTCCCAGGTAATGAAGAAAGAAGAAGAGGTTGAGAAGCTTGAAGAAGAAGTTGTCACATTGAGAATTAAAATCGTCAAGATCAAAAAGAATGTTGAAGAGACAGAAACATCCACATCAGTTATATAGAATGAAAAGAAGAACTCTAGGTTTCTAGAAAAGAAGAATGAAGAAAATAGAAAGAGTTATGCATAAGGACTGAAAGGAAGGAATCATGGTCAACCAGAATCTAAGAAAACTATTGAAGATACATATTCAAGAAGACCATCCATGTTCAAGCCACAAAGAAGCTTCAATCATGATCATGATCAGTCAAGACAAAAATTCAAAAGGACTATGCCACAAAGAAGATCATTCACTCCCAGGTATGAAAATTTATTTTATGGTCATTGTTTTTATTGTACTAAATTTGGACATAAGGTGGCATATTGCAGGGATTATAGAATAAATTTTCAAGCAAGAAGTGCTTATGTGGCCACACATAACATTGAGTGTTACAAATGTCATAACTATGGACACATAGCCAGTGATTGTAGAAGCATGATCGATACTTCCATGAAAGAGAATACTGATATCAGATATAAGAAAGTATGGATAAGAAAATAGGAAGAACATGTGAACAAAGACCAGGTACCAAAGATTGCAATATTGACAATAAAACAAGATGAAGAAAATTCTATAGAGAAAAACAAAGATGTCAAATACAGAAAGGTTTGGAAAATAACTGAAAGAAAGGAAGGGAAAGTAAATAAGGAGTAGGTTCAAGAGATTGTACTTTCATGAATTGTAGTGAAAGATGAATCCATAGATAGAAAGAAAGAAGTTAGAGATCAAAGAGATAATGAATCTACCAATGAAGAATATGATGAATACACATCAGAGAAAGAATTGTTCTGAGCCATCCGACTTAGAGACTCCTAAGTAATATGAATATTAGACAGGGAGAGTCTATGCGATAGCTGTGACAAACCAAAGAACCATCCTTCGTGTAGCTTGCAGAGTTTGAGAAGACAGATTTAGAGAAATTAATTAGCAGAAGTACAGTTTGATAGTATAATGATAAATGGGTTAGCATTATGGACAGTTGCACAAGTAGAGTCTTGGACAGTATGGATAGAGATGGATTCATAAGAACACTTAGCAGGTTTGGATAGATATATGATAGTGGACGAGAGCATGGATTCATAGATTGGTTTAGAGAGTGGTTCAGAGACAAAGGAACATTATCGTAATGGATGATAATTACACAGGAAATGGCTCAAACAATGCTAATGGATTACAAATTGACAGATATTTTTTGGACACAGGCAGTGAATACAACAATTCACATTCAAAATAGAGTAATTCTCGGAAACAACACTGAAAAAACTCCCTACGATCTATGGAAAGGAAGACCAACAAATGTGAAGCACTTCAGAGTTTTTGGAAGCAAAAGCTACATTAAAAGAGAATATGCCAGAATGGGAAAGTTTGACTCTCATGTGGAAAAATCAATACTTGTTGGCTACTCAAGTACAAGGAAAGCATACAAGTGTTACAATCTGAGATTGAACAAAATTGTGGAAAGCATCAATGTAACAATTAATGAAACAGGCATACCAGAATCAAAGGAAGAATAAAATGAATCAATGGAACAACCTTCCAAATAAGAAGCAAAAGAATCATCCTTCAAATCATATTATTGGAAACAAAGATGCAGGAGTTGAGACTAGAAGAAGAATTCGTTCACCAGAACAAACACACCTAGAACTCTTATCTACAATTGAACCAAACTATTTTGAAGAAGACAACAAGGATGAATTTTGGAATAAGGCCATGGATGAAGAATTGGATCAAATAGAAAAAAATTACACTTGGGAATTGGTTCCAAGACCAAAGAATAAGAATTTGATCAGCACAAAATGGGTTTTCAGGAATAAATTAAATGAAGATGGACAAGTTACAAGGAACAAAGCTAGATTGGTATGTAAAGGATATGCACAGATTGAAGGAATCAACTTTGAAGAGACATTTTCCCTAGTTTCCAGAATGAAAGCAATCTGTTTGTTTTTAGCCTATGCATGCTCCAAAAATGTTAAAGTGTATCATATGGATGTAAAATCATCTTTTTTGAATGGGTAACTTGAATAAGAAGTTTACATTGAACAACTAGAAGGATTTCAGTTGTCAAAGAACACAGATTGTGTGTGTAAATTAAATAAGGCCTTGTATGGTCTAAAAGATGCCTCTAGAGAATGGTACTCCAGACTGGATAAGTATCTGCAACAAGAAAGGTTTAGAAAGGGAAGTGCAGACAACAACCTCTACATCAAGATACGTCAAAGAAACCAAGAAATTTTTATTTCTCAAACCAAGTATATCAAAGAAATGCTAAAGAGGTTCAAAATGAAAGTTTTCAAACCAATTATCACTCCCATGCAAACCAGTTGCAAGTTGAGAAAAGATGATGATTCGAAGTCTACAGATCGGAGGAAATACAGGTCAATGATTGGCAGCCTACTATATGTGACAGCATCCAGACTAGATGTAATGCAGGGAGTTGGAAAAGTGGCACAATTTCATGCATCACCAAAGGAGTCACATGTGTTAGAAGTGAAGAGGATTTTCAGATATCTCAAAGGAACATAAGAGTTTGGATTATGGTATCCAAAAGGAAAGGATCTATCACTTATTGCCTACACAGATGCATATTGGGCAGGTTGTATTGATGACCAACGAATCACCAGTGGAGCACCATTCTACTTGGGTGAGTGTTTAGTATCATGGCTAAGAAAGAAACAATCATTAGTATCTTTATCCACATCCGAGGCAGAGTATATCACAGCAACGTCATGTTGTACACAGGTTCTTTGGATGAAACAAACTCTGACAGATATACAGGTTGAGTATGATGAGCCCATTCCAATCTATTGTGATAATACAAGCACCATTAGTATCTAAAAGAACCCGGTGATGCACTCCAAGATGAAACACATTCCAATCAAGTATCACTTTCTATGGGAGCCGATTACAGAAAAGAACATAAGAGTTGATTATGTGGGCACAAAAGAACAAGTGGCAGATATCTTTACAAAAACAAATCCATGGGAAGCCTTTGAATATCTTCACCAGATACTTGGAGTTATTTCTACTCCAAAATGAATAATTTTTTAAATTCTTATCTTATATGATTTAGATGTACACAAGGAAGCACCATAAGAGGATAGTTCATTCAAGGGGAGCAGCCCTGGATGGAAATATACCTTTGCCATTGATGACAAAGGGGGAGAGATTGATCAAATGTAGAGGACGGAGGCATGGTTCTAGGGGGAGCATATTTATCATATATAGAGGATAGAGGCATGGTTCTAGGGGGATCATGAGTGGTATGATTTCAGTATTTCATCAGAGTGTTGCCATCAATGCCAAAGGGGTATATTGTTGGTTAAGATTGGTTGTCATTGATATCAACCCTTGAAGAAAGCCCCATAGCAAAAAGGTTAGGTAATCGACCCAAGATTGTTTGATGTAAATATGACTCATTATTGTCTTTTCATGGTTGATAATAAGTAGAAATGGATGAACTCCAAAGTGGTCCCCTTATGGTGAAAGCCTTCATGAGAAGATGCTTTGCAGATTGAGTTATCCTAGAAGTATGGTTAGAGAACCCATGCTTATTTGTGGAATAATGAGATGAACACCAATGAATTTGTCAGTGAAAATATCCTAGATGTATATTTCTTATCATGCCATTTCCGGTGGTATGTGGAACGTCACATAAGTCCTCACGGTTAGAGAGTTATGGCCATGAGAAGTTGGAGAACCCAGGTTTGGGTAATGGACCCAAGTTTGTTTGATGGATATAGGTATGAGTTTTGATATATTTTCAGGTAATAATATTCTATATGGATAGTACATGTCATTCCATTTCTGGTTTTATGTGGAATGTCACATAACCCCTCACGGTTTGAGAGTTATGGCCTTACGAAGTTGGAGGACCCTCATATGTCATCTAGAAGCCCCAAAAGGTCAAAGTAGTCAAAGTGGTTTAAGAGATTTTAAAAGGTAAATAATAAAGTGAAGTGATGAGCGTAATATAATTCAAAGTGAATACAAAATAAATTGATTCAATAATAAATTTAATAGAGAAATTAGAAGTGGGTTAACCCTAAAATAAGGAAAGTGGGCAAAGTGACCTAGAAGATGTTTTTAAGGAAGCTACTTGGAGAGTATAAATAAGAGGCAAGGCTCTCTCATTTAAGATAAAATTGAGCATATTGAATACCTATAGGTTTCTGAGGTAATAAAAGGATACATAAGCCCAATTTCTAAGAAAGGTGAAGAAAATAAGGCCGGAATTCAAGGAAGGATAAATTATTTTGATGATACTTTCCAAGGTATGTTTTTTTTTAGGTCATCTCACCATTTTCGCAATAACTTTTTTTATAGAATGATTCAGACCATGAAAAATCTATTCCATTGAGGAAACATATCCAATTATCTGTGGTAAAAAATTTAGCTTGTGGTTCATTTTATTTTGGGAGTTACACTCCGTGGAAAATAGGGTTTGTGGCTAGTCCTGAAACTAGTCAAAAACAAGTGTTTTGGGTAAAAACGTCATAACTTCTTCATAAAAAATCCAAATCCAGTAAGACAAAATGTGTTAGTTATAGTAAATTATTTAGTATGTTTTGTAACATTTTCAGATCAATTCAACAAATATTCCGTTCGGGGCACCCTCTACAAGGTCTCCCTCTAGAATAAGCCAAAATTCAGAATGGTGTGCCATTTTTTCCATAACTCCTTTTATGAGAGGTTCCAAGTAGTGACACCTAGAATAATTGCACAAAACACACTGAAGAACATTGTGTATCATTTTCATATGTTTATTCATTACAGGTACAAAGTTATGATTATTTCAAGTTACGATTGTTGACTAATCCAAAACTAGTCTTGTAAGACTAAAGAAACGCTCGATGAAAATGCTAGTCTCTTGCTGTTAAAGTTAAGGAAGGTTTGTAGGTATGTGATCATATAAAACAGGTCTATTCTAGATTTCCAAATTATATTTGGATGATAAAACTGATGAGGGATTTTGGTTGAGGTACAATTTGGGTGCATGGTTGAGACAAGTAGTTGATGAGTTGGCACATACATGAGGTGTATAGTTGATGGTGTTGGTACATATTGATGAGTCATAGTTGATGATTAGTTCACACATGATTGGTACATATTTTCTACATGGTTGGATGAACTTGTTTATGGTACAGGTTGATTACAGGTTGTTTTGTATAGGTTGGTCCATGGTTGATGCACTTGTTTATGGTACAGGTTGATTACAGGTTGAGGTACAGGTTGATGCATGGTTTATGCATGGTTCATGTTTATTGGTAAAGATTTATAGTGGTATATCTCACAGTGATAGTGTGATAGTGGTTCCATCATTCTACTTCTACTTCAGGGCAGTTGGACGAGGCAAGGACAGGTTGTTGTAGCCGCCTTCCGGTTGTATCTGAAGAACATAGGGGGTTGTAGCCTCCTTCTGGTTGTAGCCAGAGAATTGGGGAGTTGGAGCTTCCCTCAGGTTGTAGCTTGAGAAGCTAGGGGGTTGGAGCCTCCTTCTAGTTGCATCTGGAAAACAAAGGAAGTTGGTGCTTCCAATGAATTAATTCTTCAAGACATATAAGAAAAATAATTCCTTGGTTTTCTCTCACTTTGGGTTTCCTTGTAAAACATTGGTGTACTGTGTATGTGTATGATTGTTCATTTTTTCATTGCTTATTTACGCAGTTATTGGATGCTAATTCTACATTGATATAACATTTGGATTATATGGTTAAAAAGGATTAAATTGCTCTATTACTGATTCACCCCCCCTCTCAGTAATCCAACACCATGCACAACAAATAACCAATAGACAAGAACATTAGAATACATATATGAGAGATAATTAAATACACAACAAAATACATTAAACAAAACCACAGAGAGTACTCATATTTGCAAGTAAACGTTCACCAAATGGATGCATACCAAGGACGTTACTCCCAACCATAGACACTGATGTTCATTTACTCTCAACATCAGGTCACCCCCAAGCTAGGGCTATGAATCCACAAGGAAAATTCCTAGGCCAAGTCTAAATACACAATAGTTGGCTAAGTAGCTCTCAGGTTTCCTGACCTCACAACAATCCTAATTTCCATGTCTCTTTCCCCCTCAGCTTGCACAACCCTAAGAAATGAACACCTTTCTCTTCCATGCAGTCCCTGAGGCTGTTCCATTTCTGTCCAGGTCTCTAGTGCTACTGGTCAGGAAATATCTCTACTAGAAATTCCAAGGAATCTTAGTTGTGGATAGTTCCATCCAAAATGCCATCAAGTTCATGCACACATGCATCCATTCCCTTCAATAATGATTAATAAATCATTACAACCATTCAACGATGGCTCTCCTCTTCCTTCCATTCATTTCCATGCTCAACCCAAGATAACAAGAACTAACAGTGGTGAGTGAAGAGGAAGAAGAACAAGTGAACCAGTGAGAAGAGGATGAACCAAGGGAAGAATGACCCCAAAACAACCCCCAAGGGATGTTTAAATAATTACATGAAGACAAGAGCCACATGCCCTCCCTCCCAAGAAGCTTATGTAACTCCCTCTTCTCCATAAAATCAATTATGGGTAAATAAAATAATAATAACAAGACTTATCCCCTCAAGCCCCCTCTCTCGTGGAATCATAGCCCCCTTATCTCTTTTATCCTTGTTGGTCTTGCAGCCAACGATGTATTTTATTAATGTATAGGAAGTGTTACAATTCATAGGCACTCTAGCCCCTTTTCAACTTTACCGACTCGCCAGCCTAAGTCATATTTACATAATACATTATAGTTTATAAGGGTTATAACTGGGATGTTACATCCCCCTCCCCTTATTTTGTCACTATCCTCAATGCACAACACAATTCCAATGTTATTAACATTACAATTCTAGGCCCTCTAGCCTTAATTTACACAGGCAATCCAACCCAATCTTATATACATAGCAACTCTAGCCTAAAACATGTATGCATAAGAATTCTGACCCAAAACATATATGATGATCTTCAAAATTTATATTTCTGGTAGCAGTTCCAACCAACAAGCTCTCCTTCCCTCTCATCTTTGCACAACCCAAAGAAATGAACCCCTTTCTCTGCCATGGATTCCCTCAAGCTATTCCACTTCTCCTCAGCTTCAGTGCACTCGGCCATGAAGTTTCAGAGTTGGGGGTTCTAGAACTCTAGTTGTAGCAAGTCCATTGGAATTTCATCCTTCCATGCCTTTGTCATTTAGTTTCTCCAACATCACCTTCTTTTCTCTCATATTCTGGTACTTTTCTATATCTTCAACATTCATCGTTTTCCTACAATATTTCAAATTAGTGAGCATGTTAGTTAAAAATTTGTGCATAAAATTCTCAGTCTTTCTCATATTGTAAGAGTAAATTTTTCATAATCCAATACAATACTTATCTGTGCGGTTCATGGATATACATCCATATGGTTGTCTCGTTAACTTGGCTCACTATTTTCCTTGACGTACCCATTGTGTGCATGAACCCAATCAAGAGCTATCAAAGTCTCCTCTTCCTTGTGGTCACTCACTTTCCAGGCCCAGGCTCAGGCATCCCCTTTTCTGCTATGCAATCCCTTAGGCGATCCATCTTGCTTGACCAAGGTTCTCTTGCACAAGAAGTTTTCTAGGGACACAGGGTTCTCATGTCACAACATTAGCCTCTTCCATGCTTTCTAGCTTGCATATCCAACATCTCATCTATATTATACACATACAGTCATCATGAGATATCATTATAACCATTTCAAACATAAATGTCAAATCTGTTTTATACTGGAAAATAAAATTTTCCAAGTATGATCTTTCTTCTCATAATGGTTGGCTCTGCAGCTGTAGATATCAGTCTTCCTTATGGGCTTACATCCCTGCCATACCCAAAACAATTCTACCTGCAATTTCTTCAATTTACATTCGGCCAAAACAATTCGTCAGTAATTATCAAATCATAATTCCCAAAACTATTTTATATATGAAAAATAAAACTTCTAGACATGAGCTTTTTCTCATAACAAATTGACTCTTGCAACAATAGACATTGGTCTTCTTTATGGGCTTACAACACTGCTATATCCCATACCCCTTTTCTCCTGCAATTTCAACATTCCTTAGCCAAACAAATTGTCACTATCTCATGTACAAGACATATATTCTCATGGTAATGATTCAAAACAAAATCAAAAAGTGCTCTCAGAATTGTTTACACCTACAATTCAATTACTTCTATTAATCCAACTATCAATTGGGATGAACTCATTATTACATACACATGTATTATCAGTCACACAGACTTTTCATAATGCCAAAGTTAATAAGATAACAATCAATGTGCCAATACCCATGGTCACATATACACAATGCATCCATGCATGGACTACATCATACCACATAACTATGTCATGTATTCCACCATGATGAGTTGTAATACATCATCCACACACTTCCTACTGCTTGCCTAACTATTTGGTTACCTTCCTTTTCCACCCAAACACAACACCAAGAATATAATCCTTAAGTGATCTTCAGTGTTGGAAAAGAGGTTTCAATCCAAACATCACATATATAGTAGATACCGTCGAGCACTCACATAGAGTTATAGCCCTTCCATATCCAACCATATTATGGTCTCACACATGACTAGCTCTATGGGTATTCATTGTTATATAAGGAGTATGTCTCTTGAATTAACCTAGTTATGATCCCATAACCAATCATAACATAATATGCAACAAACATTTTATCTAAGTGCATTCTAGCATCAACACCAATTACACACTCTAGGCCTTTGACCATTACATATCAATTTAAATACTAAAAATTAACTGAGGGATAGGATCGTATCTGATCCTATCCCTTCCCATTTGTATGTAGTAGCTATGGAACCGGCTGCGACAGAGCCAGTGCCATCAACATACCACGTTTTTATAAACCACATGGGTCCCGATGTCAAGAAGACTCTTTCCAGTCTCATCTACCATCACCTCACAACTTGTCATGGGTTGCACGTCTTTCTCGACCGAATGGAACTCCAAAATGGAGATGTGCTCTCCCCAGCAATTCTCAGAGCCATTGAGAGTGCGTCAGTTCATATTTCCACTTTCAGTGAGCGTTATGCTAAATCACGTTGGTGTTTGGATGAGCTGTGTTGGATTTTCGACAAGCACAATAAGATGATCATTCATGTGTTTTGTAACGTTGAACCTAATGACCTTCGTTATATTGAGAGCAGACGTTATAAAGCTGATTTCAAACAACATCAATACAAATGCAGAGTTACCATGGAAGACATCTAGAAATGGAAGAAATCCCTCTACAAAGCCTCAGCGATTTCTAGCGTACCATTCAAAACAAATGAAAGGTGAATACATTCTTTATTAAATCTTTGATTTGTCTCAGTCAATTCTACCTTTTCGTATTTCTAACTCTCGTGATTGCATGTATCTGTTTGTTTTTTTTCCAGTGACTTTGGAGAGGTTTTAGAGAGGATTGTGAAAGTTGTACTAAAAGAAGTAGAATTAGAACCATTCGAGGTGGAAAAATACCCAGTTGGACTTGATCAAGCAGTGGAGGAAATAAATAATGAAATTAAGAAACAAAGCGAGTTAAATGTTGGTACAACAGTTGTGGGGATTGCAGGAATGACTGGACTAGGAAATTCAAATCTCGCTACATATCTCTACAACTTGAAACGGTCGTATTTTTTTCGTAGGTCTTTTTTTCTGTCTAAGATCAGAAAAAAGGATTTACCATCTTTACAGTGGAATATCCTTCGGGATCTGTTGGGTTGTGATTTTTATATTGAGTATACCAGACAAGGAAAGGGTACTTTTCATGATTGTCTACGAGGGTTTCAGGTTCTGATTGTTTTGGATGATGCCAATCATATCGAGCAAATAAATAGTCTACTCGTGACAGAAACTACCATCATTGTCCTAAATTTTGCAGAGCCAGAATATGTCATGATCTTCAATACTAGGAACAAATCCTATGCCCCCAAAGGAAAATTTGACCCTCCCCGCAATTCTACTAGCCCGAGCTCGTCCTCACCCACTACTACTGTTCAGGTTCCTAAGGTTCCTGAGAGTTAAGGAATTACTTCGCCTCTCCACTCTTCCAAATACAATATCCTAAATCAGTTGGACAACATCAAAGCAGATGCAACCCTTCTGGACATGGTTGTCATCCCTGAACAATAGAGGCATCTGAAACAATTCATGGAAAGAAAAGATTTTGTTGTAGCCAACCTATCTGAAGAGGTAAATGAAGAGGATTTGTCTATAAGTAAAGTAGGTGTACATAACTTTAGATATCTTGTAAAAAATCCCCCTTTTTATATTTTTGTAAAGATTATGGATAATATTTCCCAATGTTTCCTCATTGATGGCTATTCGGGCCCAAGTTTGATTTCAAAGATTATTATGGAAGAGCTAGGCTTGTCTTGCACAAATGAAAACTCCAGAAGCATGCTCTTCTATAATAGTCTACAACAAACGACCATAGGTGAGATTAAAGATGTGATCTTAGTTTTGTGCACACACCCTGAAATTAGGACAACCCTTAGCATTCAAGTAATTGATATGCCAATAAGAAATTACTCAATCATCTTGTGAAGAGATTGGAAATCTTTAACAGGTGGATACCTTTCACTCAACATAACACATTTATCAGTTCCTCGGAATGGTAAAAACATTATAGTCCTTAGAGAGGGAAGGATTTCACCTTACATCGAGAGTGTCCCACAACCTAATGTAAACTATATCGAAGAGGACCTAGGAGTGTACTCCATCTTTGATGAGGAGGATAAAATTCCCTTGGAACAAATTGATTTAGATGATGGTATGTAGCACATGCACTTTGATGGTTCATGCTCCAATGAAGGTAACAAAGATGGAATTATCTTGATTTTTCCTATAGGAAAAATCCATAACTTTTCTTATAGGTTGGAGTTCGCTTGCACAAAAAATGTCATCGAATTCGAATCTTTATTATTAGGCATTGAAAACGCTTATAATCTTGGTTGTGGTCACCTTGCAGTTTTTGGGGATTCAGAGCTTGTTGTGAGCCTTGTACGTAATATTTACTCCCCTAGAAACAAGCTGATGAAATGATATACCCAAATTGTTTGGGAACTTATCTCGAACCTTTTATCTTTCAACATCACTCATGTCAAGAGGGAGTTAAACTCAATGGCTGATCAGTTAGTTGTTTTTGCAGCCTCTCCTAGTCGACAAATTCTTCCACACAAACCTGATTGTACCTTTCAATCTCTAGATCGTCCAAATATCCCTGACAATATAGAATCTTGGCAAGTCTTCCCCAACAATGAGAGCATTTGTGCTTCAATTCAAAATGAACCTATTAATCCTAAAGGAATTATATCCATAGAAGATAATAAGATTCCTAAGGTCCTCACTCCTCTAGAGAGTTCGTTTTCATTGAATGATGTAGGAAATAAAGAGAAACAAAAAGAAGATGAGTCAAGAAGGAAGGAGGGTGAAAACATCTCCTTGAACCTTGGGGCACCCAAGTCTCCAAAGAATGTTAAAATAGGTGCCCTATGTTCTGATGAAGAAGAAATGAAGTTTGCCAAGCTACTTGGTGGATTTCAGGATGTTTTTTCTTGGTCTTATGAGGATCTTCGTGGTTTTGATCCTGGTCTTATACAACATGATATCCCTATCAAGTAAGGCATGAAACCAGTTAGGAAAAAACAAATACCTATTAACTCTGCATTTAAAGAAACTATTTAAAGGGAGTTGGAAAATTTCGTGAAGGCTAGGATCATTTTTCCGGTAAGGTACCTTGAATGGGTTTCAAATTGGTACTTGTTTCGAAGGCCACTGATCATGTTAGAACCTGCATTAATTTTTGCAAATTCAATCAGGCTATTTTGAAAAATCCCTTCCCTCCCCCTAACATGGAAATGATTCTGTAGCAGGTTGTAAGGTCACAGATGAGGCCCTTACTTGATCATTTTTTTGGTTACAATCAAATCAAGGGAAAAAGGGAAGATGCTCAGAAAACCACTCTTATCACTAATTGGGGTACCATGACTTATAAAAACATGATTTCTAGCTTACCTGCTGCAAGTACCATTTTTGAAATACCCATACAAACAACTCTTGATGAATTGACCAGTATCCACATCTATCCTGATGATCTAATTGTATATGTTAAAGGGATGATAATTACCTCATAGTTCTAAGTGTTATTTTTGGGTCCTTTCAAAATTTATTTCACCCTGGATACTAAGTCTTACATTCTAAAGGATTTACAGGATTAATTGTTTTCCTACAACACTAACGATTCTCACTTGAAATATTATGTGGGCCCAAATTGAAAAGTTCTAATGTTGTTTGGATCTTCTGTATACTAGTAGTCTAGCCCTGCTCTCAATTTTTCGCTATTTTATTTTCTTCTTACAGTAGTTTGATTTTTCCTTTCTGTTTTTATAAATTTCCTTTTTCTTTTACATTTCTATCATTTCATCTCAGTTGTTTAATATTTTGTAATCTTAATTCTATCATGATTTTTATTTCTTTTTCTTCTTTTAGTTGATTCTGGTCAAAGAATGAGATGTTGGACTAGTTCTTCCACAGTGACACTCCTGCAAGATATTGTTAGTTAATATAAATCAAGCTTACACAACTGTTACGATGTCCCCCTGAAAGCACTTGAATTTTCTATCTACCTTCGTTGTTGTCTTTTAAAAAAATTGGTTATCTCCCACTTCTGCTTTCCATTTCTTCATCCATTTTAAATTTTCAAAGAGAAAGTCCATAAATTTTCTCCCTATAGTAAAGAGCAGATTTTGGTTGAACGATTATGCACACAGTGATAAACTCCCTCATACTATCATTTTTCATGAATTATTCCCCAATTCCTGGTCATTTTTCTTAAATTCGCTCACTTCCCCCTGTGGCATAATCTTCCTAATTATATCTTCTTGAACTGCTATTCTTGGTCTGCGAAACCATGAGTTTCGAGTTCTAAATCTGTTGAAAACAAATTTCCCTGTGGAGTCGCTAGTTTGTTGACGATAAAAATCACAACAAAGATTTTTCCCACAAAGCATTGCTAAAGCCTATTATTATAAGCTAACGATATATATAATACTAGTAGGTGGGACTCCCTTGTAGATTAGAGGATCAGATTTGGTTCTTATTTGATGTTATGTCGTTATTCCACATTGCTTACAAGTTTGAGCATGATTGATGTTGAAAGTTTGGATCTATTCACAACAAATGGGTGATGGATAATTCATGCTATCAGTGGTCTTCTTTACTCTAAATTCTCAATTCCATGTCATAAAGAGCTTATGAGAACTATTATTTCTATGTGAATTGTGCCATGATCTATTACATATTACACATGCACAAAACATATGTTAGTAATGGAAAGGAGTAAAAGAAATATGAAAAAAAATCTAAAGAATAAATTAAACTATGCTACTATGCTACACTACATGCATTGAAATTAAAAGATTGTTGTTAGTCCTAGCTAACATGGTTAGTGGCTATGCGATTTATTGAGTTATATGGAAACACATTTGATATGCGTATGGTATAGCTGGAAATGGTTAAATGTGATATGGGGTGGCACATTTGACAATTGATGGATTCTAAGTTCGATGCATAGATTAATTAAATGAATTAATTGAGGGTTGGATGATGTGTACTAAGGAATTAAATGAGTGGAGGATGGAGGCGACATGCATTTATTGCATGTCACTCCATACTCCTTCCACTGAATGTCACCCTAGTTTGGTTATTGTTCAATTGTGTTTTTTTGTGGTTAAGCTCTGATTTTCAAGCAGAGGAAGAACTGCTCGACCAAGCTCACATTTTTAAGGTTTTCTTGGTTACAGGTATGTTTTTTCGCCATCCATGAACCCGCTCTGGTTATGAAATAGATATTGGATCGAATGTATGGGCCTATGCTTTTCTTAAGACTAGCAACTCTGTGAACTTGTGATATTTCTCTAGAATGGATGGTTTGTGTGGTTTTCATTACAATGATGGTTGAAGTCACAGTTTCATTTATCATTCTGAATGCTGGAAGCCATGAAGGCTCTTTGTCATCTTTATTGGTTTGGGTTGAAGGGTTTATTTCGGTCCAGAATGGATGGTTGTCTCCATGCTTTTCTTGTCACCATACCCAATCGTTTTGTTGATTATGGGGTTGTTGGGTTTGAACCACCTTGTGTCACTGCGTATGGTTTCACCTGGGTATGGGTTCGTTCATGCTATTGATGTTTGTGCAGTGGGTTATGATGACTATTATACCAAGGGGATTTATTAAGGTTGATTTCTATTTCTTGGCTCTGTTTTATCTCAACATTCTTCGGGTTGATTGAGGAAAACGCAAGAGTTATACCCTATGTCTTCTCAGTGTTTCTATGGACCAAAATGACGCCTCTGCTCCTCTGTTCATAGTTTCCCCTATGTCGTGAGATGTCACCCTGTCTATGAAGTTATTGGTGGTATGGCCTATGTTTCCACTGTATGGTATCGAAGGTTCTCACCCACTTTTGAGGGTCGATTCTAGCCTCCCTGTGTTGGTCCACAGAGTGAACCCTTGATTACTTAAAACCCGGTTTTAATAAAGGGAGCCCGTTATATTTGTCGGTTATATTGTTGATTGTTATGAGTTGGTGGGGTATCATTGAAAATGGTCGATTGTTGGCTTGTATCTGTTGATTATGTTGATAGTGGTTTTGGTTATTGGTATTTAGTCACTGCATTGGTTATTATAACAGTCGAATTGATAGCTCAACATGGTAAATTGGTTGATCTGAGAAATGGGATTGAATACATAGTCGATGTCTCTTATATTGTAATTATTGAATTGTTAACCCAACATTAATGTATAATTGATTAAGTCACAACGATGCTTCATGCATGATGTGTTGGTATGTGTGGGATTTCTACAACATGTTTAAGTTGAAGTGATGGTTGTTACTGTGTGTTTTAATTCCCAATCGAGAGTATTGAAATTTAGAAATCATGATAGTTGCAACTTGGTTGTCCGCTGCATACATTATGGATATCGTTCGGTCACACCATCAAATATGCGCATGGGTTTTTAAACAATATGGTTTTGTTGAAATTTGATTGATTTAAGAAATGTGACTGGGCATACTATTGATGTCTCCTTGTATTGGATTGATATCTCGACATCGTTTGATGTTTGGTTTCGGGGTAATTAGACATGTACAACACATAAATGCTCTTGCGTTTTGTTGAATGATCTGTGTATTCCACAACATCGTATGAGTTGAAATGGTGATTGTTGTTACTATGTGTTTAAATGGCAAGTCATGATTATTGCAAATTGAAATATTGATGATTGTGTTTGAATGTCCACTATGTATGTTTGATGAATAACATGCATCATATCAAAGATAGGCACGATTTCTGTGACAGTATGGTCTCCTTACAATTTAATCGTTAAATGGAATTGAGGAATGGAATCGGGCACGATTTTTGTGTCTATGTTTGATGAATGAAATAATTCATGGATAGTGGTTGATGTTTTGATGTTGAACATAGTGGAAATAAGTGACTGTGTGTTCATTTAGAAATTGTTTTAAAACATTAAGTGGACAAATGAGAAGAAACAAAACTCTTATACAAGTTGTTGTGGAAGTCATATTGTCTTGTTTTGATGACACCGTGTTAAAGGTTCAATTGCGAACAGTGAGCAAGTTGTTACACATAATTGATGAATTATACACAGTAGTTGTTTAATTGATCACAATGATTATTTGGTTGGTGTTGGATCTTTTGTGTTTGATATAGAATGGTTTTATGAATTAATTAATTAATTTTATGAACAGTATCCGCTCTCTTTCCCTACCATTATTTCACTTTTCGCTAATTACAATTCCCTTTCCTTCCCATATCCATTTTTCACTCCCTGTTCCTAAAATTTAATTATAGTTAAGAGAATTTTGTATTGTAACAGTTTGAAATCGTAGTTTTGTTGATGGATTACAGTAACATGTTCCTTGGTTTACATTACAGTTGATTGTGTGTTGTCTGTGAGCAGTAACCATGACTATTTTCCCCATCATTTTAACATTTTTCGCTCAATACAAACCCCTCGCGTATCCCAGGACCTTTTGTTCACCCCCTGCTCATTGACAATAGTTAAACAATTTGTATGGATTGAATTGCATGGGTATGATATGTTGTTGAGCCAAAATCTATTTCATATTTTTAAGGATTTTTCGTGTATGGTTGTTACAGGAACTGTTTTCTAATTAATCATGCATGCAGGAATGAGAATTTTCAGCCGAGGTAGCCATGACAAAGGTAACTGAGGAAGAGGTAATTGGAACAGGGGCCCTAGAAGGCCTAGATTCTCCATTCACTTTGATGTTGACTTGCAAGAGTTAGGACAGTTGTTTCAGGTTGGTTTTTTCAATTGGATTGGGTAAGGAGTAGTACAACCTAGGCCTGAAAGGACTCCCTTCCAAGATCTGTAAACCCCTGGTATTCCCGTGCCCCCTCATGTCTCATTGCAACCCGAGGTTACCAAAAACAATGGATGGAAAGAGATTTTCCACCCGACAGTCTCCCAACATCGTGGTTGTCCCAATTTGTATTTACCCTCTCCCCTACCTATCAATCAAATTGTCCAAGATGCACCTGTCCACTCATGAGTTCAGTTCTCCCATGCTAGAAAACGGTTGAAAACCAAGGCCCACCATGCCCCTGACAAAGGAAAAGCCATTGTTTCCCCTTCCTCACCTTCCAATGGCTCTGATAAGTCCGTGTCCTCCCAAATGCATTTGAGGGACGATTGTTCTCATGTGATCAACGAGATTAGGCCTAAAGGCTCAACACAACCAAAGGAATATTCCAAGAGATCAAGGGGTGACAACAAAAACAAGGGAAAGATTGCATCTGAGAGTGAAAAATATGGTTCTTGAGTTTTTATTTTATTTATTTTTGATGACAGTTGACTTCAAAAGTTTTGGACAACATGTTTTTTTTTGGATATATGATTACTATATTTTTGAAAATAATTTCAAATACCAATGAAATAAATTGTCAAACATGAATGTGATGATGTGAGTCACAAGGAGGGATGTTTTGTTTAATTGACTAAGTTATGTTATGATTGTTAAGAGATAAAAGGGAGTCACAAGGGGTCCCAACTACTAGTTATTATTTATTTAAAACCCTTATTATGATTTATTACTTTTCCCCCTAACCAAAAATTTGGTTGAGTTTTAGTTAACTTAACTAATGAAGTAGTTCAACTACTTCAACCAATTCTAATTTTCTTAAAATCAAAAGGAAAGGGAGGAAAAAAAGGAGGATAGAAGGAGAAGCATAATAAGGTTTTCTATTTGAGTTTGTGTTGAGATAGTTCAGTTTTCATTCATTCCTTAATTTATCACAAGCCTAATTATTTTTATGATAGAAGGGTCTAATTGTAGACAACAAGATTCAGGGCTGAATTACATCATTCAGACACTTGTTTTTCATAGGTGTGGATCTATCTTTGATAGTGTATGTAGACTTGTCTGTTTGTGAATTAGTTTTCACAACTGACAAAGGCTATTGTGCATAGTTGAGTGGGAAACAATCTATGGCAAGTTGATCCATATTTTAGAGTTCAGTCTTTGATTTTTTGTCAAAGGTCCTTTTGTATGTTTCATTGGGGATGTCTAATTTTGACTTTGGTCCAAAACTTCTTCACGAAATTTTGTAAAAATGATGACTCTTTGATGAATTGGAATGAAATAAAGGATTTATTTATGTCTCATCTGTCTTGATTATCGACATGGTGTCTTTACTTATGTATTTACATTTATTTCAACAACTGTTATATTCAAACAATCACATGAATAATGAATTTTCCATTAAGATTTTATTTATAAAAAGACTATCCTAAGAACTTGTAATCAATACTTGTGAGTTAGGATATTAATTTTGATGGCTATAAACATAGGGTGATATTCCCATCTATTTTTCTTTATACAAGAAGAATCTGAAAATGCTTGAGTAAGATCATCTCATATATTTTCCTCAACAATGACAAGTTGGAGTATTGATCCCTAAACAATCTCACCAACAAAACTATAAAGTGGCAAGAAATTTACACATCTTGATATGCCTCTTTTTTTATTAAATTTATGTTTCCATTAGTATGATATTGTTTTCATACCCAACATAACCATAATGTAAGAAAATAATGAACTCTTGAAGCATTTTCTACTCTTTCCCAAAGATTCAAGATACAAGACATAAAAACATCAATATAGTCAACAACAATTTTTATATGGGTCTATGTACCTAATGTCTACTATTTCAAACCACATGTTCCTCTCATATCTTTCAAACACCTATGAACATGCCTTCAAGCAATGTGTTGTGTTGAACCCCAATTTTATCTATCAAGCATCTCTATATATTCAATTTTAATCTTGTGATCATCCACTTTAAAAGTGTTATAAACCATTTTTACTTGGTTAAAATTAACCACCTCTTGTCCAATAATCAAATCTCGTCTACCGCTAAACAAAGGATTCACTAACTTTTTTATGTTGTGGATGTAATCCTGGTCATGAAGTCTTGTTACTTTGAAACCATCATACAACATAGTAAACCTCCATCCTTCCCAAGGAATTTGATATCTAATTCCTGTAGTTGAAGAATATTCCTTCAACATAAGTTTTCTTATTCTACTATATCCATCCGAGGAATGACCAATAATAGGTTCTAAAACAATTTCAACATGTTTCTTCCATAGGTATTCTATTTTTCCCATTGTTGATGAAAAAAATTTGCATTGAACCTATTGCACATTGGATGAACAACCACAACCAAATGAGTAAGCTTGTTATGTAAAGGGTTTGTAGTAATAACACATGCATAATGGCCAATCACACAATTCTTAAAATTCCCTGTAATAATCTCATATCCCGCAATGCCCTCACCAACTCTCACCAAGAAATGTGATTGGAACTCATGTTCTTCATTCTTACCATAAAATCCCACCAATGTAAATAGTCTACACATCTCTCTCAATCACCACCCAAGTGTAGATCATTGCATCTTTCATATCACCTTTCCCTCTTCACATGTGTTATATCTTAAATACTTCATTGCATCACAGATACCAATTCTTTAGTTAGTTCTAGTGCAGTTCATAACTTTGGGGAAAAACACCATGGTTCCAATTCTAACTACTTTACCCAGATATGTGGAATAAATTACTACAAGTGAGGGGGTTCATACAACTTAAATTGGTTAACATTCATTGCATTACTAATGGAAATTTGAGGTGATAAGTCCAACTTTTAAGGTGCTCAAAATCATTTGATTAGTGATGGTGTGTAAGGACCATACAAACCATACCAAACATGATTGATCTTGTGATGCTACTGATTTTGGAAGAACTTGTTATCCAAGTGGATCCAATCTTTTTTAGCCACATAAATTTGTGGTTCAGCTCAATGTTTTTCATGTTATTCCTTATACTTGGCCTATGTCTATTTAAGGATGGAATCTGCTGCGCACATTGGTCAAGTTCTGTACAAAATGAGAAACTTTGTGTTGCTCCTTTTGTTGGTAGGATATGAATGATATAGGGATAACAACTAGAATCTCATAAGGAGCTAAAGGTTGGAAGCCAAAATAGACCTCAAATGTGGTGTGTCCTATAGATACATGAGTGGATCTGTTGAAGTTGTGCTGCAACATATACAACTATTGATCACATATATTGTTTCATTGATAATAGATTCATAGGTCACAATCAAAGGTTATGTTCAGTACCTGATTTTGGCTATCAATTTGCATGCAATTTGCACATAAAAAGCAGTGAAGAACTAAAACTAACAAATTAAAACTTTCATAAATGTGCATTGTGAGTGCCTCTAACAACAACCAATTAATCACTTCAATTGATATCCAAGTATAGATAACAACCATTTGTATTTCAAACAAAATAACCGTTCAAAATATAAGTACATATATTTTTGTTTGTGATACACTATTAAGGATGTGAACCATGTTCCCTCTAAATAAATCACATGTATACTGGAAAAAAAAACCAAAATCATGGGGATGCCTTAAAAGTTGGAATCTTAGGATGAGTTTCCAATGCATGTGTCACCCATGTGTGCTATTTTCCCTAGTATGCTTTAAACAAATCACAATTCCCAGTTAAAACAAACATGAAAGTTGGAGATATAAAATGAGTTTCCATGCATGTGCTTATTTTCTCATTGTTTTTCTAAACAATTATTTGTGACTCAATCTTATCCAATCATCTTTGAGAAACACCTCGCTGACATCAAAACAATATGATGAAAGATATATTATACCCAAAATTTTATAATTTTAATAAATTAAAATCTCAAAAGCTTGTAAACACATCAAACAAGTAATTATAGCTGAGGATAATGTGATGAAGCAAAATCTCTTTCCAAAGAATTGTATATGCAATCAACAAACACCATTTTGCATTTGAAATAAATGGAGCTGAATATGAAAAAGTATTTCAGTAATCTACTTCCATAGACAAGCCCACAACAAGGTGACATGCTGAAGACATTTATTTTATGTGGTTTTGTACACTACATGGATGATGTGCATGCCAATTTGGGCTATTGTGCATGCCAATTGTGCATGCCAAATTGGCATGCGAAGCAACCTTTTTTGAGATTATATGTAGAATATTATACATATTGTTTTGGCCGATAGTAATTAACATATTTATCATAATATTAACAATAATCATATTGACGATTATAGTTATGAAGGTGATGCAGATCTGGTTTATGTCAATTTTTTTATGTCTATGAACAGTTAATAAATTTAATATTGACATAGGTTGGTGTATTTGAATTTTAAGAGAAATATGCATCATAAACATCCCTTGAATATAACAAAGAGTCATTCTTCAAAACAATGGCCTCCAAAAAACCAACAATATGCACATGATTTTCTTCGAAGTACTAAATCAAAGTTTCCAAAAAACAATCTACAAAATATGACATAGAAGATGACAAAGAATACATTGAAATTGAAAGTGATGCAACAAAGATCAATGAGAATGATTCAAACAAGGAAAAAAAGAATTGTCATGCATTTTTTGAGAAAAGGGGTCAAAAGACTCAACTAATGTTCCAAACATACACCCAAATGGTCTTTCCATCATAAAACATATTCTACCTATATACATGCAATAAACAACAACAACAAAAAATTATCATTAATAATTGTCAATAATAAACTACTATGACAATCAATCTATTAGAAAGAGAAATGAGCATTGCCACTACACAATGGGTGAAACAAGTCAATATGAAGTCCTAAAACAAGTGTTGAAATCTATGTGTAGTATTCAAATGTGCAAAAATAGACTTGGTTATGATCAATCCAACTTATCTTCACATTTCTCAAGAAAGTAGACATAATAACTTCACAATACTCTCATGAGAAACCTAATGTATCTGTTCCACAATTAATTTAATTAGATCAAAATACATGTCCACTCCCATGATAATCCGATATTGGAAAAAAATTGCACTTCATGTATGAAGATTTTTCAAAAGGGAATAAATAAAATACATATTCATACATAATAATGCTCATCACTTGTAGACTATAGATATAAAATACCAATAGGAATGCTTTATTCTCCATGAATTCACCATGGAAGACAAAATATCACATGTGGAGGAGATGCTACCATGTTTTAGTATCTTCATGAAAAATAATAAGACAAAATTAGTGGAACAAAAGATAATACAATACTTGAAATGTAACATGTACTCACAAAGAGTATCTTATCTATTACCAATTCTAACCAAAGTACAAAGGTGAAAAACACAATAGACTAATTTAGAGTATGGAATGGATAATTAAAATATGCATAAAATAGTTTGAGCATATAATAAAATTAGCATGTGAACATGTACTAAAGCTAAGATTAAAAATTAAAGAATTAACAAAAGAATGAACTAAAAATTAAATAAAGAAGCTCCAAGTAAATATTATCTTTAACATGAACTAGTTGATTCAGAGATATGTCATATGAGACCCCAAATGCTAAAGTGACGCATCCTAACTAATATTTTCCTCAAATGCATGTGGAATCTTCTATCCTTGTAATCTCACTAGTAGAGTCATTTGGCATGCATAGTACCCCAATTTGGCATGCATAGTATCCTAATTTGGCATGCACAATAGGCCAAGGGTTGTTGTGCATGCCAACATCCAAAATATTACCCATATCCATTGATTGTATATATGTACTTACAATAATGACTATAGATGACCAGATATAACTTTCAAATGTCATTACCTATTAATAAATGTATTGGGCTTGGTTAGTGCTACAATTATCTCTACATATGCAATGCATGATGTAAATCGAAGTGTTGTAAATATGATACATATGGAAGGTAAGTACTCTGCTGAAAGGAAATCATTAGAAACAATCTAAAACATGATAACAAATGAAATACATCACCATCCAAAAACACTAGTACAAACTTACACACTAGTGACCAGATGGGAACTAAACCTCAGACTGACCAATGTCTCTACTACATGGGATACTTCATCTCTGAATATTCATCTAGCAGTGTGATATATAGTGGTGTTGTATACTTTGAATACTTGTCCATATAACTTGCAATTATTAAGATATGTAGTAAAGGTGGAACCTGGAAATAGGAAACCAACCTCAGAAGGAAGATCATTACACAACATACATCTTACCTTCATAAAGGAATGGCATGCAAGCTATTAATAAAACAACAATCCCAAATTTGTAACAATATAATTGGCATACTTAGAATCTTGAATGTTGTCATTGCCAAAGTAACTGTATTAATCGTTACATGTTTTCTTGGAATTGTAATAGAGAGATGCATATATTGGAGCTTAGACAATATTTCCCAATAAAATATATATGCCACCAAATTTATTTGTCCTGAAAATCTCTTGCATCCTTCTAAAACCTTATTGTATCTCAATTAGAACTAGAAAATTAATGTTAAGCATGACTTTCCATACATAGATCACAATTTATTGTTGAAAAATGCAAAGCATCATAAATTACTCTTATTTATTTATAATTTTAGAAAATCTTGAATGGAAAAGGATGAATCGTTTCATGGCTAGCAAATGGTGCTCACTGTGAACACCCAGAGAATTACCCTTGCCGACCCTCTCATTAGACAATAACCCTTTCTCTATCCAACCAATTTGTCAGGTCATATTTCCATTACACTTTCCTCACAACCCCACTCAAATGTTTCTCTTAAATACTATCCCTCCATGGATGCAGAAAAAAAAAATCAACGCAACACAAACAACTCAGACTCCTTTATCTCAGCAATAGAAATAGTGGGGGAACAAATATCCAACCACAGAAAATATTACCCCTTCAAAATAAATTTTCCACATGAAATGAAGAGTGTTGAGACATACATGAAATTCAAGATGGATAATGATCTGCATTTTCTGTGAATAAAACAATTTCCTTTTGCTTAAATATTAGTGGGATACACATCCCCAAAGATTTATAAAATAATAGTAAACATCTTTGTAGTTGAGCTAAAACAAATGAAACACACAATTAGCAATTTTAGCACCAAAGTGATTTTTCAGGAGACAAATAAGCATTGTGAATCTCAATTACACTTCCCATGCTAAACACAATGTACCTTCAAATGATTCATCATAATATACTATTGAAAAATCACCATAAAACAAAATTTCAAGGTCTGTCAAACAATGTTTAAGAACAATTTCATTTGACTTCAGAATGAGAGGTTCATTTTTCAAACCAAGAAGCTATCGATTATCGGTCACATGTGAGTTCTTCAAGCTACATGATTCTATCACAGAGCATACCAGGAACATAGCTATATTGAAAGAGTTTAGTGAAGCTCCTTACACATCATTTACATGTGCCATTGTTAATTCTTGATAGAACCAACAATTTTGTTTCCATATCATATGTGGATTAACACAGTAATCATGAATTCCAAATACCCATTTCCAACCTGGGAGAGATGGCGAGTTCGTATGTCTATTTTTGGCATTGCGAATAGTTTTAGGTATGTTGACATCCAAATAAAATATAAACACTACAAGGATGGGTTTTCCCAAAATCATCCCATTGATTATACATAGTTGTGTATTCCAATTGGCATACATAGAAGGCCAATGGCCTCCAGTGTATGGATTGATTTGTATGCTAAATTGGCATTCATGTCAAATTGGCATACAAAGACCATTTAGATTCAAAATATTGTTGTAAACAACATAATCCCATGATTATTCCAAAACCAACCTAGCAAGTATATGAACAAAAACATAGTTCATTAACATAAGACTAATAAGAACCATCAAGTTTTTGCATGTTATGAATATATCTCACAACCATGGATGAGTTTATAAATATTTATTAACTCCAATTTCTAAGAAAACCTCAAGAATGTATTACAAATATAGACCTACAAATCCTAAAAACCTTTTATAATGTGTTTTGAAATCCAAAGAATATGCATTTGAAATCTGAAAAAAAGGAAAGTTGTTGTTGACTTCTCACCATAATCATTAGTTTATAAATTCATCATCACCCATTTGTGAGAGAAACAAAACACATAATCTTAATAGTAACCACCCTAGTTATAAATTAACATTCAAAATATGAATGAACCCAAAAAAGAGATTCACATTATATGTAGTTTAGAAATACATAATCCACTTGGAATACACAAAAAGCCCCAGGGACATTCTCTGTATACTCGAAACATCCTACAAATGTATACTTAAAAATAAATGCAATATGGACATGGCCACCAAAATTTGATATGAAAAAACTTGTTTCATCATTTTCAAAATTTCAACAAGGATGATGCCTTGTTTCAATTCCATCGCAAAGCATGACTATAATATCCCAAAAAAATTAAATCCTTATATTTTTATATTCCAAGGGTATAAATACTCATTTTGAATCTATTGCATAAATTTCAAGAACCCTCCAAACCAACTTTGCAATAAAGAAATAAGAAAATATGAAGCCCAATAATTTCTTGTTGATTTATCCCAACAATTCACCATTTGATACTTTCACCAAACTCAAGTCCAAAAAGTATGAGTGAGTATCAAACTTCTACAAACAAATCAACAAGAACACAACCAATAATACTTTAAAAATAATCTATAAGATAGTAATAAAAAAGAAAAAAGAAAGTATAATGTTTTGAAAACAATGTGAAAACAATACCCTATTTAGATATTTGACAAAATCTTCAAAACATTTGTAATAATTTTCTTCTAATTTGTATGTGTCATTGCTGCTATGGGATGATAAGTTCGCCCCTACCATAACAACTTCAAGTTGGATGAAATTCTGATCTTTCAAATCATACTTGTACATGTGTTTCCCCTTGATTCGATGGTACCAACAAACTTGAATCTAAACTCCTTCTGGCCTATCCAAAATATTAATGTGATTATGGTGATCAAATACCCTATTACCATCCTTCTTTATTATTCTTTGAACTCTTCCAATGTGACAAATACCAGAAGAAACACCATGTTTTGTACTTTAGGAAACACCTTTTCTTGTAGCACGCTTAGTGGCAGGTATAGGCTCACTCCTAAACACCACTACACAATCCGAGCCAATTCCAAAACCAATTGAAACACCCTTTTTAAGATCCATCTCATCTCACTTAAAGTAGACCCCATTTCTCACTTTAAGGTCAACCCATATTTGGATAATGTCGGGTTTCCATTCAACTGAGTAACCAAACAAGATTTATACATATATTAACCATCAATCTCCACCACTGGCTTCATAGTTATTTTTACATTCTCATCAATGGAATATTAAATTTCATTTAACTCATGTATCCACTCAATTTCCATTGTTTGAAATTCACTATGATCGAGTAACATTGAGGGAAAAGGTTGGAATGACCTGGTGAAGAATCATCAACTACTTCATCCCCAAATTGGAGTGTTGGAAACTTATGATCCTCTGTCTAGAGTACCACATGAAAATTATGATCCTTTATCAAGAGTACCACATGCATATTCATGGGATATCCAAATGGTGTGAAGGGTTACATGTTTCTTGATCCCTCTACTAACAGGCTCATCATTAAGTGCAATGTTTAGTTTGAGGAAAATCCCTTGCATGTACCGTAAGAGATACATGCAGATACTTATATACCACTACCTGCACTAGAAATCAATGATGACGAGTCCAGTCACTTAGATCATTGTTCATATATGAGCTCGGAATCTAGTTTGAAATATGTTGATCATGTCAATGATGAGAATGCAGATTTTGAGCCACCATAGAAGCTCAATTGGGCATATACAACCCTACAGGTAGCAGGAGAACTTGTAAGGGATCTAGTCGATCAAAGGAGGATGAGGTATTATTTTAAGAATCCTCCTTATGCACTTACAAGTACCGAACTAGTGATACCCATGAATTTATATTTGGTTCTAGGTTCAGACCCATAGGCCTATGCAGAGGATATAGGGAATCCATTGTGGGAAGTTGATATGCAGGATGATTACAACTCTCTCCTCAAGAACCAGACTTGGGAAATGGTTTCACTTCCTTCAAACACGAAGCTTCTCATATGCAGATGGGTCTACAGGACAAAGAAGGCAGTAGATGGAAAGGTGAGTAGGTATAGGGAAATACTGATTAACAAAGGCTTTCAACAGATTCATGGGATAGAATACGATGAGACCTTTTATCCTGTAGCAAAGATAGAATCCATCTGATTGTCCCTTGACTTTACAACAGGCAGGGTTCAAAATTTTACCATATGGACGTTAATAAGTATTTTCTTTACATGGATCTCTCAGAGGAGATTTACATGAAGCAGTTGTAGGGGTTCATTCATAACTAATACTTAGTATGTTGACTGAAGAAGTTTCTCTATGGCCTCAAGCAGACACCTATAGTATGGTAGGTGAAGATGGATGCCTATTTTCTCTCTTAGAACTTTTTCGGATGCAAATCAGATATGAACGTCTACATGTTGTAGACCTTAGAATCCTTAATGATCTTCATTCTCTATGTTTATGACATCTTGATCACAAGCAATTCGACCTAAAAAATTCCTACAGTCAAATAAATTCTGCATGACAGGTTCTTTATGACAGAAATGGGTCCACTACACTATTTACTTAGTGTCGAGATTAGTCAGGGTAATTTAGGAATTCAACTATTTCAGACTTAGTATGCCCAAGATCTCTTGGTTATATTCCACATGATTGACTGCAAGTTGACAACCACACCCTTTTTTTTTTGCAGTACATCTTGAGGATGACAAGGATACACCAATGGTGTAGAATACCCTGTATCGACAGCTTGTTGGGAGCCTTCTCTATCTCACCCACACCCGAATGGATCTCTCATATAGTAGGGGAAGTTTCCAAGTACATGTAGGAGTCTCTTGAGCTACACTGGAAGGATTTCGAGCACATCCTTAGATATGTTCAAGGCATCACAAGTTATGGGATCCACTATGCAACAGGTTTTACATTGGATCTCATGGGCTTCATTGATTTTGATTGGCTTGGAAATAGCACAGATCATAAGTCCACATCTAGGTATGGGCTTAGTTTGGATTTTGGTCCCATCTGTTGGTTGAGAAAAAAACAGTAAACTATTTCTCTATCCTCAAGAGAGGTCAAGTATAGAGGATCTTTCAATGTCACTATTCAGGCACTTTGGCTTCAAAACTTCCTCACTAAGCTCGACATCCAATTTCATTGTTCAACGCTCATTTGGTGTGACAATCAGAGTACTCCCAAGTTTTGTAGAGGCCCAGTGCATCGAAAACAGACCAAACACATCGAGATCCATACGCATTACATAAGAGAAATGGTACATGACATGATCATCAATTTGTAGTATTGTCCATCCCTTGAATATACTGCGGAAATCTTCACCAAGACATTTACTGAGAAAAATTTCCACCTTCTATGTGATCGTCTTGGAGTGAAGGACATGGTTTCTTAGCAACTTCCTTTCTTCCTTCTTACATTTTATGCATTTTACTTTGAAGGGGGGGGGGGGGTTCCCATGAGTTTTTCCCTCTTTCCTCTATTTTTAATGTTTAATTCCTAGATGCATTGTACAATGAGTACCTAACAAGGCCTTGGTTGTCGGGACCCGTTTATCATTTACACCCTAGTAATGTTCAGAGGGGGTGTTGAAGATATTACACACTCACCTAGTACTTCTTTTCCTAGGTTTACTAGTCTATGTTGAGGGTGCCCTTGTTTAGAGATATTCTCCCATAGACAAGGGCACCACATCCTCTTTAGTTAAGATTCAATTACACCTTAGTTAGACTAGTAGAAGTCATCCATGCATGGAAACCTTGATTTTATCACTAACAATTGCATGTTCACCTCTATTTCCTCACCAGGAGTGAACATATCTCATGTATGTATCCAAGAGGGAACATATATTATGATTTCATGTGTTTATCTCACTTCCACACATGTGACTCAATTAGTTGATGATTGCATGGACCAATTAACTAGGACAAGGTGGAAAATTACTTCAGTTTCTATCAGTGAATGCCTAGATCTTACTAGATCAGTACTATAGTGACTTCACTTATCCTTGTAGAGTATATCATGTGTATTTTACCATTTTACTAAAAAATTAATACAATTCTATCATTCTACTCTCTTCTCTTCTCTCACAATATTTCTGTGTTCATTTTCTATTGGCTAGGTTCACTGTGAAAAATTCACAATGGTAACTATATATATATATATATATATATATATATATATATATATATATATATATAGATATAGATATAGATATAGGAAGGATAGATGATGGTAGTTGAAGATGAAAATCATGGAAAGAATGCCACTGTGGTGACATTGGAACCCCATGATATGCCTTGATCATCATTGAGATGCGGTATGATATGTTAGAGAAAGCCATAGGGATTACTTGGTTGTAATACTATACAAGTATGTGTACCCTTCCTATGTGAGGAAGTTGATATGTAAACTACCATGGATATTCCACTATATAGTCCGTCACAATAGATCTAATAAATCAACTAAAATCTACACTATGAAGGTTAAATTCCCTAGATTCCAAAATCTTTAGTTAGTAATTTTTTGCTTATGCATGAAATATATAAATTGTGGAAAATAGAGAATAGGGAAATACAATTAAAAACCATCCACAAAATAACAAAAATATTTTCTCCGGGAAACCCTTATGGGAGAAAACCTAACTCGAAGGTGAGGCTACTCTGCTCTCTTTTATTTGGTATGGAAATAAAGCAAGTACAAAGGAGAAAGAATTTTCTATGTAGTTGTTAGTGACCTGTGATTCCAACCTCTCAAATATCTCATTTGATGGATCTTGAGGGTTGTTATGAATAGACTTGTCTTCCATGGCTAGGGCTTCTGCAACTTCTCTTTAAGCCAATTCTTGGATCTTGCAACTTCCCATAATTACACAAAAAAAACCCTTCTCTAATACCAATTTTATTTGTAAACAATTGTGGATATTCCACTGGATAGTTCATTACAACATACATGATAAATAAAACGGAAATATACACTATGAAGGTTAAATTCCTTAGTTCCAAAATATTTAGTTATTGATTTTATGCTTATACATCAAATAGGTAAAATGAAAAAAATAGAGGACATGGAAATACATTCACACACTATCCAAAAAAATAACACAAAGAGTTGCTCTGGTAAATCCTTAGGGGATAAAACCCATCTAGAAGGTGTGATTTCTCTACTATATTTTCTCTGGTATGGAAATAATTCAAGTACAAAGGATAATACACTTTCTATGGATTTACCTGAGACTTGTCACCTGCTAGGATACTATATAACATTAACCCCCTATGTTATACTCTCTAATTTACCACTCCTAGTTGTTCTACTATGCTATGGAACAAAATTCAATAACATAGAATGGAACCCGTTCTCCTCCTAGAGACCCTATATTTAACATAGGCCGATAATCATCTACGGTTAGGGTTTTGACTTCCTCAACCTTAAATTGTGATAAGGTTTTGGAAATTCTATATTCTTCTTTAAATTCCTCACATGGCTAGCCTCATATGCATGAGTAATAGGACCTAACATGGCATCCTCTTGTAACATGGTGGCCAACACTGTAGGTCAACTTGCAAGAGGCATACATTTTTCATAGGAACGTTGATTAAGGAAATGATTGCACCACTGGAAAGTTCTTTGCGTGTAGAATACATAATATTTATCACTAGTAAGGTTTGTACCATAAAAAAGTGTCATTTGATGCCTCAAAATGGATTCAAAATATTTTAGACAATTTTTTGGACATAAATTTCCAAATTTGGACCAACTGCCAAAATGGCCTTACAAGTCGATTCCTCTAGTTTTTCCACCTAAAAAGTACTAAGATGGATGAAAATTAATACAATGATCCAATCCGGATCAGAAGCCTTGGAAATTGATGGATCAATTGAGGTAATGTGTAGTATAGAAAGGGGCACCTAAGCTTGGAGGGTGAGTGACTATAAGGAAGAGGAGACTTGAATATAATGAATATGTTGTGAGATATTCATGATACATGATAGATGGGATCATGAGTGCATTGGGATTTTCTGAGAAAACAATGATTTTGGATCTATTTGTGGAAGCCATATGGAGTAGATACATATTCATATAGATAAGTATTGTACTTGATTGCATACTTTATCTTGAGTCATTTACAATTCAGTTGTGAAACAAAATTCATAGATTAGATTCATATCAATGAAAGATTTAATGCATAGAAATGGATATGATATGTATTCTTACTTTCATGATTGTTGTAGGGATATGATTAAATGATAAAAGATTTGAGATGTACCAAGAAAATGAAGATAATTATTGTAGTATTCCAGATATAAAATAATATGTAAAACATAAATATTTTAACTAGAAATGGAAAAGAGGCAATGATATAATCAGAACAATACCAGAATAATACTAGAATAACACCAGAAAGAGAACTTTGATTACTAATAGAAATGTTCACTTGCCTCTTCGAGGGGGAAACCTCTAGAAGAGAAGATTTCTATTACAATAATATCCAAGGCAAGATTTATCATACCCTCTAATTCTATTTATACTCTATTTATCCAAAAGAAAAATCTAGAGGAAGATCCTTCTAAAAGCATAAGCTTCTATTAGGTCTTCTTACATTTGACTTATTATCCTTATTTCTAGGGCTTATTAATATTATCCTTTCTTACATGGAATTATATTATTCTACCTACGTGAGGGGTTAGGGAAGTTATGTCCCTAACATGCCCTCCCCCTTGAAGAATAACCTTGTCCTCAAGGACTCATATGAGGGAATTGTTGTAGAATGGTGGTCGACTCCCAGGTGGCATCTTCTAGAGGTGTGTCCTTCCATTGGACTAACACTTCTTGGATGGTGCGCTGGCGGAGATGACGCTCTCACTGGGCCAAGATTGCTTGTGACTGAGACCATATGGAACCATCTTCATCCAACTCAGGGAGATTAGTTTGAGTTTGGCACTTAGTTCCAATCACCTTCTTTAAGAAGGAAACACGAAAAACAAGATGGAGCTTCGACTGACTGGGTAGAGCCACTAGCACATATGAAAAAATTTGTGACGGTTTTTCGTTGATATTGCCACACTTATCCATCACAATTTCCATGAAAGCCAAGACTTTTTTTTGTCGCTATATCCATGATCCAAGTGTGCATGGAAACATCGACGAAATTATCTCTCCACGTGTCATCACCATCAAGATTGGTTAATCCTATGCATCGCCGCAATTACAACGAAGAACCGTGTCAATTACGATGAAACTTCATCGCAATTGCGACAAAAAATTATGCCAAGCCAAAGACTTGCGACACAGATGTTGTATGTGCGATGCAAAACTATAGCAACTTGAGACGAAAATCCATGGCAATAGTGACAAAAATGTATCTCAAGACCAAACTTACGACGTAGATGTTGTATGTGCGATGAAAAACCCTGGCAAATTGTGACAAAATTTTGTCCCTATTTCCATGGTTGTTCAAAATAAAAATTTATTTCTAGTGAACTACCGTCGATATTGCGACGATGACTTTAAGTTTAAAAAAAAAAACCCGAGATATTGTATTACCATATTACATTGTAATATGGTATACAATTGTAATATTGTAATATTGTAATATTCTATTGAAAGATGGATGTTAGAGAAAATGTGTAGATCTTTTATATTGAACAAGATTATAATATATATATATATATATATATAT
>ML782880.1:95201-117366 GCA_009831015.1 Picea engelmannii | reverse complement strand
GAAACAAAGAAATGAAATATTTTGTCATAATTTAAAGAAAATAAAAGATAATTAAATACCTGGAACAATCATTGCCAACATTGTGTGCTTTCTCTTGATCGACATCCAAGGAGGAAGGTTATTGTTTATAACAAAAACAGGCCACAGTGAGTACGTAGAACGAAGCTCTCCAAATGAATTGACATCATCATCTGCCAACAAAAGTCTAACATTACGAGGTTCTTCTTTAAAAATTGGCCACTTTTCTTCGATATAGTTCAATGTAGAACCATCTGCAGGAATTCAAAGAACATTGTCTGGACTTCTGTTCTTTGCATGGAAATCCATAAACTGTGTTATACTTTGGCACCTGAACAACCGTTGGAAACGTGGAATTATCATAATATAACGAAGAACTTTGTGAGGCACCTTCTTTGACTCTTTATCGATTCAATATATACTTATTTGACATTGTGGGCATTCATTTTATAATGCATATTGTCCATAATATATGATATGATCATTAGGACATGCATCAATAGCCTGATAGTCCATTCCAATTTCTTTCATAATCGTGGATATTTCTCGATATGTGCGTGGCAAAATATTTGACGTTGGTAATAGAACATCACCTAGCAATCTACAAAATTCTAAACAATAAGTCAATGTAAACGATATTAATCATCAATATATCATCCAATATACTAATTTACAAATTAGAAAACAATAGAAATATAGGAAAAAATTGAACCTTTTAAGTATTTGTGAACATGTAGGCATAAATAATTAACAAATTAAATACCTTAGTATATGTGTGAGACATGTGTTTGATAAACCATTCAAAACCTTCAGGTTCACCAACAACAATATAGCATATAAAATATTTGTTGTTGAGCCTTCATAAAGAGGTTGACATGACTTCTCGAGTAGAGGATCAACATCATGACTATCATTCTGGTTGTCCTCATCCATTGGAGCAAATGTGTCTTGGATCAATCTATGTTTCTCATCCTCCTAATTTGAATCACCAACGTTATCTCCATCCATATCATCATTAATAACTTGATCAACAACTTCAATATTCTGATCTCGAAGTTCACCTCCCTGTAAAGTAGTATTTCTGCTAGTACTTGGCAAATAACTCTCTAGAGGTCAACATTTTGGGGGCATCATCTATATATTTAAAAAAACGTAGAAAAGTTAGCGTGTATATAAAATATACAAATCCTAGTAATAAATAATACTAAAATTCATGACATACTGATTATTACAAAGAATACATTAAATATTGAATCCTCTTACCAAGGGAAGATATTCATAACCCCCTTCGGCGTGCCCCTTCTCCCTACAATGTCTTTGGGATGTTGTTATTAAACGTCTTCTATTTTTTAAGCCTCTGCAATCATATCAAGGACAATAACATTTTCCATCACCCCTCGCCTCTAATTCCTCTCTTAACCGAGAAAGCTTCCTGTTACTTTCGTTCATTGTGACAAATCCTTGTCCTAACAAGTAATTGTCTTACCTACACCATACCAAACATTAAGTTGTCAATTTTTTATATTTTAGCTACTCCTTTCGATTATGATATGTTTATTTACAGTGACTAACTACATATTTATAATAAGGTCAACATCTTTATAATAAGGTGATCATATGTGTAGAGGATCAACATCATGACGACATAGATAACATCTTTATAATAAGGTCATATGTGTACAAATGTTTTCTTTATATAATAACGACATATATACCTAACATAAGTTTAGGGTTAGTGTTTATATATCTTATTAGTCTGCTAAAGTAGGGAATATAGCAATCGATTGCAAGTCAAAATCATTTTGACTTTTGTAAATTTACAAAAATTTTAACAATGTTTTATAATGTTTTTCAATAAATATTTTTTAATGAGAATTTTATATATAAATAAAAATATTTTTTTATTTTTAAATATTCAAAATTCTATTTTTTGATTGGTCAAAAACTCTAAAGTGACTAATTTCCCCTGGTTGGAGGTGACAATTAACCACAAAACTAAAAAAAAGAAATTATTTGTTTTTTAAAAAATCCACAAATAGCCACGTATTAATTAAAAGTACAAATAACGATTGATGTTACCAACATTCTATGTGTAGTAAATGTAAGAATACACTTTGGATTTTGAGACTTTGTTTCATCTCCCAATGAGTTGATGAGTGCACTTTCTCTACCGTCCAAATGTACACACACGATCATGTCAACCACAACGTTTAGCCTCGGGTTTTGTTTTGCATGCTTAAATAATGAAAATTCTCGTACTTTTTTTTGCAAAATGTACAGACACGATCACGTCAACCACAATATTTAGTCTTGGGTTTTGTTTTGCATGCTTAAATAATGGATGATCTCTCGTACATTAATAATTATGTGTAATATCAACAGGCTATCTTGTCACTAATGCCAACCTACCCATTATTTATTATAATATGTTGAGGATAGCAAATAATTTATGCAGAAGAGGGAAATGTTATTAATATTTCTCTCAATATATATGCGGAAGAGGGAAATGTTATTAATATTTCTCTCAATATATATGCAGAAGAGGGAAATGTTAAGGATAGCAAAGAATTTATGCAGAAGAGGGAAATGTTACAATATATTGCAGCTATTACCCTTGTTGTTATAAACATGAGTTTCCTCCCTATCTTATATATACCATAACTTATCATTTATCAATATAAAAATCAACTTCAATATTTTATTCATGGAGAATTATTCCTTCATTTAATTGAATTAGTAAGTGCTAGCTGCCAGCCATTAGGTGTGCAAGTATCCCAACCATTATTGTCACTGTTATATTATTTTCAATTTATGCAAGTGTGATCCCTTTTGGGTACTACGGATGTAACAAGTGGTATCAAAGCTTCAATCAAGCTTTGTTGGTGTTTTTTTGTTAGGTATTAAAAATAAAAGAGAGAAGAAAATGACAATCAATTACTATCATTTCACCGATTAGGGTTGAGTTTCAAGAGCAATTCCATATCGTTATCAATGAAAAGAGAGAGGGATTATAGCTATAATTGAAGGGAAAAGGGTATGTGGATTCCATAAACCTAGAATATTGTGGAATCCACATATCCTTTTCCATAGAATATACTAACTAGATCCAAAAACCAAAGACATGAAATATGGTACTACACATATTATAATATATTATCAAGGAAAAAACAAACTAAATGAAATTTGGACATTTGAATTTTTTTTTACAAGTTAAATGAGTACATCAATAAAAAAACAACATACTAACCTTGCAAGTTCAAAATCTGAGCTATGTAGATCGAGAATTGAATTTGTTCAACCAGTGGGTGACGAAAAAAATAAAAAGCTCAAACAAAAGCCAAGAACAGTGTCACAACTATAGCAATTGTGTCGCAAAGTCTCTTAAAGTCACGTATATATAGATAAAATAGTCAACTAGCCGTTAACACTGACCAATGAGATACGCAAAATTTTTGTCGCTATTGCCACGAAAGTTTGTCGCTATAGCGACGAAAATCTCGACTAGTTTAAAATAATATTTCCATGGATATTGCGACGAACTTTCATGGCAATATCGACGAAAATCCTGCCCTTTTTAAAAAAATGATGAAACTAGTGGAAGCGTGGAAATTTTTCGTGGAATAATCTACCCATATGTAGTAGTGAGCTAACTTGATAGGCTATCGATCCCATATTCTTGAGAACTGTATAACGACCATTAAATGTGGGTGCAAGTTTTTGATAGTGTTGAACTTTGAGTGAAGTCTTCTTATAAGGTTGTAGTCGAAGAAATACCTGGTCCCCTTCAACAAAATGCCATTCATAACGACCTTTATTTTCTTGTTGCTTCATGAGATTTTGAGCCATGACCAATTTTTCTTTGAGGGAATGAAGAATAGCCTTGCAGATTGTAATATTTGTGTAAACCTCATGAACCTTCGAGACCCTTGTCATATAGGAGAGAACTGATGGTGGATTTTGGCTATAGATTTCTTCAAAAGGAGTCATGTGAGTAGTTGTATGGTAAGATGTGTTGTACCACCATTCAACTAGGGGTAACCATTGATCCCATCAATTTTTCTTCTTAGATGAAAAACACCTCAAATATGTTTCCAAACACTTGTTGAAAACTTCAGTATGGCCATTCGTTTGGGGGTGATAGGCAGTGCTGAGATGCAATTGGGTGCCCCGTAAGTTAAAAAAATCTTGCCAAAAATTGTTGGTGAAAGTGGGGTCTCTGTCAGAGACAATAGAATTAGGCATGCCATGAAGCTTGAAGATATTATCCATGAATATTTGAGCCATTGTGGTGGCTATGAATGGGTGTTGAAGAGCACAAAAATGAGCATATTTGGAGAGACAATCTACTACAACCATGATGATTGACTTATTACCTGATTTAGGTAAGCCCACAATGAAATCCATAGAAATATCTCGCCAAATAGCAGGGGGGATCAGAAGTGGTTTGAGTGGTCCTTGAGCTTTGAGAGTTTATCCCTTGTTGCATTGAAAGACCTCACATTCAACCAAAAATGTGTGGATTTCATGTTTCATACCTTCCCAGAAAAAATAAAATTTGACCTGTTCATAGGTTTTGGTAAACCCTAAATGCCTGGTTGTGGGTGAGGCATGAAGTTCAGAAAGAACTATGGATTTAAGTTGAGATTTCTTGCATAAATACAAATGGCCTTTGTAGATAAGTTCTTCATTATGCCAAGATTTCCCTAGATAAATTGAAGAATTATATTACAATTGGTGGAGCAGGATAGAAATTTGGGGTCTTGCAACCATTCTTGATGAACAAATTAGAGCCAATCTGGTACAATGAAGGAGAGGGATAAAAGGTACCCATCTTCTTCATATTTCCAGGAAAGAGCATCAACCACTACATTTTCCTTTCCCTTCTTGTGAATGATCTCATAATCATAGCCAAATAACTTGGTCACCCATTTTTGTTGTGCCGGGGATGAAATTATTTGTTCCAAGAAATACTTAAGACTTTGATGATCAGTTTTGATTTGGAATTGTTGACCCGATAAATGAGGACGCCAGAGATCCACATCATGTAAAATAGATAACATTTCATTTTCATAAATGGATTGTCCCAAATGTCTCTCTGAAAGTTGTTTGCAAGTGAAAGCCAAGGGCCTACCATCTTGCATGAGGACGGCTCCAATTCCTTTCCCAGAAGCATCACATTCCAATACAAATGACTTTGTGAAGTCTGGGAGGGCTAGGACAGAGTTCAAGCACACAACATATTTTAAGGCTTGGAAGGCATGATCCGCAGCTGAAGTCGAAGCGAAAGAATTATTTTCAAGCAAGGAAGTGAGAGGAGCTGCAATCTTTCCATAATTTCAAACAAACATCCTATAATATCCCATTAAACCCATAAAACCACTAAATATCTTAAGAGTTTTAGGGCCAGGACAATATTACATAGATTCAATTTTCTTAGGATCCTCTCGGACACCATCCTTGGTGACAATATGACCTAGGTATTCCACTTCTGAGGCACCAAAGGAACATTTAGATTGTTTGAGGAAAATTTGATGCTTAGAGAGTAGATGGAGAAATTGATTCACATGGGAGAGATGGGATGGCCAAGTTTTACTATAGATGAGAATATCATCAAAGAAAAAATGACAATGAAAAGGACAGAAGACATGATTCATAAGACTTTGATTCATAATGACCCTCATGAGTTTGAAATGCAATCTTGGGAATGTCTTCTACTTTCCTACGGATCTGGTGGTAGTCAGAGCGTAGATCCAATTTGGTGAAGTATTAAGCACTGTTCAATTCATACAAGAGGTCATAAATGGCATGAATGGGGAATTTGTCTTTGATTGTGAGTTTGTTGAGGGTGTGGAAATCAGGACACATGCGCCAAGTACCTTGTTTATTGAGTACCATGACCATAGGGGAATAATAGGGGCTAGTACTAGGACGGATAACACCGGCTCCTAGTAATTCATTAACAATTTTCTCAATTTCATTATTTTGGGAAAAGGGATGATGATAAGGCTAGAAATTGGGAGGAAGACTTCCGTAGATGAGAAGGATGGAATGATCGTGCACTCCATGGGAAGGGGGAAGTTATTGGGGGGTGGTAAAAATAACATGGTGGTGAGAGAGGATATATTGTGTCAATGTTTCATGGAAATTTTCACAGGAGACCTAGCTAAAGCATACACAAACAAAACTTATCAAGAAAAGGAAGAGAGATACACAATGAAGAATGAGAATCAATGCATATTATGATCTTATCAATGAGTGAGTGATCTTCACTCATATAGTAAATGACATCCTATAATTAGGAATGCATGAAAAATAGTGATGGTCTAATATTAGAAAGTCTAAATAGAACTAGTCAGTTAACTCCCACTGAACTAGTGTTACTCCCACTAAACTAGTGTGAAGGAAACAAAAACTTCTCCAACATCCCCCCTAAACATCACTATGGAGTAAAAAATGAGTCTCGACTACTAGGTCATTCTAGGTACTCATGTACAATGCAACTAATGAACACTGAATAAAAACGAGGAAAGAGGGAAAACCTCATGGGAACAAATCCCCCCCTCAAAAGACGATGTATCAAAAGAAGAAAATGGAAGTTGTTAGGCAACTATGTTCTTCACTGCAATACGATCCCTCAAAGTTTGAAACTTATGCTCACTGAAACTCTTCATGAAGATGTAGAAATATTTATGGATCTGATGAAGTCCTTTGGAAACCTATCGGGCCTTGTACCTATTGATCCTGTGGACCCATCTACACCTGAAAATATTTCTTTCTGGTGAAAGTGGAACCAGATTCCAAGTCTTGTTTTGTAGGAGTGATTCATACTCCTTCTGCATGACTACTTTCCATAATGAATTTCCCATAACCCTATTGTAGTTAGGTGGATCTGTAGATTGAACCATATAACAATGCATGGGCACATTAGGTTCTAAAGATGAAAATACATGAGAAGGTTCCTCATGCTAAGATCGATTCCTCCTTGAATCCAATGGATTCCTTGCAAGGTTGCCTGCTTCCAGAAGTGTGAACTATGACTTCTTAGGAATCTATTGAAGCTTCAATGCTAGCTTCTTATCTGGCTATACTACCTGCTTATTTCCATGTACATAATCTGAGTGTATGGAATCATCTCTGATGTCTAAAACTGATGGAAGAACAAGAGTATATGCATGTTGCACTGGAGGTGCATGCAAAGTACTCTCCTTATGTGTAAGTATAAAATATGAGTCATCGTCAGAAAAATTAGTGAATTTATACAACCTTGACTTGTGTTCCACCTCAGTAATTGCAATAATGGAATTGTCATGCATGTCAGTTATTGCAACTGAATCTGATGTAAATTCATCTTTTTCACCTTTCTGAGTGATCTGATAAGATGAGAGCATATTCATAGAAATATTTGGAACATCTAGAATATTCTCAAAACTACCATTGTGGAGTTCCACTCTCCCTTCTCCTGCTACTGCTAATAGAGTATCATCCCCCATGAGAATATGGGGTCTTGAGCATGGACTCAAAGAATATAAAGCTTCCTCTTTTGTTGCCATATGATGGGATGCACCATAATCTATAATCCATGAATCATATGAGGAATTAATTGAAACAAGAGCATGATGATTACCTTTTTTAGGAGCATGATCTTGTTCCTTCAGTTCTTGACTCCCTCTTGAATGGAGTTTCCAAGGTTGTTATGTTGAAGTGATTGTGCCATAAGATCGATATGTTTCTTCATGCATGTGGATTTTTCATGATTTGGTTTATTGAATTAAGTTCACTTCTTTCCCTTGATTTCTTCTTGGAATCTGAAGAGTCTCTGAAACCTGAAGAATCGTTGAAGGGTTTGGAATATCCCTCCTTCTCATTCTATTTATCCTTTCTATTGTGTTGGGATGATCCTTTTCCATCATGCATGGTGAGTGCATGTGCTTTGGGATATTTCATGAGGCCCATCTGTATGAGTTTTTTCTGCTCTTGTGTGAGAGACTCAATGAACTGATCCATCATAGTCATTTTCCAATTTGTTCCAAAAAGATATCTGCCAGAATGGAAATTGGAGACATATACATCGTATTTTGGTCCTAGCTTGGCCAAGATTGTTAGAATAAGTTGTTTCTCTTGTATATACTTCTCAATACCACATTCACCCAAGCTCAATATCAAGATTTAAATTTATTAAATAAATCCTATATATTATCAAAACTTTTAGGGTCTAAGGTATTCAACTCTACCTCAAACATAGGACCTCGCATCTCACCCTGCTTTCCAAAGAGTCCTTCCAAGGTGGTCCATATCTCGTTTGGAGTCTTGCATGCGTCAACATGAAACCATAGATCAGTGGAGATTAAATAAAGAAGTATTTGTGTGGCCTCATCCTTACAGTTCGTCCATCTCATCTTCTCAATCACTGATGTAGGTTTTGTTTTTGTCGCCGTCGTCAAATTATACAGTCCTTTCCTTCTGAGTTGGAATTTTGCCTTGGGATTCCAATCAAAATAATTTTATGGTGTGAGGATTACCACCAAGTTTGACTGTATAATGGTTTTCCTATCCATCTCTCCCTTTGTTTCTAAGAACCCCTAAAAATTTACTCTCAATCTGCAAGTGAAAAATTAAGAAATCACGACAGAAATGGCACTTTAAGTGAAAATTCGTATCAGTTTCAGTAGACAATCTTCCAACTTACTTTTTGAGAAAACGGTGAGGAATCTCGCCAAAAGATTCAAAACCCACTTGCATAATGGGTTGATTTACTTCTCCCATTTCCTCAAAAAATTAATATTTTGGGACCAATCACTGTAGAAAGGTACAATCGTGAATTTGTATCAGTTTCAGGAGGCTATCTTACATCTTACTTTATGAGAAAACGGTGAATAATCTCGCCAAATGGTTGAAAATACACTTGTAGAATGGGTCGATTTCCTTCCCACACGAGACATTTCCTAAAAAACTTAATATTTTGGAGAAATCACTGCTGAAAGGTACGACCACGGATTTAGCTCGTCGAAACTCTGATTTTCCTTATTCTTTGGCTTGTCTGGCTTGCTCCAAGCAGCATAGCTTTGATACCATGTCAATTTTTCATGGAAACCTGCACAAGAGACCTAGCTAAAGCATACAAAAACAAATCTTATCAAGAAAAGGAAGAGAGATACACAATGAAGAATGAGAATCAATGCATATTATGATCTTATCAATGAGTGAGTGATATTCACTCATATAGGCAATGACATCCTATAATTAGGAATGCATGTAAAATAGTGATGGTCTAGGATTAGAAAGTCTAAAATAGAACTAGTCAGTTAACTCCCACTGAATTAGAGTGTCGAAAATAGAAATTTCTCCAACAGATTGGACGTCGGGATGCACAGAAGGTGTCTCAATAGCATGAATGGAGTGGAGTTTGGCTATAATTCCCAAATGACCTTTTTTGAGGATATTTTCCATGCGATGGGAACTGATGATCTCAAGGGAATCTACAGTGATTCCTTGGAACTTATATTGTTGGCCCTCCTATTGGAATTGCATGGTTAAGTCATTAAAATCCATGAGAATGGGGCCTAGATTGCGTAACCATTTTGCACCAAGAACAATCTCACAACCACCCATGTATGTAGAAAACATATGAGATTTCAGTTGATACTGACCAATTTGGAGTCTCAAATTTTCACATCATCCCCCACATTTCATGGGACCAACATTGGCAATCATGACTTGAAAATTAATAATGGTATGGATGTAACAATTGAAATCTTGCGAAATGTGGCGATGAATAAAGTTATGGGTGATACCACTTTCCACAAGGATGATGACTTTCCTATTTTTGATGTAACTAATTAATTTGAGTGTTTGGGGATCAAAGAAGCCAGTGAGGGAATTAAATGAAATCATTGGGTCAACATATGGTGGGTAAAAGGGTGTGGTGAGGTCAGAAGGCGGTGGTAGTCCCTCCATAGGCATAAAAACAACATCTTCTTCAGAAAGATACTTAGTCATACACATAAAAATCTTTTGTCCCCTACACTTGTGCATGGGAAAATATTTGTCATCACAATTATAACAAAGACCCTTGAGTTGATGTTCATCCATTTCATCCCTGGTTAATTTCTGGATCTTGAGGGGAGTTCCAGGAGGGGTAAAATTGGTTGGTTTATGGCGAGGAGGAAATGAGGGTTTGCGGGTCTGGGAGGACACAATCTGTTGGGATTCCTTGGCTCATTAAGTAGCTTCCAACCAAGTATGGGGGCGTGCCATGAGAGCATGGAGACAAATTTCATCTTTGAGGCCACTGCTAAAACATTCCCTAAAGAAAGAATCTAACATGCCCTTTGTTCTAAAATCCAAGTTCTCAAATGCGAAAATAAATTCTTCCACTGTCCCATACTTCTTTAACTTGACCAAATGGCCTAAATGGTGGCTGCCAGAGTCAAAGAAGTCATAAAGTTCGGCCACAAATTGTGTCCAAGTAAGACACCCTTGGCGTGCCTTTTTTTTACATTTCCACCATTGCCATCATTTTGGATCCAAATGTAGGACACCATAATGAATCTTAGCTAAATCATCAGTAATGTCATGCAAAGATAAATAATGTTCCATTTGGATGACCCAAGTTGTAGGATATGATCCATCAAATTTGTTCACCTAAATTCTATGAGGGCGAAGGTCTTGAGAAAAGTAGGTAGTATGAGGGCCTTGATAATGGGAAGAGTCATGGTCATCCTGATAAGATGGTTGTTTAGAAGAGGAAGGGTTTTGGGAATGGCCTAAGAATTGTTCTTTGAGGTCTTTGATGTGGGAACATTGTTCCTTGAGGATCTCAATAATTGAATTGATGAAGCTAATGTTGGCATTGATATGATTGATGTCGTCCTTGTACTGATGGTTGTCAGTAATCAAGGCATTGAGTTCATGTGGTAGTCATTTGGGAAAAGGAGCAGGTAAATGGTATAAGGGAAACAAAAGGGGTCTGGAGGGGTGGGTGGGACCATGGAGAAAAAAGGGTTTCAAATGATAGGTACCACTATGATTAGGGAAAAAATGGGGATCCAAAGGGATAGGATCCAAATAAGGGTGTCAGAGACGGGTCGGGTCCACACAAAAAAATTATGTTATAAATGAGAGGTATCACGGGAATCGAGGTGAAGAGAGGAACCCAGTGGGATAAGTTTTTTTTTTTACTCCCATGGAGTTATAATCTAGCCTGAATAATACTACAGTGATGAAATTCCCAAATGTTTAACAAGAAGAAATGTGTAGTAATTTTTCAACCATAATGCAGAAGACACATTTACGCGGCAATAGATCATGTCCGTTTTGTTTTTTGTTTTTGTTTCTGTCCTTATGGGTACGATATTCAAGGTTTTCCCTATGTTATAGCTCTCTGATATACGTGCAGGCTCCAACAGCAGTAATCGACCCAATATCTCAAGGCACCAACTAAGGAAACTAGACCGTTCCCTTAGTCATACTACCTGACTACCTAGGTACTAGAGAGTATCTTCCTGAGTGTTGTTCTCGGTGGCACTATAGCAGTCAGGCGGCCGATTAGTTTATCTATGGAGGGATTTAGGAGATCTAGGTCGATCTGTATAGAGGTGTTGTCTGATGCGCTACCACTTGAAGGGGTACCAACATGGGTTACAAGGGTGGCCAACAGATGTGCTCTTAGGTACCACTTGTATTCCCTGCATGTATGAATCCTTGACCATGGGTTTATGCACGTAACCACGGATCTCTATAGCTTTAAGACGCCAGAATAAGTCTCTACCCTGAAAAAAATTAACCCACAATTTTCTATCGATGAAGGTGCTCTAATACCACTTGTAGTATTCCATATATAAAACAATATGCAAAACATAAATATTTTAACTAGAAATGGAAAAGAAGCAATGATATAATCAGAACAATATCAGAATAATACTAGAATAACACCTAAAAGAGCACTTTTATTACTAATAGAAATGTTCACTTTCCTCTTCGAGAGGGAAACCTCCAGTAGAGCAGATCTCTATTACAATAATATCCAAGACACGATTTCTCATACCCTCTACTTCTATTTATACTCTATCTATCCAAAAGAACAATCTATAGGAAGATCCTTCTAGAAGCAGAAGCTTCTATTAGGTCTTCTTACATTTGAATTATCCTTCCTTATTGCTAGGCCTTATTAATATTAGCCTTCATTACATGGAATTATATTATTCTACCTACATGAGGGGTTAGGGAGGTTAGGTCCCCAACAATGAAATTGTAGGTATAGTTGAAGAGTGATGACATAAACATTGTTGCAGTAACCAAACACTGAGGAAGGTGTTATTCCAAGGGAGAAGGGATGCAATATCCTTGTTTGACCCTCTTGAATATTGTACATATTTTATTTTTGCAGTTAATAAAAAATGACCATGACTAATAGAGAGAGTGCATTTAAAGGGGATATGATACCACAAGTGGGGAAAGGTGAGGGGGTATAAGGGGGGGTTTATTGCTAAAAGCATCTACCATATGTTATCGTGAACCTTCACTCATTTCAAATATTATTTTTTCACATTTAAAAGAGGTTAAGAGGAGTGGAGGAAATAAATTCCTCAATATAAGCCATCATTTCCTAAAAATTAGCAAGTTGTCTTCCCTACATTCTTGGCACTAGGAAGAGTTCAATTAGGAATCTCTTTCCATGTTCGACTCATGTAACAAGAAGGAAAATTTGAATAGGAAAGGGAGCTAATTTTTGGAAGAGGAAAAAAGAGGAAAAATGAGAGTTCTTGCTTAGAAATTAATCCTTCGATAACATGTGATAGAACAATCATGAAATGAAGCCATGGGAGCTCTAGAAAAATCCAAGAACCAAGACAATTTTCACCAAAGTTGAGGGAGATTATCTTGAACCTTTCCATTCACACACTGAATAACACTAAAGGGAGGATACGTCTAAGGTATTATTGAGGAGAGAAGGAAGACCTCCTTATGTTGTGTGGGAAGAGACTAGCCTGAGTATTATTCATTGCTCTATTCCATGGTGGTATCATAGCTCGGATAGGGAGTGGTGTCTATAGAATATTACCTACAATTGAGTGGAAATTGCTCGCTTTGTTAGTTGTCTGGTCTATAATATTTAGTGAGATAAGTTCTTCTTCTTTGTTATGAAATTTCTTTATATCTACTGATTGTAGTAAATTTCATGTTTATGGATTAATAAATTGAAGCATTCATCCAATTGAGCATATAGTCTTCAAGTCTTTGGGATTATTATTTAGTTAAAAACAATTATTAGGTGGAGGAAGGATTTAAATTATTCTTTTGATTTTAGCTTATATGAGGTTATTTGCGCAAAATGGTTAAATCAACATTTGCTTGATTCACCTTTGTTATGGTTGGGTTGATCATTGGTTGCATCTTGTTGAATTAATAACATTTTAATATTAGTTGTTTCTTTGTAATCTATGTGGTTCTACTCTATACCTAACATCCAACAACGTGTAATATTAACCTTGGATGAAAACTAGTAAGTTGATTTTTTTTATTTTTACTATCTTTGTTTTCTGTCACCAACCTTCTACACAATTTGTTCTTCTTAATGGCATAATATAAGAAATTTGTATAACCAATGTAGGGGTTGTAATATGGATTGGTGTTGTGTGCATTTGACTTTAGTAGCTTCAGAGTATATTTTCCCAAATAATACAGTAGTTGTATTCTATACTTGTCTCCACATAGGGTATACACACATCTCATGCAACGACCATGGATTCATGTATTTTTGGTGTAATTGGTCTCAATTAACATAGACTCATTTCAAACTATATCCTTGCATATGGACTATGATGCAAGAATGACCATTCAAGTTAGACCTTGAGTTAACATGTGGCTTGTTTTTAGTACTTGACTTGATTCAACACTTGGTAAGGGTATCTAGTTTTCATCTCTATACATCTATGCTAGTTGTGGGTTGTGTTTATAGTTGTATTTCATACCTTAGTTTATTTCAAGGTTATTAGGTTATTCCTAGTTCCTCCTGATGTTTTCGTCACATGTTTTCCATTGTATCCTTCTACAATTTGTGCCAAATATGGTCAAATATACAAAAACAAATATTTAACCCGTATAATTTTATAACGAGGAAGGTGCAAGGAGATGGAAATTATGAAATGTGAGTACTTATCTTGCACTAAAAGTATCACAAACATGTAGCGAATAAGTGTGGTTATTTAAGAGGTTGGGATTATTTTATGATATTAAGTATATTTTTTGAATTACTCTTCCTTTTGGATCTTTCCATAGTTCTATTCTGGCATGGTGGTTGTGAGCTACCTCCATCACATATATGTTGAGTGGTTAATGGAAAATGGATATAAATTGGAATCATAGCTTCTACTAATTTAATTGGTTCATTTTGAGTGGTTGGTCCTCCAGACAGTAATGACCCTTCCCTGTAGCATGAAGCTCTTAAGTTTTAGTGTCTTCATTGGCACATCAAGATATTTATCTAAAATCAATTGTCCACTCAGTCAACTATATCAAACTGCCAATGAAAAAACCATGGAGTCAATGCTTTCTATTTCAAATGCAACCTTATTAATGATTGTTGTAAACAGGTAGGGATCTACGAAAAAATAAATTCTTGGAACATTAGTGACAATTTCTTTTGGAGGTGTAATATACTCTTTTGTTTGTAGGGAAAATTTGAAAACAACATATTATTCTTTAAGTTTAGGAGGTTTTTTTATTCTTTGTAATTTTTTAAAATGGAAACTATAAGATTTGGTGAAACTTAAATTTTTTGTAAATTATAAGGATTTTACATATTTTATGGAAAATGTGGGTTATTTTTCAACAAAAATAATAATCTGGATTTTACTTGTGGAAATCTTACAAACGTTGCAATTTTTAATAAAATTGTCTGGCTAAGTTTTGCTTAGACTGGATTTATTCCCTCATATTGATGTTTTAGTAAGACGATATGCTAAATTCCAACACAACTGCTTATTCTTGATGTACACCGCTTTATGATCTAGTCAGATTCATTTCTCTATGCAACTCCATGTTCGACGTTGTATGTTATTTATTACAATCATTTTTTTTTCATTTTGGCAATTTTCTATGTTTGTGAGGAAAATCAAGACTCTTTGATAAAAAAAAAAAGGAATTGATACAGAACATGAGGGAAAACCTACCAAGGAGAGTGCATCACCAACCACACCCCTCATTTGAGGATGCAGTCCTAGACTTCCAACATAATTAATTAATAGTTAATTACATAATTTCAATTCTTGAGTTACATGTATTTAATTATTTTACTATTTCTTCTAACCTTCAAACTACACACATCTTAATTTATTACTTTTTGTTTGACAAATAATTTAAAATAGATCTATTTTAAAACTATAAAAAACTTGTAACCAAATAAGTACAATGAACATTCAATCTTAAACTATTTAAAAATATATATATTCTATGTTTGTGTTTTATTACTAATTAAAATCTCGTCTTTCTTTTCAGGTAGATATTACCCATCATATAGCTCCTATAATGCATCCCATGTATAGTGTGAGGACATGCCTTGGTTCATTAGCACAACACACATAAGCTCATTTATACTTTCATTTTTATCACCCAAGCATTAACCACTAGCACTCCAGTGAACTCTACTACATAACGCCAATATAACATCAATGCTTATAACCATAATCTAGATATCCTTCTTAACTTAGCATGGACTACACACTACCTATTACATATGGTTTGTACTTAGGAAGACCATAAAACTCTTCCTCAATCTATCAAAAATGGTCTATGTGATGCTTATCTATGATTTCAAATAGGCACGATGTTATAGTCCTCACAAACACTTGTTCAGTAAATGAGGCTTCTTTTTTACCCACATTGTGCACTTCATATTTTTGTTTCATTTATGGGTAGAGCATTATAACATGGAGGAACCATGTTATCCACATCTACACCAATTATGACACATCACAACCATTTGACCTAGGGTTCCAAATTCCTCTAGCATTGTCATACGTGGGCAATAGCCAATGGGAAAATACTTTCTCAACACAAAGAAACATTCCTTCCAACATGTTTTATCCCCCTAGCAACTTTGCTAAATTGAGAGGCAAGTGCTACACATTATCACTTCCAACATCTTCTTTAGCAATGAAATTTATATTACCAATAGACGTCATCTTAGAGACTCTTTTTTACCATTCTACCACCAACTCATCACAAAACTTGATAGGATTTCTTGCACCACATCATGCATCCATGGGTATAGTGATATGGAGTTTAACCAAGTTGGAATTCTTCTAGAGAACTCATCTATTTAGTTTGCATCAATGGTTAGAGCATGATCTACAATGTAGATCTTTTCTTCAACATTTTTATGATTCCCTAACTTCTTCTCTCAACATGGGTAGTTTACTGGTATGATTATTTATTCTTGGTGTACACCAATTTACAATATGGTCATATTCACTTCTCTATGTAGCTCCACACTGAGCGTTGCATGCTATTTCTTACAATCATTTTCTATTGTTTGATGTGTTTCGATGTTTGCGAGAAAAACCGAGACACTTTCAATCAAAACTAAGAGGTATTGATACAAAACACAAGGGAACACCTACCAAGGAGAGTGCATCACTAACAACACCCCTCATTTGAGGATGTAGTCCTAGACTTCCAACATAATTAATTAATAGTTAGTTGCACAATTTCAATGTTTCAATTACATTTGTTGAATTATATTACTATTCATACCACCCTTTAAACTACATACTTCGTAGTTCATTAGTTTTTGTTTGACAAATAATCTAAAATCGACTTGTTTGAAAACTATAAAAAACTTTTAACCAAATAAGTACAATGAACATTAAATTTTAAACTACTATTTTTTATTTAAATATATATATATACTAATTAAAAAAAATTCAATACCACTTTCAAAATCTTATTGTTGTTCCCATCACATCCCCAAAGTGTACCTAGATGAATCTTGTGATCCTGCACCTCTTGAGGGCATGCGACACCATGACGTTTCTCGCTTGGTTGCTTGGCGACACAAATGATACTTCATTTATGTTACGCCTCTTCACCTAGAGCATACCCATACTTCGTTCTAGGCTATCAATGAGTCACACTCCTACTCTAGTGCAACTCTTGTATACTTAGACAATTGTTAACATCTTAACACTTAGCCATATATAAGCATACATCCATGAACATTAGAAACCAAATGAACAACATCGAAACAAACGAAAGGCATACACAAAAATAGTGGGGGCGACACGAACCATACCTAACACCCAGTTAAGTCTTTGTTATCGTGAAACAATTGGGTCACGCCCCTTTGCAAAGTTGGGTCAGCTCCTGATGTGGGTGTGTTAGTCGATTTTCCTTCATGCGACCTCCATGCCTTAGCTGATTTTGCTTTATTTGTGGAGCACCCAAGTCTTGCCTTCAACCCTTCGTCAAACTGTCCATCGTTTGACTTGTGTTGCAAGGAAACCCGATTGAGTCTCCCTTGGCGTGTTGCATGCCCAAGGTGTCCTGACTCACCCAATATACAAATAACATCATTACGCTTCATTCTATACGAAGCGATCATAATATTTCCTTTGTTCACCAACCCCAACTTCCACAGGTCACCATAATGTCAAGTCAGTTGGGCACACACATCTTTAGCTAGGGGTCTTATAGTTCCCCTTTCTAGAGCTCAAATTTTAATATTCAAATGCCTCAATTCCAAGTTCATAGCTTGGGTAGTTGGGTAGCATGTTTGTGATCCTCCCCACCCGGGTTCAATTCCCTCAAAGTAGACATGTTGGTCCCTTATGATAATGCTAGAAGGGTAGACGACCCCTGCAATAGAGGTCCACAACAGTGGGCTTCGAGACTCTTGTGCCCTTGCTAAGTCAGAAGTGATTGGGATAAAGACCCACTTCGGCGGGGTTCGGGACTCCTAGACCCTTGCTAAGTCACAAGTGTTTGGGATCACCCCAGTAGACTTCAAGACTCTTCGATCCTTGCTAAGTCATAAGTGATTGTGATAAAGGCCCACTCTGGTGGGGTATGGGACTCCTCGACCCTTACTAAGTCACAAGTGTTTGGGATCACCCCGATGGGCTTTGAGATTCCTCGACCCTTGTTAAGTCACAAGTGATTGATCTGGAGCCTAGCTCAAATAAAACCTATCAATCACTAATTCCATGGTTTAAAAAATATTAAAAACACCTCCTTTATAAAAACCAACCTTTTGCACCACATCAAATGTCCATTTTAAACCAACCTTACTATTTCTACCAACCTCTAAACTACATACTTCTTAGTTCATTAATTTTTATTTAACAAATAATTTAAAATCAACTTGTTTTAAAACTATAAAAAACTTTTAACCAAATAATTACAATGAACATTCAATTTTAAATTACTATTTTTTATTTAAATAATTCTATATATATAATAATATAATATATATATATATATATATATATATAATTACTAATTAAAATATTTTTTTTTATAATTACTAATAAAAAAATATTAAAAACACCCCTTTCACCAACCTTTTCCACCACGTCAAATGTACCTTTTAAACCCCACCCAAATTAATGAAAATAGCGTACCCATCAAACTTCCCTCGAAGACGGAGTTTGGAGGGCAAGCGTGTTGGCGTCTCAGGAAGCCGAGACCATCAGATCTGTGGGGATAAGGGCACTTCTGTTTGGACAGTCATATATGTGGGCGATGAGGGGCACTTTATGCAACCCGGGCCGACGTCACTCGGCAGCTCAGGCCGCGACCGCCACCATCACCAAATATCGGTTCATATATATAGATTTGTATGGCATATGGCAATGTACTTATATTCGAAGAGTTAGTAATTTGTTGTGTTGCAGTTGGCACACAGTTATACAAGATCGGGAAAGAATAGGTGCTCTCGCTGCTCTCGCCATTAACAGTACAGTAATAGGAAAGAATAGTTATACAGTACACAGTTAGGAGCCATTAACAGTTGTAATAGGTGCTCTCGCTGAGTAAGATGGAAGGATTTGTTCACTCCGATACACAGATTAACTTCGCAATTAATGGAGAAGATCGGGAGAGTGGAATGAATATTCAACGTGGTGAAGTAGAAGCACAAGAAATCGGTGAAGTGAATGATGGAGGGCAGCGGGTGCAATCTGGGGCACCGGCATTTGGAATTGGTGCAGTGAATAATGGAGGGCAGCGGGTGCAATCTGGGGCACCGGCATTTGGAATTGGTGCAGTGAATGATGAAGGACAGCGGGTGCAATCTGGGGCACATGCATTTGGAATTGGTGCAGGCAATGAAGAACAGATGCCAGCGCTAGCTGCAGCACCAGGATTTCCAATTGCCCCATTCAATGATATGCCAGCGCTAGCTGCAGCACAAGGATTTCCAATTGGCGCATTCCATGATATGCCAGCCCTAGTTGCAGCACCAGGATTTCCAATTGGCGCATTCCATTATATGCCAGCCCTAGCTGCAGCACCAGGATTTCCAATTGCCCCATTCAATGATATGCCAGCGCTAGCTGCAGCACCAGGATTTCCAATTGGCGCATTCCATGATATGCCAGCCCTAGCTGCACCACCAGGATTTCCAATTGGCGCATTCAATTATATGCCAGCCCTAGCTGCAGCACCAGGATTTCCAATTGCCCCATTCAATGATATGCCAGCACTAGCTGCAGCACCAGGATTTCCAATTGGCGCATTCAATTATATGCCAGCCCTAGCTGCAGCACCAGGATTTCCAACTGGTGCATTCAATTATATGCCAGCCCTAGCTGCAGCACCAGGTTTTCCAATTGGCGCATTCAATTATATGCCAGCCCTAGCTGCAGCACCAGGATTTCCAATTGGCGCATTCAATGATAGAGTGTGGCTAGAGCAAACTGACGAAGCACGATTTGGAGTTTGGGTACACAATAATAGAGTGTGGCGGGAGCCAGATGACGAATATATATTTGATGATGGTGAGACACCAGGATTTGGGATTGAGGCAGGCAATGGTGTAGATTGGCCGAGGCATGGAGTGTGGTCGGAGCCAGATGAAGAATATATAATAGATGATGGTGGGGCATCAGGATTTGGGATTGAGGCAGGCAATGACGAAGAAGCAGTGACCGAAATTCTTGACTTCACAATTGGAATAAATGAAGAAGCAGTGAATGGCGTCCCAGAGATATTGGAGAGAGTGTGTGAATTCGTTGAATCCGATGAACTCGCCGTTGAACAAGAAGAGGATTGTGCTATTTGCTTAGACGCCTTGACTCATGTGGAGGACGATGACAATGAAAATGGCAATGGCAATCGTACTCTGCATCGACTACCATGCTCCCACCTTTTTCACTCTCACTGCATTTCAGAATGGTTTCACAAAAATCTCAATTGTCCCACTTGTCGAACTCCATTTCGGTTGCAGTAGCCACTAGTAACCATATTTATTATGAAATTAAGTAGTCAGTATTTACTAGCAACAACCACTTTATAAAAGTGGTTGATATACGTCGATCGGCCCCATTTATTCACCTTTCCAAACTAATGGTGCCGACCAACCTACGTGAGGAACAACCATTAATATATAATTACATAATTAATCTGTTAATTATTTTACATTATTGTAATATATACTCATAAGTATTAACACATTACATTAATACATTCATATATAATGAAAGGTATTAATTAATTAAAACAATAAAACATTAATCAAAAATAAATTAATACACTAAATAAAACAACATTAGTAAAATATTAATACAATAGTATATTACAAATAAATTAATAAAGAATAAATAAGTCACTAAATTAATTATAAAGTAATATACTAATAATGTAAAAGAACATTAAATTATATATATTTAAGTATTATTGTATTGATTAATTAATATCTCAATATAATGTATAAATTAAAATATCAATATTTTAATGTGTAATGTGATGTATTAATGATACAATAATTTAATTAATAAATATCTTAGTAATGCATTGTATTAATTAATTAATTAATACTTTGTTAAATTATAAATACATTAATAAAGTTTTAACAATAGGTAAATACAATAATAATACATTAAAAGTACAATAATATATTAAAATAATAAAGTATTAATAAAACTTGAAAAAAGTAAAAATACATTTATAATACATTAAAGTATTATATTATTCTATTAAGTTTTAGTGGACCGTTAATCATCATCATAATCATTATGATATTAATATAATAAAACATACTTTATATATTAATAAAGTACTAAAACATTAATAAAATAATAATATATTAATATTTTGATGGGATAATACATTAATGTATTAATTAAATAATATATTAATGATATAAAAATTAATGTATAAAATAGTAAATAAACCTATTAAATGTATTGAAAAAATTAATGTAATTTATGAATTAAAGTATTAAAACATTAATGTATAACTTATTGTATGAATGTAATGTATTAATGAAATTGATAAATATTTTAATTTGCAATACTAAATAATATATCATTAAACTATTAATATTATAATAAATTAAAAATACATTAAAACTATTTTAGAATATTGTTATATAAATACAAAAACATTAATAATGTATTGTACTAATTAACTAATACATTAATGTATAATGTAAAATATTAAAGTACTAATACATTAATAATGTATTTATTAATTAATTAATACATCAACACATTATTAAAATATTAATACCTTAATAAAGTAATGCATAAATAATACATTATTAAAGTAATAATACATTAATAAATACATTATTAATAATGTATTTATTAATATTAATATTAATACACTAAAACATTAATATTAAATAATTAAAACATTAAAAAAGTTTTAATACTTTAATAATACATTATTAAAGTATCAATAATTTAATAAATACATTACTAAAGTAGTAATACATTAATAATACATTATTGAAGTATTAATACAATAATTTTCAATGATCATGTTTGACTATGGTTGATCATGCTCATGGTTAAGTTTGGTAGAACTTGGTTGACTTTGGGAAGGAAAGGTTCACTATGGTTGACCATGACCATGGTTAAGTAATGTTGACCTTGGATTACCATGATCATGGTTATTTATGGTTGACCATGACCATGACCATGGTTAA
>ML782880.1:0-62832 GCA_009831015.1 Picea engelmannii | reverse complement strand
GTGTGCCTTTGAGTGAACCCAGGAATGGGTTGTACTTAAAGAAGTACTATGCATAAGTTATTTGTGCGTGAGTACTTGTATTTTATGTATCATACTGCGTGTGTGTGTTACTTTAATTTTTCTTTTGACGTTATCTGGTCTCTGCCCTTACGTAACGTTGTGTTTGATTGCCAGATGTCGGAGTATTCGCTACCTTATATTGGCTTCACCGACGGTGCTAGCCGTAGTACTCGGAACCTAGCTTCCGCTGCATGGGAAATCTATGCCCTGACAAACGAACTCATATCCCTATGAGGTATATGTCTTGGCCGAGCAACCAACAATATCGCAAAGTATAGCGTCGTTGTTGAACTATTGGTTGATGCTATTTCTCTTGGAATTCGTCATTTGGTTGTCCGACTTGACTCGCAGTTGGTAGTACTACAGCTCAGTAATGTATATTCTATTCGAAGTCCTACTTTATTAAGAGTATATTTGTGGATTCACCTCTTGGAACGATATTTTGATCACATTGAATATCAACACATTCCTAGACGTCTTAATACATTGACAGATGCTTTAGCTAATTATGTATTGGACAGACATTTGAACAATTTATAAATCAAACACATTAAAATGTACACAATGTAGAGTAAGCCGGTAGAAACCATGTATATATATATATAACGATCAAAGTTTGTTTTTTACAAAATGGTTGTCCGAAGACCAAAATATCAAAAATGGAAGCTCATGGCTTCTACAAAAATGACATCACTAATGATGTTCATGGTAACAGACTAATGTCCTAGCTACTCTGCGGAGCAGTCGACCCATAGAGGCCGAGAATCCCACTGTGTGATGCTGGTCGCGCCGTGGAATCTCCTCCAGGGGCATCTCTGGAACATATGCCATAAGGCCCTCTAAGTTCTGCTCCATTGTCAAGTAGTCCTTGGCATACTGTGGAACTGCTACCGCTGCCTCTCCTCGACGCTGAACAAGAGAACTACCAGTAGGTCTATATGCTCCAACGTCTGTGTTATCAACAAAATTTTGGTATTAGTCTTCAGATAAATCTATAAACAAAAAAACATTTAAATATATCTAAAATACAAAAACATTCAAAAAATTAAAATCGGTGTATTTCTTACAGAGGTTTCCCCATTGTGCATCTTCAGGCAATGCAAGGTCAGGATCACCATGGAAATCTAAGCCGGCATATGCGTAATCCTCTATCATCATCACCTGGCCTTGAAGCCAGTCGAAGAAACGATTGTCATACCTGACGATAGGCCCTGCCACATGACGGGCCATGAGTTGGCACCATCGTAACATCCTTGGGTCCCTGGGACCCAGAAACTGCCAATCATCCTGAAGCCTAAACACTGGGACCCTCTCACAGAAGAAGGACACCAAAAGAGATCCATACCCGAACTGTTTTAGATCTCCATGCCTGCATTTGGTCAGTTGTTTTTTAAGACTGAGTAGAACGACATCAGCCCAGTTGAAGACCCGGGGCTCAGTACACTCGATGGCATACTGAAAGTATCTCTGCAGATCCATATGCGGGGTAGCACTTCCTGCCATCCGAGCGATAGTGAAGAGAATGGTACGGAGAGTTATATCATTCACTCCCCAAATGGCCACCTTCCCTTTCTGACGTTCAGCCTCAGGCACGCAGTACTGCCTGCAATACTCGCTCATTTTTAGACCACCCCTTCGGTTTTCGGTCAAACTGACATAGGATCCCTGTCTTGACAACCCAGTCAAGAAATAGATGTCCTCGATGTCTATGCTCAAGGTGTGAGCTCCCACGTTGAAGACCTGTTGATCTGGGTCCCACATTCGGATCAAGAACTCTAGCAATTGCACTTGGGCTCTCATGCCCGGGATTCGAAAATACTTTAGGAGACCGCAATCTCGCAAAGTGGCAATGGTTTGAGGGTGATTCTCGGAATTCGTATTTTCTTCCTCGTGTTCCCATTCTCTCCATTCGAACACCATAATGAGGGTTGTTTACCTGCATGGCAACCATATGAAGATAGTTAGAAATCTAAAACATGGAAAAAATTGGTTTTATTGGCTAAACATTACACAATTTTTTGGGCTCTGCGTTGTTCGCAGGTGGCTTATAGCGCACAGTGCGAACTTCTCACACTCTACCTCAAGCCCACCTGCGAGAATGAGGACTTCTCACAGGCCCCATATGGGAAGCCTGCGAGAATCCTTTTGCACGTGTAGGGTTTAAAAAATCCACTAAAAACTTAATATTTAACCAATTAAATCATGAATTCAAACCATGCAAAGCTTAAGGATGGAGAGATTACCAAATCACCGGATACGGCTCGAGGAATGATGTCCTAAAGCTCCCGAAAATCGATAATGAAAATAGAGGGTAAAATGGGATTTTTTGCTCTCAAATAGTAAAAAGGGTAAATGGTATGGTGAATGAGTTGTGAATTCATTTTTATTAATTTTTCACTATGTAAAAATAGGGTTTTGATATTTGTTCATTATTTAACCCTGTTGACTAATGAGGAAATGAGTAAAATGCTTTCCAGGTGTGGAACATGAAGGGTATTGGATGATTTTTTCTATGGTGTGGTATATTTTTGGTTGTTTTCTGGGGTTTTGATATAAAACCTCGGGCGTTTTTTATCCGTTCTTGCGCTTGTTAAAAACATAAGAACGTGATCGAGCGTCGTTTTATCCCTTTTCTGGGCTCGCTGTGGTTACATGAAAAAGGAACCCCCCTGGAGTTATCTTTAATCTCTTTTTAGACTCTCTAAACAGGAAAAGATTGCTGAGCGACCTTGCTATTTTCACGCTCGATAAAGTATTTGAAGTATGCATCCTTCGAGCGATAGTTTAACCCTTTTTCGGTCTTGTTGGACTATTGTATGAAAAATGAACTGAGAGAGTTCTCTTTTAAGTGTTTTTCCAAACTCTATAAGCTTGAAAAACCTTCGAGTTTACTATCTCTGGACTCGTTAAACAAACATTGACAGACCGTAATGGGACCGAACCACTCCTTTTTAGGGTTCATTAAAAATACTCCAAGGGACTTGTCCGAAGGATGAGCTTATATCAACAAGCATATGTGATCCTCTTCAAGCTTGCGTAAAAATAAAGAGGTACTTGCCAGAAATGGTGGGGGAAAAAATTTGGGAAAGGGATATGTTTCATCTTTACATTAATTGGAAGTAAGAGTCGCTCTTGAACATGACACTCCCTATTCGTCATCTGAAGCCGGTTTGGGTAATCCATTTGTCTCTCATTCAATTTGATAAGAAGGTCTTTCCATGTGTCGTATTTGAGTCAATGCTGCCAAATCATTTGTCGTGTCGTTCATATGTTCAAGAGCAGTTTGTTTGAAACCTCTATTTTGGGTCGGCCATCTGCAGTTATCCATTCTTTTCGTGTCAGCCTTCCCTGTGTCTAAAGTCCAATTGTTACATGCTCTGTTTCACTTTCAAACTCTGTTACTCATTTCATGTCATTGATGGGGGATACATCAAGGCCCTCCTGTGACGAGTCTTGTTCCGTTGACACCAGCACATTATCTGGGATTAAGACTTAGAAATTATTCAGTACCTTGGAGCTTGCATGCCTCAATGGCAAGTTTCATCGTTTTCGAAAGTGGGTTTACATCATTGACCCCTGATCGAAAGATTCTATCGATTGTTCGACATCAACTCATTTATTCACAGTCAATGGATTGTACTTTAGTACCTTGGGAGTCATTGACATCAATGGTGATTTCCCTCGCACTTGTTAACGGTTGCATTAATGACTGGTAATCAAGTGGTTTCTGCCATGTTCGACTTCGACACATGTAATCACATGGTCAGATTCGTACTTTGGACGATGAGGTTGAAAGCCTGGATGTTATCTTTGAGATCCAGGTTGCGATGGATTATGTATAATTTGTGACACATAGATCCACTGTGTATGTTTCGTGTCTATGTCGTCTTGACTAAAACTTGTTGCATAGATCCACAGTGTATTCAGGTGGCTATGCTATATTATGACTACATGGATCCACAGTGTATGATTGGTGGCCATGATCTTTGTTTATGATGTCATCAATCTATGATCTGAGTATGGGAATGCCTACCTCGGAAAGGATACACATTATATTCTGTTGATGCTTGGATGTTTGCAGGTTTCCGATTAAATGCACTCTTGGTTCTTGACACACACATGCAGCTTACAAAGTCCGTCGACTGTCACTGATTCCACTCTCAGACTTTGGGGGGCATTTTGTTATCCACAATTTTGGTCATCGTGATGATGTTATGATGATGTCATGATGATAGAAAAATCAAGCTCTTCAATAAGATTACTTTCCTGAGAAAAGTTGCACTTGTCTGTTTCCAGAAACTATATTTTTCGAGGAGTTCGCAGGCTGCCTATATACTTGCCTGCGAGAATGCCTGATTCTCGTAGGCTACCTTAAGCCAGGGTGCAAATAGTTTGCACTGTACCAAAGGCTAGGGTGCGAACATCTTCTTAAAGGGGAAAAAGATGAAGTTCTTGAGTCTTCTAGAAGAGAATCTTCGAGAAGAATGAGTTGGATAACGAATGGTTGTTCAAGTACTGGCATTCCAGATATCTTGGGATCATTTTCTATCCAAGTAACTAAGTTATCTTCTCCTATATATTGAGAAGATTGCTCATGGAAAAAGTTACAAGCAAGCTAGCAAGAGATTGATTGGAGAATTGTTGGAAGCATGTATGAAGGACTGATGCTACAGCAGCAAGAGACTACAGCAAGGTCATCACAAGTAGTTGATTTTCTTCATGCATGAGCAAGTGTGTGTGTCAGAGCTAGGAGCCATCGAAAGGAGACCTACGACATCAAGGCTCAGGTTTTAAGTTTCACTTTCAATTAATTCAATACAGTAATATGTCCCTTTCCCATAAAGATAATGTCACTTTATTACATAATTCCTTGATCATATGTATAGACTAGATATTGAATATATCAATCTGCCTTCTCTTCGATTGGTTTGTGTTGTTGTGATCTGAATGGTGCAAGAGCATTGGAGCGAAGCTTGGAACAACAGAGACCTAAGGAAAGCGTTCATAAGGTATGTCCATAATCCTTATCTCTTAGTTCATTCAATAGGCTAGATCTAGGGAAAGGGTAGTATTCTGTCCTGTTTTGTTCTAGATCCAGGTGGATCTAGGGAGATCGGTTCGTGTCCGCACTTACGGATTAATCTTGAAACAGTGGGTTTACCCACGCATAGGCCCACTTTTGTATGTATAAATAGATGTCTAAGAAAAGTAAGTAGAAGGGGGTATCCTATCTATTTGATGTAAGCTAAGTGCTAATAGTTCTCTATGCATGACTGTAGAAGGGTTATAGAGCTAAGTGCAAGTTATTATAGAGATTATAGAAGGCTTTGTGCTAGAATGCAAGGAAGAAGGATCTAGTGAGCTGCACAGATCTTCTTTTCTGTGCGTAGAAGGGTTTTTGGTGACTGTGTGTTGTAACCGATTGAAAACATTAATAAAGAAGAAGAGTTGGTGGGCATAACCCCAGGGTGGGGGTGAACCACATACATGCTGTGTTGCTCTACTTTGTGCGATGTATCGATGTGTTTCTATGTGATGAATGTTAGATAGATCTGATGTTGCTTTGTGCCTAATCATGTGAATGAATGCTAGATCTGACCTATGTGAATGTGCTTAGTGCTTGAATATGCTAGATCTAATGTGTTCCTTTTATGTTAAGTGTTATTAGATGATGGATCTGGTTGCATACTGCGATACTCTATAATTAGGGTACATCTGCGCTATTACTAAGAAATGCATATTAATGAATATTAACTGCTAAGTGCTCTGTTAAGTGTTAGAATCACATATCTGTGTCCCAACTAAGGTTGCAGACATCCGAGTCTTGCAACCACCCCTACCTCTACCTTGGGTGAGACTTCATCTGCTTTGCAGGTGTTGCCGAAAGGGCTGGTAGTTAGGGTTTTGTTGGTGTGTTGTTGTAGCATTGAACTCTGGGTCTACCCTTGTGCCAACAAATGGTTCCATTGTCGGGACCTGAAACTGTGATTGCTGGGAACTGAGAAAGAAGAAGATTTGTGAAAAGATTCATCCTGAAACTTTGGAAGCTCTGTGCGGGGACCTATGCCCTAGTGCACAGTAATCCACTTGATCTGAAAAGCTATGTGCTAAAGAAGGAAGGACATATCTAATGAAAAAAAGTCAGATCTGAATGCTTTGTTCTCTAAGAAAGGTTAAAGTGGAAGTTTTTGAAGAAAAGAGGTCAGATATACAGAAAGAGGTAAGATCAGTAAGCTATGTGCTCTGATAGAGGTAAGAACAACTAAAAGTTTTTAGATCTTGAAGCTTTATGCTCTGTAAAAGTAAGATAATTGAATTTTTTTTTTTCTAAAATATGGATCTAGGTATGCTTGATAGAATCTATCCTAGCTTGAAAACTAGGGCATTGTTAGATGAAAAAGGTTTGATATGAATAGATCTGGTAAGAATAATGATAAATATGTTATACCTATGCTTAGAAAGAATGTTTGGACTAACCAATGGATGTAGGATCCTAGAAAGATTTTTTTGCAAGCTAACTACCATGATCCTAGTGCATAGTACAGAAGAGGCTGGGGATCATTTACAAGAAAGAGAGGATTAACCCTATGTTACAGTTGCAGAAAACCAGGCCATCTAGCTAAGGAATGCTCGAGTGGAAGACCTAGTTGTCTCTGTTGCAAAGCTTTGGACCATGAAGTGTTAGATTTCCCTAGAATGATTGCTAAGCTTGAAAGAATGAATCTGAATGAAGAAAACCCTAAGACAGCTCTAGAAATAGTTGAATCTCAGAAAGAATCCAAGAAAATATTACTACATATGAAAGAGACCCTGAATGACCACCGACATTTTAGGTTATCAGATATATTTAAAGAAAAAGAATGCATCGAAGTAAGAATAGGAGATTTCTATATTGACTGTGTTCTTGATGAAGAAACACCAATGAATATTATGCCAGAGAGAACTTGGGAAGCTATAGGAATACCTGCTATGATCCCTTCACTAAGAGGAATATGACTCTTTAGAGGAAAGCTAGTGACCCTATGTGGAAATCTCACTCAGATATCTATGAATGCTAATGGAACTTTGACAGAAGATGATTTCAAGATTATCAAGTTTATTGAGGACAACACCCTGTTTACTATGTTACTTGGAAAACCTTGGATTAAGAGAGATCAAGCCAGAAAGAAAGAAGAAGAAATTTTTTTAGAACAACATAGACAAAAGTTAACAGATTTCATGACTAGAAGGATTGTATAGTTGATTGAAGAATAGGAGAATAGATCAAAGACACTTATCGTTAGAGGCCTAGATGTCGAAGCTGAAAGAATGTCAAAAGGCTCATAGAAGACCAAAGCACATGTCCCATAAAAAGAAGAATTATTACCCCTGGGTCTTAGGAGAGAATATCAGTAGCGTGAAGTACCTATGTTCAAGGAAAATACGAATCAAAATAGGAAGAGAATCCCCAAGACAAAGCTCACTGGAAAAAAGTCTAGGAAACTAAGTAAAAGGAGAGCTAAGATCGAAAGACTACAAAATATTTCAGAGGGAACCTCGCAGAATGAGAAACTTGCAGAAAATGAACTTCGTTGAGATATCCAACCAACGACATAGGCCACTTCACTGAGGTGAAGTAGTATAGCCATTGGAAGCTGATATAACCATTCGAATACCACTCCGAACGGGTCGAAAAGAATTGATGGTTTGTCACTAGACCATCAGACCGCACCATAACGGATAGAACATGAGTTAATGGCGCCTCATACTCGTTGCAAGAATACCGTTGCTAACTTTCTTACTTAGTCCACCATGCCACGCACTGAGAATACATTTTGCTAACTAATAACTTGATCCCACAACCTTATATTATTTTTCACTGTGATCATCACCTTGTTCCCGTACCCTTCACTGCAGTTTCTGAATCCAGTTCACACCCAATCTAATCGACCCCGAGCTTGTATGTCGGATGAGCTCAACACAGTAGAGAAAGCAGTCGAAGAAGTTCTAATTGAATTAATGACTGAGAGAGTCATGTCAAAAAGAAGGATGTCTGCAGGCGTGAAAGCGTCATCAATAGGAGGAGTCCAAGCTTCTCCCTCAACTCTCACAGAGAAGGACATTCTAGAACCACGATAGAGACAAGAAAAAAGCACAGAGATGACATTGCGAACACCAAGATTATTCCACACATTCTGCCGACTTACATACCACCTCTGAGCGGTGAGATTAACCGTGACAGTGTACCCAAAGACTTCGAGTATACTTTGATCACCGCATACCTTTCGAAAGGGGTGCACGCAGTTCAAGCCGATCAAGACAAGCTCTCAGCGTTGAAGTTTAGTGACTTCAACCTCGGTGACAGGAAAGTCTACAGTATTCTTTCCCCGCACAAGTATCTAATGATGACGAAGGGAAATAACTCGAAGATCATCCCGCAGTATTGGACCCAGAACCTCGCGCAATCTACATTGTTGAATGTTATGAAGATCTCGCACTTTGGCAAACACCGGGAGGTGAATGTGTGCACAAAGTTTCTTCTATATTGCTATCACGAAGGATACCTATGGATAAACCAATGCATCACTGTGGATATGACCTTGATCAATCGGATCACAAGGCTTAGCATGCAAGGCCCTAACCCACAAGATTTCTACCCTGGAAATACCTCTAACCAAGCATTAGTGCAGAGAATTAAGGAAACCTATGGTGATGTCGAGAAGGGCACCCGAGGCTACAAGGTAGCCTCTATCCAGAGTGGCGTAGTGAGCCTTGCCTATCAGTTGATCGCGAGAAAGTTAGTTCGTAAGAATAGACCAACTCAAGTGACCGGATTTGTGGTCGACCTTGCAGGGAAGTGCGCAGAGGGATTACAGATGAACTGGGTGTAGTACCTTGTCAATCAACTAGAGATTGATTGCAAAGAAGCACAAGACCAAGGTTATTACTTCCACTTTAGTTGGCTTCTCATACTGATCACTTTCACTGCCTGGGAGCTACCAGAAGGCACCACTTTCCTGAATATAGAACCCTTCGAACCACTAGCCACGAAGTTATGTACGTTGTTGTATTCCAGCGACATGAGCAAATAGTGGCAGTGCAATGTTGTCTTCCATGCCTACTACAACCAGTTGAAGATCGCAATCCAGTATACACCGCGCATCACCCCGAACACACTTCACAGGCTTATACCCTTGATGAAGTTTAGTGCGAATCGCCACTTCACCTACATTACAGTGCATGATGATGAGCATAAACAACAGCTCCAGTCATATTACAAATTGACAGAAGATGACTTGGAGGAGATTACCAAGGAATGGTCGGAAGACCTACTTGTTATACGGGACCCCGTAGAGATGTCTGATGTGGATAGCCCTGAAACTATTCCAGACACACCTGGACTAAGTAAAACAAAGAAAAATGATGAAGTGCATGATGTCCATAGCACATCAGTGGAGACATCTTTGACCTTACCTGAGCAGGGAGATGATGGTGGAGAACTAGGTGGCATGGAATTCGAAAAAAACAAAGGCGAAGTTACTTCACCTAGAGATGAAGATGATCCAACTAAGAAAAGGAAGGTTACCCCACCAAATCCTTTGTCCCAAAAGAAAGCCAGAGCCACCAGGGCTACGTTTGAGACTACCCTCACCTCAGACTACTTCGGCTTCTTAGTCACTACGTTGAATGATTCTTCATTGGAGATCGTGGAAAAGAAAGAAGTGAAGAAGGAGGAGGTATTCATCCGAATCAAGGGTGAACTTTGAGAAGTGCAATAGGAACTACAATCCAGCCACACAGTTTCTATTGCACCCTCGACAAGTGGAACAAAAGAACTAGGAGATGAACCAGCCCAACTGCACCAGATCACCAATAAATTTCAAGCTCGCCTTCGACGAGCTCAGGAAGAGATAGCGCAAGCTACCCAAGATTTGGAGCAGGCACATAAAGATATGCTAGAGCAACAAAGTAATGTAGAACAAGAAAAACTAGCTCTTCAAGAAAAGTGGGAGGAAGAGAAAGCAGTGCTATAGCAAGACAGGGAACAATTGCTCGCAGAGCAACTCAAAGTACAGGAATGGGTTCACAGAGCACTTCGCTCTGTGAAAATCATCGAAGTCCAGATAGAAGAACGAGTTCCATAGCGGGTGGCACAACTGGAAGGAGTGATCTAGCAACTTCAACAACACATTGTAGGCCTGGAACTTCACACTATGCCTGAGAGACCTCAAGAAATAACAGATCTAGGAGAGGTCACTTCCCGAAGCCCAGTTGATCGACTAAAAGCCTTTTCCTTGGAATACAAGAAACTGAGATCTAGAAGTGCCCAGATGTATGAAAACCTCATGAAAAATCTAGAATTACAGGCGTTAGAGTCGCAGCTCCAACACACACATCAACAGGAAGACACGTTACAAGTGAAGCTAAAAGCCTTGTCATCATTTGAGAGAATGAAGAGGTTTCTAGAGCAACGCATGACCCAATAGCAAGTATGCACACTTTACAGTAAAGTAATGGAAGTCTCTCAATGACTTCAACCAGTGCAAGAAAAGGCATGCCAATTATTAATTGAACTTGAAAGCCAAGGAGTAGAACTTGAACAGGTTGTGAGTACAATAGAAAAACGCCTCGAAGGACCAGTCAATGATGCACTTATTTAGGAGTTCATTGAGAAAGAATTAGTAGCACTGCATCAATTCAAAGTAGCTTGAACCAAGCTGGAGGCATTCAAAGCCAAATTTCTCAGACCAGAGTGACTCGGGATGAGTCACAGGTGAGTGTTGGGGGCATGTTGGCCCTTGACCAAGTTTTGAGGAACACTTGGTCATATTTGACCATTTTTGGGACTTCGACAACTTGTCGAAGATGGAGTGCTAAAAAAAGCAGATATCATGGGATCTCGGCCCACTTTCGGGCCCCTTTTTGGGTTTGGGTACAATTTAATGGGAAAGGGATGTCGGCCCGTGGGTTTACCCATGCTTAGGCCCACTTTTGTAAGTATAAATAGATGTCTAGGCGAAGTAAGTAGAGGAAAGTATCCTATATATGTGATGTAAGATAAGTGATAGTAGTGCTCTATGGATGACTGTAGAAGGGTTATAGAGCTAAGTGCAAGTTATTATAGAGATTTTAGAAGGCTTTGTGCTACTACAATGCAAGGAAGAAGGATCTAGCGATCTGTGAAGATATTATGTCCTGTGCGCAAAAGGGTTTTTGGTGGATGTGTGCTGTAACCGATTGAAGACATATTTAATAAAGAAGAAGAGTTGGTGGACGTATCCCCAGGGTGGGGGTGAACCACGTACATGATTTGTTGCTTTTCTTTGTGCGAAGTATCGATGTGTTTCTATGTGATGAATGTTAGATAGATCTGATGTTGCTTTGTGCCTAATCATGTGAATGAATGATAGATATAACCTATGTGGATGTGCTTAGTGTTTGAATCTGCTAGATATAATGTGTTCCTTTTATGTTAAGTGTCATTAGATGATGGATCTAGTTGCATACTACGATACTCTATAATTAGGGTATGCCTGCATTGTTACTAAGAATTGAATATTGATGAAGATTAACTGCTAAGTGCTCTATTAAGTGTTAGAATCACAGATCTGAGTCTCAGCTAAAGCCTGCCTCTGCCTCTACCTCAGGTGAGACTTCATCTGCTTCACAGGTGTTGCCGAAAGGGTCGATAGTTAGAGTTTTGTTGGTGCGTTGTTGTAGCATTGAACCCTAGGTCTTCCCTTGTGCCAACATCACCTATCCCACACGCTTGAGAACTATATAAGGACCATAAAATTTGGGTGCTAGCTTCTGACAATGCTCGGCCTTGAGGGAATTCTGCTTGTAAGGTTGAAGGCAAAGAAACACCTGATCCGCTTCTTCAAATTGACGTTCAGAGTGACCTTGATCTTCTTGTTGTTTCATGCGATTTTGTGCCATGACAAAAATCTCTTTGAGGGTACGAAGAATATCCTCTCGAACTGTAAGTGCTTGGTCAACCACCTAGACGTTCGAGACACTAGGTAAATAGAAGAGAACTGAAGGTGGCTTATGTCCATATATTGCTTCAAAAGGAGTCATGCGTGTAGCTGTATGGTATGAAGTGTTGTACCACCATTTAGCTAGGGGTAACCATTGAGCCCACTAATTTTTCTTTTCCGAGGAAAAACACCTCAAATATGTTTCCAAACACTTGTTGACAACTTATGTTTGACCATTAGTTTGGGGATGATAAGTTGTACTGAGATGCAATTGGATGCCTTGTAGCTTGAACAGTTCTTGCCAAAAATTGCTTGTGAAAGTGGGGTCGCGATCAGAAACAATAGAGGGTGGCATGCCATGGAGCTTGAAGACCACATCCATGAAAATTTGAGCCATTGTGGATGTTGTAAATGGGTGTTGAAGAGTGCAGAAATGAGCATTCTTGGAAAGGCGATCAAAAACCACCATGATGACTGATTTATTTCTCGATTTGGGTAAGCCTATAATTAAATCCATGGAGATGTCCTTCCAAATAGTAGGTGGAATTGGGAGCGGTTGTAGTGTGCCCAGAGATTTGACTGTTTCTCCCTTATTGCATTGACAGACATCACATTCGACGACAAAATTATGAATGTCCTATTTCGTACCATCCCAGAAAAAGAACGTTTGACCTTGTCATAGGTTTTGGTGAACCTAGAGTGCCCCGCTATCGGTGTAGCATGAAGCTCAGAAAGTACCGTCGATTTAATCTTTGATTGTTTACTTAAATACAAACAACCTTTGTATCGAAGCACATAATGGATCCAAGAGTATCCTGGGGGAGTTGGAGCACTGGACTGCAATTGTTGGATCAACTTTGAACTTTTGGGATCTTGTAGCGATTCCTGACGAACATCTTGGATCCAATCTGGTAAAATAAAGGAAAGAGAAAAAAGGGATCCTTCATCTTCATATTTGCGGGAAAGTGCATCCACAACCACATTTTCTTTGCCTTTCTTGTAAATGATCTCATAATCATAGCCAAATAGCTTAGTTACCCATTTTTGTTGCTCTGGGGAGGAAATGCGTTGTTCCAAAAAATACTTGAGGCTTTGATGGTATATCTTAATTTGGAAGCATTGCCCCAATATATAAGGGTGCCACAAATCAACGACATGCAGAATAGCCAACATTTCATTTTCATAGATACATTTGCCCAGATTTCTTTCAGATAGTTGCTTGCTGGTAAAGGTCAAAGGCCGACCCTCTTGCATAAGGACAACACCAATTCCTTTCCCTAAAGAATCACATTCCAAGACAAAGTTCTTTGTGAAATCAGGAAGGGTCAGGACTGGAGTGGTGCACATGGCCATATTCAAGGTTTGAAAATCTTGAGCAACAAATGGAGTCCAAGTGAAAGAGTTATTTTTTAGGAGAGCAGTGAGAGGTGTTGCAATCTTTCCGTAATTATTAACAAACTTGCGATAATAACCTGTTAAGCCCAGAAATCCACACAAGATTTTGAGAGTCTTTGGGTGAGGCCAATCTTGCACAACTTCAATCTTTTTAGGATCCACCCTAACACCATCCTTGCCAACCAGATGACCCAAGTACTCTACTTCTGAGGCGTGAAAAGAACATTTAGACTGTTTTAGGAAAAGTTGGTTTTGAGAGAGTAGATGGAGAACTCGATCCACATGAGAAAGATGTTATGTCCAAGTCTTTCTATAGATGAGGATATCATCAAAGAAAACTAAGAGAAAATGACAGATAAAAGGACAGAAGAAATGATTCATGAGGCTTTGGAAGGTGGAGGGGGCATTACACAAGCCAAAGGACATGACCAAAAACTCATAGTGGCCCTCATGAGTTCTAAAGGCATCCTTGGGAATGTCTACCTCTTTCATACATAACTGGTGGTATCCCGAATGAAGATCAAGTTTAGTAAAGAATTGGGCACCACTCAGTTCATCCAAGAGGTCATCAATGACAGGAATGAGAAATTTGTCTTTAATGGTAAGTTTCTTGAGGGCATGAAAGTCAGGACACATTCGCCAAGAACCTTCTTTCTTCAGGACCATGACCACAGGAGAAGAGTAGGGTCTCGTACTAGGGCGGATAATGCCTGCATTAAGGAGTTCCTGGACCATTTTCTCAATTTCATTTTTTTGGGAAAAGGGGTGACGATACGGATGGATATTGGGAGGAAGGCTTTCGGGTACAAGGGGAATGTAATGATCATGAACACCACATGAAGGAGGGAGTCCCTGGGGAGTGGAAAATACCACTTGATGTTTAGAAAGGATGGCTTGGAGGTCTTGTGGCACCGAGGGTGTTTCTGTTTCTTGGATGGCATGGAGTTGAGAAATAACACTAGAATGAACCTTTTTGAGTAACTTTTCCATGCGATGGGAACTAATGATCTCAAGTGAACCAACGGTGATGCCTTGTAACTTATATTGGTGTCCGTCCTGGTCAAATTGCATGGTTAATTCCTTAAAATCCATGAGAATGGGACCCAAAGTCCTTAGCCAGTCTGCACCCAACACAATGTCACACCCACCCATGTCTATAGCCAACATATGAGATTTCAGGTGCTAGTCACCAATTTGGAGACACACATTTTCACAACGCCCTCCACATTTCATAGAGCCACCATTGGCAATCATGATTTGGAAATTATTGACGGTATGGATGTAGCAATGAGTTTCTTAGGCAATGCGGCAATGAATAAAATTATGGGTGCTTCCACTATCAACCAGAATGATGACCTTTTGATGCTTGATGTAACCGATTATCTTGAGGGTTTGGGGAGCGGAGAAGCCAATTAGAGCATTGAGGGAAATGACCAGTTCTTCTTCAGGAGGGTCTGAGGGAGGGTTTATGTCGAGTGTTTTAGGTGACTTAGACACAAGGGGAGTTTCAATATCCTCTTCTGAAATATCCTCGGATATGGCCATAAACATCTTTTGTTCCTTACACTTGTGGCCCTTGAAATATTTTTCATCACAATTATAACAAAGGCCTTTGAGTTGGCGTTCAACCATTTCATCCCTGGTCGATTTTTGGATCTTTAGTGGAGTGGAGGGGGTAGTGGGATTTAATGGTTTAGGGCGAGGGATAAAGGAGGGTTTCCAGTTTTGAGAAGATAAAACTTGTTGTGCTTCTTTATCTCTTTTAGTATCCTCCACCCAAATCTGAGGCCGATCCATGAGGACATGGGCCCAAATCTCATCCTTGAGGCCACTGATAAAACATTCTCAGAAAAAGGCATCAGACATGCCCTTTGTCCGAAAAGCTAGGCGCTCAAAGGAAGTTATAAAGTCTTCCACTATTCCTGATTGTTTCAACTTTGTCAAATGGCCCAAATGGTTGGTGTCAGTGTCGAAGCATCCATAAAGCTCTGCCACAAAGTGTGTCCAAGCAACATACCCTTGACGAGAAGTTTTTCTCCATTGCCACCATTGCCAATGTTCTTGATCTAGATGGATAACACCATACCAGAGTTTGTCCAAGTCATCTGTAATGCCGTATAAAGAGAAATAATGTTCCATTTGGGTTACCCAACTAGTGCATTATGAGCCATCAAATTTGGTCACATCCACCGGCGGAAGGCATAGGTCACATTGAAAGTGATGCTTCTAAAAGTTATGGGAATGAGAGGAATGGTCACCTTCAGTATGTGGAGGTGAGGAAGAGGAAGGGTTATCTGTAGGGATATGTAGTTTGGTGCAGAGTGTCGAAAAGACGGATTTATCTAAAGAGGGCTTCAGGAAATCTAAAGAGTGCTCAAATGATTTATCTAAAGAGGGCTTCAGGAAATCTATTCTGATCCGTACACAGGTGTTGTCTGATGTGCTACCACTCGAAGGGGTACCAATAGGGGTTACAAGGGTGGCCAACAGATGTGCGCTTAAGAACCACTTGTATTTCCTGCATTTATGAATCCCTCAAATGCGGGTTTATACACGTAACGACAGATATCCGTGGCTTAAATACATCGGAATACGTCTCTACCCTAAAAAAAATTTACCCACAATTTCTGCCAAGGAAAGTTCTCTGATACCACTTGTAATATACCAGAAATAAAAAGTATGCAGAACAAAAATAAAATGTTAGAAATGGAAAAATAACAGCAATATAACCAGAATAATCACCACAATAACACTGAAATGATATAAGAATAACAACATAAATAACACTTTGATTCTGAGAGCAATGTTCACGGGACTCTTCGAGGGGGAAACCTCCACTCGAGAAGAGCTCTATTACAATAATCTCCAAGCTAGGGTTCTCATACCCTCGACTCCTATTTATACTAAATATGTCTATCAAAAGAAGCATCTAGAGGAAGATCCTTCTAGAAGCGGAAGCTTCTATTAGGTCTTCTTACATTTGACTTATTCTATTTTATTGCAAGGCCTTATTAATATTGACCTTTATTACATCCGAATATATTGTTCTACCTATCTGCGGGTTAGGACCCTAACAGTGTCCCTAGGGCTTGGGCCTATAGACACATGCATGGTTTAGGAGTGCAAATAATAAGGTTAACTAATAGGTCAAAGGGTCTAATAATGAGTACACCTAATTTGACTTATTGAGCAATTTTGATTTCTTTTACATGTGTCCTCTCTTCTCTTTGCTCAGTAAAGAGTTCTGATTCACTAAATAGTAATAATCGTTCAAGACTGTTGATCCCCCCTTTCAATCAGAAAGGGATCCTCCCGTCACCGCGGGAACATTGAGACAAATAATGATAGGATACACATATTACTCTAATTATAATGAAATGAGTTTTTCTTCACTATGTGTTTTAATAGGTTATGGATATGCACTTACCCTTGGGGGATCATCGACTAAGTAAAGGTAAATAGAAACACCATGTATGAGACTAGAGATGGAACTAGGGATTCCACAATCAACTCAGATGTTGACTGCATCATTGGTAGTTCTAGGTCATAAACTAGAACAATAGCTTCAACTTCTACTGCTATTAATTTTTGATCAATTGCAGTAAACAGAAAGGCAAGATATTGAACTGAAACATATGCTTAGTAAACTAGATACGTTGAAATATTGTAAATTTGAATAATATTGTAATCATATTTGATTTATTATCTTATATATCAAATCTCGTTTTGTGGATTGATCATGTCGAGTCTTGTAGCAGACAAGATCCCCTTTTGTATATTGGTCAAACCATATTTATATGGTGGTATTTGTAAATTTGTCCCCTAGGGTTTATAAAGTGGTTTTAACCACTCTTGGCAGAAGTCATCCCTACTAAGTGAAGAGACATATGCCTAGCACCTCCTCAACTAGTATTTATAAGTGAGGATGACACCTCACTTGTTCATTCATTTCAGTCACTCAACTAGTGCACATCTTTTGAAGGCAGTTGCAGTTGCAGGAGGAAGGAGTAGAGAGGCACATGCTCAATCCTATTTAATTCTTGGTGTTTGGTGTTAGTCTTGGCATTGTATTGGAAATCTATTATTGAGGAAGGTTTTGCTAGGTTTTCTCCCCCATGAGGGTTTACCAGGATAAAATGTTGTGTACCTTGTGATTGTGTTTCTTTCAGTGATATTCCTTATGTTGTTGTTTTGGAAATGCATTGAATGCTCTAGTAAATTGTAAATAAACTAATAACAACACTAAAAATTAACATGGAATCAGAGCTTGAATGAATAGAGAACCTTTCACTCGGTATCTAAAAACATCATTGTTGTCGTACAAGGAAATCAAGTATTTTTACTGAAGAGGAATTTCTGACCAAAAACTATCCAGGGAAGTGTGCCCTACCCTAGCACATCTATTGCAATCTTGAGCACACTTTTTCAGTGGCCAAATTCTCCAGAAAGTCAAACCCTAGTTTTGGTTGGTACTAGAAAATAAGAGAACCACAACCAGTACCAGAAATTCTAGTCCAAAATTACACAAGTCAAGTTTCAATGGGTAAAACTTCGAATTTTATGAAACAATAAGCTCCAAAAAACTCACCTCATCCCAGTGCATCTAGTCCCTGGATCATAATTCAAAAATTTGAAGTTTGAGAAATTAGGGTTTCCTCATAAAACCCTAAGTTGCAGCACCAATAGTAGTGCCAGTTCCTTCATGCCAGTTGCAACACCAGTTGTAGTACCAGTTCCTTCATGCCAGTTGCAACCCCAGTTGCAGTGCCAGTTCCTTCATGCCAATTGTAGCACCAACTGTAGTGCCAACACCAGTTGCAGTACTAGTTGCAGTGAGAATTTTTGTGAAGCATTGAGATTAATTTTATTTTCCTAGTGCGACTTACCCTAGAAAATATCCAACTAACTTTGAGTTACAAGTTGAAGAACCTTTGAAGTTTTAAAGGTTTTTTATTGCTTTCTTCTAGTGTCAGATAGTGCCACTACCTACAGATGTTGTCAGAGGTATGTACTTACATATGTTTAAACTATATCATTATCTTAAAGGATACTTGCAAGATATTTTGTCTAAGAACCAATCATAGATCCAGAAGGATCTCAGATCCAACACATTAGAGGAACTATCCACCCCAGGTTTGATTACCTTGATATGCCTCTACTTGTTCTGGAATTATTGTGATCTTATGAATATACAGGTTTCATTTTGATCTATTGAAGTTATCATACTAATCAATGGTCAAAATTAAATTGAAAGTATTAGATTGATTAAATTTGAGACTATAGATTTTATTCTCTAACCCATCTTTCTATCAAGAAAGAATATTATCTTGGTAAATAGGATAGGTTGAAGAAAATAATTGTCATCTTGAGTGAAGGAGACTCGGAAGAAAAACAACACACTCATTTTTTAGGACAAGACTCTAGGTTGCATGTTTAATTAATTAAGTTGATAAGATTCAAATTTGCATATGTCAAGTTTGATAACTACCTCGATGCAAGTAAAAAATATAGTTGTGATAGCAATATTTGAAAAGTTTTATACTTGGTAGCATGTGAGCATCATTGAGATACAATATTATTGTAATCATTTACCATATATAACTAACATCTCTTCCAGGAGAAACTTCTTGTTTTGTTTCCAGGTTACCATGGAGGAATGATTGATCACAACACCAGAAGAGTGTTGCTCTCATTTCCTATTATTGTATTTATTATTTTTTTGTTTTAGACAGGTCACAAGTGATAGCTCTAAAGGAGATACTCTGACAATTGTTCTTGCTATTGTTTTATAAAGAGTATTATTCTTGTTTGTTGTTTCTCCCTTGTTATCCTTATTTTGAGTAGGTCATAGGTGATAACCCTGAGGGAGCTATAGTGACGGTTGCAGGAGAAAACATATTACATGAGACATGAAGCAAACTATTCAAGTTGTATACATGACAATATACATCCATGTACCAAAGAAGATGAAGAAGAAGCTACTTTTCAGATACATAATATCTCATATGAAGATTGATTGTAATGAGCAGAAGGCTCCAAAGCTGAGAAAACATTAGAATAGAACTCACAATAGACTTGATCAAAGGATAATGAAGCCACCTTGACAAGAAGACTAATTCGTTTGAGGTATGACTCAAATTTTCATATTAAGACTTGGTATTCAACACCAGGTATATCCTGCAAAGACTATGAAGTTTTTTTATACTTAGAATAAATCAAGACTCAGAGTAATACTGATCTCAGAAAGGATCAGACGGAGAGACATATTCCAGGAATGGAAGACAGATTCCATGAGTTAAGGAGACTATATCATAGCTTCATAGACCTCTAGGAGACATGAAATCTCCTGGGAAGATTCCCTTGTTTCAATAATAAAGAAGGAAGTTAGTCAGAAGGAATGGGATATGGATTTTTCCTTAAGACTAGAAAGGAAGTCAGTGGTGACTTGCAAGATTGATCTAATAGATCAAGCATGTTGCAGATAAAAGTATAAAGATGTACAAAGCCTGATTTGTGTCAAGAGGATTCTCTCGGCAAGAGGGAGAAGACTATGACGAGACACTTGCTCCAGTAATTGAAGAAATAGTTCCAGTATTCATGAAGACAACTAGAACAACCTTGATTATGATATAGTATGAGATTCAGGGGGAGTAGTCCCTGTATTTGATATTGAGTTACCTCCATGAAAGAAGAAAATATAGCTTCAATATCAGTTATTGAGCCACTCTTAGTTTCAGATGAAGTTGTTTCCATGATATAATAGAGAGAGTTTAGTAGCTACAATGATTCTCAGCTTCAGAGAAGATGCAGGTGCAAAGTCCCAATCCTAGAAGAACAGTTGCAGAAAGAGCAGAGGATACACTCTCAAGAAGTGGGACAAATAGTGATTTGTAGAAAGCATGTAGAGCTAGCACATGATTGTGCAGATTAAGTTATAGTTGAACAAATGTACCAGCTTGGTACAATGTGATGTGAAAATTTGGTTTCAAAGTACGGGATAGGAAGACTCATGTCTACAAGATGAAGGAAGCTCCAAGAGCTTGGTATGCCAAGATTGATAGTTTTTTGATGAGCTTGAGCTTTACCTAGAGTAAAGATGATCCCAAAATTTACTTCAAGATTGAGAATGATGGACAAGTTATATTGTTTCTATATGTGAATGACGTATTCTTGACAGATGAAGAAAAAATCATCATAGATTGCAAGAAGAAGCTCGCTTCAGAGTTTGAGATGAAAGACCTAGGCTTGATGCATTATTTCTTAGGTCTTGAAGTTTGGTAGAGGCCAGAGAAAATCTTTCTTAACCAAGGGAAGTATGCAGTTGAAACACTGAATATATTTGACATGTTGGAATGTAAAATCCATGAATACACCCATGGAAATGAATTTGAAGCTCCTGGTTGATACTTCATTATAGTTGGTTGATGATACTCTTTACAGACAGATTATTGGATCGTTGATGTATCTGAAAAATACCAGGCCAGATATATGCTTTGTTGTGAACACCTTGAGTTAGTATCTAGTAGAGCCCAAACGTGTTCACCTTGTCGTTGCAAATAATTTGATGAGATAACTTAATGGTACATGTAACATTGTACTATGATATTTGTTATACTAGAGATCATGAATTCATACTATATGGTTATATTGACTTGGATTGGGCTGGAAGTTCTCCAAATAGAAAGAGAACTTCAAGATGTTGTTTCAGTTTGGGGTCAGCCATGAATTCATGGAAAAGTAGGAAGCAATCCAGTATTGCTCCCAACACGACATAACCATAATCTATTGCAACATGTTCCTTCATTTGTGAAGCCATATGGATTTGAAAGTTGTTGACAGGTTTGTTCAATCTGGCGATGGAAGCCACCATGATTCTATGTGATAACCAGAGTTGTATAAATATGACGGAGAACCCAATGTTCCATGATAAGTTGGAGCACATAGAGATCCAGTATCACTACATTCGTGATATGGTGTAGAGGGGAGTTGTAAGGCTCCAATATGTTGGCACAGATGATAAGGTTGCAGATGTGTTGACCAAGCCTCTGTCTCATGTGAAGTTTTAGTACTTCCGAGACAATCTTGGTGTTTTTCGAAAGGACCTCCCTCGAAAGGGGGAGTGATGCTGATCATACTATAGTATCTTGACCAACAATGGGTAGCTCCATTAGGATTTTGTATCCTAGGGGACTGATCATACTTGGGAAGATCCCGAAGGTCCGGTAAGGACGGTCTATCAGAGTACCTATGCATGTATATCTCAGTTGTGATCAGTAGTGGTAGCTCCATTAGGATTTTATATCCTAGCAAATATTTTGATTCCTGGGAAGATCCCGAAGGTCCAATAAGGACGGTCTGTTAGAGTACCACATGGTATCTTATTAGGATTTTATATCCTAAGGAATCTTATGATTCCTAGGAAGATCCCAAAGGTTCGGTAAGGATGGTTTGTCATAGTACCACAAAATGGAGCAGGTAATCACTTCAGAGGAAAATGGAGCAGTGTTTATTCGAAACCTCCGAAGTCCCGAATGTTGAATTCCCAAAGTGGACATGGGTCGTCCAATCTGAAGAATTCTTCGGGTGCACTCTCAACCATTGATCAAAATACAGTGGAAGGATAACGTAATTATAATAGCCGAAGTCCCGAAGTGAATGGTGGCCATCCATATCAATGCATGATTAAGTCATGGCCGTCGGATTAATAAATGAAAGGATACATGTAAGGATCGAATATGACCATTGATGCGGTTCTGTGATATAAATGAGAATCGTCCGAGTTGTTCATAAAAAGCTACTTAGGGAGATTTGAAAGGTTTCAAAGTTCCAAAGACTCGAAGGGAAAAGTGTTGAAGTCCCGACAATCTTCCATCTTATCAGGAGATTGAATTGTGACTATTGAATTGATAAGCGCTCAAGCGCTTGTCTCTCCTAACGTATGAATAACGTCATTGGTCATATGGTAAAGAGATTTGAAAGACAAAATGTAATGCGTCGCTTGCATTGATAAGCATGTGGTTCGATACCAATGATCATATGAACATGGTTTGAAGGAAGCACTGATTTCTATAATCACAGAGATGAAGGAAATCGATCCATACATGTGATCGATTTATGAAAGTAAAGGGGTTGCTAGGTGTAAATTTGAAGACCTGAAATGATGATCTCTGGTGGTCCCAAAAGTTGTTGTAAATGAACAAGTTAGTTATAACTTGTTTCACAAGTCAACCCAATAACTTAAACAAGTTTTGAGCATAAGAAACTATAAATACAACCATGATTGTTTCACTAGATGGTGAGCTTGGGGGAATACGACAGGCTTGTGGAAAAGATAGGCTCGCTGAGAAAGAGCGACCTACGAAGAAAAACGAAGGGGATACGGGCCCGAGGTCCATGCAAATATCAGAGAGAAGAAGAAGTGAAGAAGGCATGAATATCATAGGAAAGAAGAAGAGAAGAAGGTGAAAATTTCAGAGAGAATATGAAGTGCGGTGATGAGTGTTGATGGTATACCTCTGATCATGAAATAGATTTGATTCAATAATGGATCACTTCTAGTAGAGTTGAATTACTATATGAACTCTAGTTGGATAGACTGTGTTCTATTAGCAAGCTAGGTCTTGCTTGAGAGTTGGTGCTCCTTACTTCAGTTGGTGCTGATAAAAAGTAGTTGGGGCTAGGAAAATTCATATTACTATATTCACATATATATACATTTCAATTATACAAAATCTTACACAAACATCTGGTATCTCTTGTGTCCATTGTGATTATGATTTGATTGTTCTTAATCTATACAATTATGTTTTAACTGCTAACTTGCAAGAAGAGAAGTTATGAAAGTCCACACACTAATTCACCCCCCCCCCTTTTAGTCTGGGTCATGTGTTCAACATATTCCCGAGTCCTAATGTTGCAATCTTCAACATCTCCATCATTTACAGTAATTTTAGGACTCCTGGCTGCATCATTGTTGTCAAAGATTTTTTCTAATGGGACCAGGCCTTTGGGAAGGATTTTATTTTTCAGCTGCATCATATCCTTACCACCAATATGATTCTTGAAATTGTCATCATTTGCGAACACAACTGCATATTCTTCTTCACAACAATATTCTTCATCTATTTTCAAAATTGTGAATTCATCATCCATCTTAAGAAAACTTTCTATTTGTTTGTCATATTCAAAAGCCTGCCAGTACTTAATATTATTAGGTATTGTTGGCCTATGCTTGACCTCAATTTCATATCCTCTATTAGGAAAAAATGGAATTTTGAAAATTGAGGTTGAAGTAGCTAGAGCATCAACAATCTGATTCTTCCCCCTTGGAATCATTGAGAGACTATATTATGAAAATCCTTCTAGAAGTTCGAGCACTATATTCTTGTATGCTCTTAATCTAGGATTCTTTGCTTGATATATTCCCTTTCCCTGATTTATAATCAAATCATAATCTCCATGTAAAACTATCCTCCTAGCACCCATTTCTTTCAAAGTCTTCAATCACAACACTAATGCCTCATATTCAGCCATGTTATTTGTGAAATCAAAAGAAATATTATAAGAACAAAGTTTTGTGGCCAATCTAGGGGGTTAATCCACACACTAGCTCCTGCTCCTTCTCTACTGACAACTCCATCAAATCTCATGTTCCACATCTCATTTTCTGCACTATTTTTTTGATTTGAAATTTCCTTAGTTTGTTGATCAGATTTGTCTTTGGTAGTAATATAATTATTTGGCATCTTCTCTTCAAAACTCAAATCATTAAAGAAAATGGAAGAACCAATCTCAATCTCTACAGAATAAATTGGATGGTTGTTTGGCTGGACTTTGTTACTGACCATGTATTTGAGAAAAAATTCCATGTACAACCTCCTATCTTGGCCAAAAATAGGGATAGTGGCATATGACATATCCACTTGCAAAGTACATTTCATCTTTGCAGCCCATGATCTAGATAACAACATGCCAAATTTAGGAGGGATATCAGCAACCACCACATCCATGACCAAATTTTTTGTTGAAATTTGAGACAAAGATACTATCAGATCTTTGATTAGGCCCAAGCACTTCACCTTCCTTGAATCAAAGGAGAAAAGGTCCTTATAAGGCCTTGTAATGTCCATACCCAATTGGCCCATGACGACTTTGGGAATCAGATTATGGGATGCTCCTGAATCCAACATAGAATTATGCAAAGTCATATCATGAATCTCCAGACTAACATAGAAAGGAGGGACCTCATTAGCATCAATACTTTCCTATACACATGTGATTTAGATTATTTTCAGCACGAAATGAGAGCGAAGATATAATAAAAAAATATACAAAGATATCTCAGATATCCAATAATATAATAGAAATGTATCAGAGACGCAACCATAAACACAGAGATATGGTAATAGACATTTTTCTATTAATGAGAGAAAATGTACAAAGACTGTAAAAATACAAAGTGAAAGACTCGCTAGAATGGTGGAAGCTTATCTCTGATAAGACATGTGACGAATACTCGCATTCGCAAGAGGATGATTTTACAATGAGGCTCCAAAGTATTTTTTATCATAAAGAAAATCCAAAACCCTAACCCCAGAATATGGAAAGCCAATAGTTTTGTGGACCCCATTTTGGGTAGTTTGGTTTATCAACTTCTCGAGGGCATAACTTTGGCATACGATCTCTATTTTCAGCACACGATAGCTCGTTGGAAAGGTATCGTCGAGGAGATTCATTTTTGGGTTCTCAATTAGAGACTTGAAATAACATTGAGAATCTTTATCCCAAAAAACCTTCATTTAGGCCCTCAAAATGGCTCGGGAAGTTAAAAAATGCTAAAAATAGTAAATACCAAAATTGCTAGAAAATTGTGAGCCAGTTGGAAAAGGTGGGTGGAAACCAATATCTTCCTGGATCAATTATCCCTCCTTAGGAAGAAATGGTATCCATTGCGTTGAGTGCCCGGGAGAGAGGGAAAAGCGTTTGTTGAATCTACATCTTGATGAGTTGCTTGCCTTGTTGGAGAAGTTGCCTTGCTTAGGTTGTGGAAGGTTGTCACGAACTTGTGGTTGGAAGGGTTTAACCTTTTTAACCAGTATGAATACATGAGATGCTTGTGTGTAGAAAGAATCTTTACACTTTCCTACAATTTTTTCAACATGCTTCTGTTGGATAGAAGGTGCTTGGACTGAGGCTACAGTGGTGTTGTTTTGTTCACGCTTTGAACAAATTGTGAAGAAACCAAATTTTGTAGTATGAGATACTACCTTGTGGTACTATTTATGTGGGACAATAGTTGGAACTATCTATGGTATTCTGTAGAGATGACCCCCCCAAGTAACAATGGCACTACAGGGTCGAGAGTCATAAACAACATGGCTCTTCCACATATATGGTTGGCCCAAGAGAACATCACAGACATCCAGTGGGGTAGCATCAAATAATACCTCATCCTTGAAGAGATGGATACCATATGACAATCGAAAATTCTAGCTGATATGAAGATCTCGTCCCCGACGAATCCACCCGGTGTTGTATGGTTGCGGGTGTGGTTTTGTCTCCAATCCCAACTGTTTGATGACCCCTATTGAGATGAGGTTCTTCTGGCTTCCGCTATCAAAAATAAAATGCAGCAGGTCCCTTTCACCCACATCTGTGAATGAAAAAGGTGCTCCCCCTCTTCAATATCTATTGGTTCTTCTGGTTGAATTGTTGTGGTCACGACAATAGAAGTGGGGTGTGCGTCGATGATCTGTCTGTTACCAATATTTTCAAAATCAGATTATGAATAAGGATTCGGTTCCTCATATTTGATCTTGTCCACCAATGATTGTTTCAAGTGACATTCATCATTGTTGTGCCAAGGGATTTTGTTGAAATCACACCATTTTCTGGTTTCCTTCTTCATCTTTCCATGGCCCTTCTTTTCCTATGGCTTGGAATGGTTTTCGGGAGGCTGTTCGTTAGGGTCGTATTTATCATACTTTGGTTTTTGTAGATTTGCAAACCTGAACTCCCGTTTGTTCTAGTGCTTAAATTTCTGCTCGATTTTAACAACATATCGATAAGTAGTACCGAGTGATGAGACGTCTTGAAAATCCATTTTAGTTTGGATATATTTGTGTAGAGCCCCATGATATTTGAGAACCAAATGTCGTTCGGAGACTTTGATACCCAAATTGGTGCATAAGATATGTAAGGTATTGGTGAAATCTGAAACTTCTTGGCCCATCTCTTATCACAATGTGGTCCATCTCATGTAGTGGTCCTCATAGTTTACAACAGGGTAATATTGTTCCTTTACTGCATCCACAAAAAAATCCCAAATGGGCTCAGCCCCATATATTCCAGACTCCTCTATGGAAATTTTCTCCCAGTAAGTTTCCCACCAATGTTTGACATGGGGGAAAGCCTTAAGGAACGCAAATATGATCTTTTCTTTGTCAGAAAAATTGTGAACAAAGAAATAACCTTCTAACAAATTTAACCATTTGTCTAGGGCATCCACATCTATCTGACCTTCAAATATAGGAATATAAAATTTGATATGTACCTTGAAAGGAGAGGCTCCTCCAAATTGGTCGCTTGATGAATATGTGCTTGATGTTATCAGAAGGCATTGAAGGATGCGGGAAAATTCTCCATCATTTCGTCCCTCTGTCGCGTGAGAGCTTGCTCAAGCAATAGATTGATAGAATCGTCTACTCTGTCGTTTTTATTTTCTTCTTCCATTGAGGGATTCTTGGGTGTGCAAGAGAGACAAGATCGAGACCCAACTTGCTATACTCATTCCTCATTGGGGACATGCACTAAAAAATGATCAAGAGCAGCCTGCTCTGATACCACTGATCTAGATTATTTTCGACATGAAATGAGAGCGTAGATATAATAAAGAAATGTACATAGATATATCGGATATCCAATAATATAATAGAAATGTATCATAATTTCAACCATAAACACAAAGATACAATAATACATAATTTTCTATTAATGAAAGAAAATGTACAAAGATTGTAAAAATACAGAGTGAAAGACTCGCTAGAATGGTGGCAACTTATCTCTCAAAAGAGATGTGACGGCTACTCGCATTCACAAGAAGATGATTGTACAATGAGGCTCCAAAGTATTTTTTATCATAAATAAAATCCAAAACCCTAACCCTGGAAGATGGAAAGCCAACACTTTTGTGGACCCCGTTTTGGGTAGTTTGGTGTATCAACTTCTGGGGGGAGTAACTTTGGCATACGATCTCCGTTTGGGGTGCACGATAGCTCGTTGGAAAGGTATCATAGATGAGATTCATTTTGGGAGCTCAATTAGAGACTTTTACTATCATTGAGAAGATCGATCCCGAAAAACCTTCATTTAGGCCCTCAAAATGGCCCCGAAAGTTAAAAACTGCTAAAAATAGTAAATTACCAAAATCGCCAGAAAACTGTTTTGAGCCAGTTGGAAAAGGTGGGTGGACATCGATATCCAATTGGATCAACATAGTCCAAACAAGATGGCAGGATGATAATCTTGTATATTTAAAGTATCATAAGTTTCTTCCATCTTGAGCATATTAATGATCTGATTTCTATATTCACTATTCTTTATTAGCTCATTGAAAGGAACATACATTTTAATTTTGGCCATCTCACTTTAAAAGTTAAAGGAAGATGATCTTTTTATACCTCTTTAATGACTTCCTCCTTCCTTGGATCAGGGACTTTCTTTGGAGGTTCTTCCTTATTCTTTTCTTTCTCCACAACATCCTTTGCAATAGAGTCCTTCTTAGGCTGACTTGAACAAGGTGTATTATTTTGAGATTCTTTGGTAGGATTTCCCTTCAGAGTATTTGCAGGCACCCTTTTGTTTCAAAGATTATATTATTTCTATAATTGCATGATGGAATTCTGTAGTCCTTTCTGGTAGTCTTCATTTTCCACTGATCATGTTCCTCTTTGGTCAAGAACACCTATGTTTCATCACCATCACAAAAATGCATATTGTATTCAAAAGTTTCATCAAAATTTTCATTTACATAATTATTTTGAAAAGGAGGTCTTATTTGTTGATCACCCTCGTTCCTTTGATCTCTTTGTTTGATTTGTGGAACTGTTGGTCTTCTTTGATTTCTGGGTGGAACATCAACCTACTCTCTGGTGTTAGGCTTATTATCTAAAGAAATCCTTTCCGTGATTTTCTCCATGGTATTCATCATCAACTCAAACCTCTCTTCTGATGACTGTAAGGTTGAAGGTTGCACCTTATCTTGGACATTTTTTTACGTGTCTATCAGAATTATATTTTATCTTCCTTGAAGCCATTAGATTTACTTCAACTTCTATTGCATCACTCATCATGTCATCTAGTGAAGTGGATATTATTTCTCTCAAAAACAGATCAAAATCACTGTCAAAAGAATCATCATATCTAGGTTGAGCAGCTCTAGGAGGAGGTTTTACTTCAATAGGAATTGAGTTGTAAACTTTCATAAATCTAGTTGAAAACTCTTGTACTGTTTCATCAGGTGACCTTCTCTTGTTGTTGTACTGGGTTAGCAACTGAAGGAGGTTTTTCTTGTCACCCCACTTTGCAAGAAAACTTGTTTCAAAGGATTCAAAATATGGGATACTTCTTTTTGGGAGAGATCTAAACCATTTTCTGACTTCTCCTGCGAGACTTTGTGCAAACAACCTCATTTTTTTGTCTTCATAATCTACTTCTTCTAGTTCCAAAAAATCATTGAACCATTCTAAGTTTTTTTGGGCTGATACATTTCCTTCAACATCATACAACTTAATCCTTTGATTATATTCCTGGGGTAAATCATGTAACTGAGCAGGTAGAACAAGGGGGGAAAACCTAGTTTCCATGGATGCAGTAAGAACTTGAAGTGGCTGATTTTTCTGGGAAGGAATCACAACAGGTCTAATAGGGGCAGCTGAAATTAAGCCTTGGAACCTCTTCTCATCAAATATGATTTCATTCAAACTTGATTCAGATCTAGTTCTAAACAGAGTTTTCTCAAATTTCAAATCAAAATCAAGGTCTTCAATGCTTTTTACTCCATCTTTGGGAAAAGATAGATTTTTGTCTAGAAAAAAAACTGGGCTTATTGGCCTTTATTTTCTTTTGTCGACAATTTTCTCAGGATCAGACACAGGGATTATTTCTTTTGGGTCTGGATTTATTCTGGTATGAATTCTCTTCGGAGCCAGGATTTCCTGCTCAAACTACTTTATGCTATTGGTATCTTTATAGTGGAGTTGCCAAGGTAAATTTAGTCTCATCCAATAAGGTGTTTGATTCACTGCCACTCTCAGGAATCAAAACTGAAGATTTAAGTCGTTCTTTTCCCAGGGAATATTTCACTTTCTATCTCGACAACGACGCCAGAATGTTAGCACTTTGTAAATTTGTTCAACTAATAAAAAAAATGATAGAGGTAACCTACAAACCATTTTAGAGCTGGGTACTAGCCTGCTCATCTCAGAGAGGGATCTCTCCTATCACTTGGTCTTTAATAGATGAGTTTTATTTAACAAATCATTGTCTAGGTTTTGTTTCTTTGAAGGGGTTTTATAATTTTTTTGACAAGGAAGGGGAGGGACACTTAGGGATATGGAGTCAAACTTCTGAAAATGTATGGAAGCACTGACTGGTCAGTAGAACTCTCCAGAGGATAAAGGATAAATGATGTGATAAATATGAGTTATAAATTGTAATTTGCAGAGTGTAAGAAGAAAGAAAAAACATATAACTGTATCAGAGCATTAAATACATGAATTCTGACTTAGTTAGGAATAACTTAACATGTTTTAAATTTCTTCAGCCGAGAGCATCACAGGATGAATTTTGGGCCTTTAACTATCCAATTTAAAAAGAAGACGGTGAAAATGAAATCAATATCACAGGAAATACATATAAAGAAAGAATATGAAACTCAGGCCACCACCATTAGAATATTTTCCAGGAAAATTCAGGACATCTACATGTGCATTTTATTCAACTTCAGAAAATTACATTCAAGTTACAAATAGCTAAAATCATGCCCTTTCACTTTTTCCAACAACTAATACATTTGAAACTCCTAATATTTAGACAATCTGAGTTTCTTCTGTTTGAAACCAGTTACAATGATAAGAAAGAAAATGTTTCAAGGCCTAGATTCTAGCTTCTCTGGCGAGCAATTGGTGTACTTCTAAGCTATAGGTGGAAGACGATGGTTGCACCAGGGTTCTAACGGTCCAACATTCAAATATTAATAAATGAATAAAATTCCCTTTTTACTTTCCTATTTTGTGGGGGCGCGAGGAAGTGGTTTTGAGGTAACCCACCTTTCATCCCACAATGCACCTAGTGATGCCATGTACTCCAGAGAGAAAACCACGGTTTAAATTGCAGGACCGCTCTTCAAAATTAAACCTCGTGCAACTTCGCCCACCACAAATTCTCTCGGTTGTTGATCTCGAGAGAAGGTACGTGGAAATAGATACCACAGTCTAGAGACTGGGCACTCTAGAAGGTTGGAGAGTATGGATAGCCCAAAACTTCTGAATCCCAGAGTTCCGTAATAAATCCCAGCCATTAGTTTTTGAGAAGTCGTGGACCATTGATCTCGAGAGAAGGTATGTGGCAATAGATACCACAGTCTGGATATTGGGAACTCTAGAAGGTTGGAGAGTATGGAAATCCCAAAACTTCTGAAGCCCAGAGTTCCGTAATAAATCCTAGCCGTCGGTTATCGAGAAGTCATGGACCATTGATATTGTTGCAATCTGCACTCTCGGTAACCCTGCTATTTTAGTGCCATGCTAAAGTTTATCTCTTCGCCAAATCCAAAATATTTTTACCATGTTTAGAGATGGTGCCAATTTGGCGTTCAGGAGCTTTGAATGCTGAGAAGGAATACCTCCTGGAGGAAGATCTCCTGAATCTGACATGGTGACCTGATGTCATTGTGCTTATGTGTCATGTAAAGAAGGGTGACACATGTCACATGGAAATGGGTGAATCACGTGACCAAATGACTAGAAATGAGTGCCACATGTCATGAATGATGAGTGTGCCAGTGCTTTAGCACTTTGGGTTTCGGGAGTTTTGGATTGTGAAGCATGAAGTTCTCCCAGAGTAGTATAGACCCGGAGTGACATGGCACCTGACGTCATATGATGCCATAGTTGTTGATCTGCCACAAAATGCTAGTGATACGTGTCACTCAAAAATGAGCGGATGACATGCCAAAAGGTTCCTGAACTGAGTGCCATGTGTCAACGCTTGATGGATTCTATGTGTATTTGATGGATGAACACCATACATCTGAACTGAGGAGTGCTAAGTGTCTTCATCATTTCAGTGTTCGGAAGTTTATGCTTTCTCTAAATTGAAAATTCTCAAAGTGGTAAGGGCCCAAAGTGACATGGCGACCTGACTTCATTTCGGAATTTCGATGCTACAATGTTTCGACACTTCGACGCTTCTGTCTTCTCATAAATCTTTGCACGATTTTGAAATTATAAACACATGAGATCCATTAATATGAACTGTACATGGGATCTCCACCATTGAAAATTGAACCTGTCTCTTTGCTTGTATTTAAATCTCAAAATGCACTACTCTGAATGTTGCATTTTTTCTCATGGTTGTTCCTTGTGCATAAAACATACTTGATTGAAGCTCAGTTAATGGAAAACAAACCAATTCATTGAACAAATGGGAAACTAACTTTACCAACTTTAAGAGGAAATATTTTCAGGAAGGTATGCAGAAAAGAGAGAGACAGGGCAGGGGTGAAGACTTAGGTCTTAACATGGAGGACATGACTATTTTGGATGATTATTTGAGTGAAGGATTTAGGTTATGGGAACTTGATGGAACTGGTGAAAACGTTTTAAAATATGAGTGGAAAAATAGCACAAGGACGAGATGCCTTGGAAAAATTAATACAAATTATCATGTGATAACAACATCAACATCACATCAAGAACATAATACACCAGTATTTACGTGGAAAACCAGATGGGATAAAAACACATAAAACTTTCTTATATATATCAAAAATTCATTCATAGGAAGCACCAACTTTCCAATTCTCCAACTAAAACTGGAAGGAGGTTACAACCCCCTATTTACAGGCTCTAACATGAAGGAAGCTACAACTCCCTGAATTCTCTAGCTCAAACCACCTAGGTTCTCTGGATGCAAGCGGAAGGTGGCTATGACCACCTCATTCTTAATATCCAACCTGAAGGAAGATACAACTCCCTGATTCTTCGACACCAACTGGAAGGATGCTGCAACCCCCTTTCCTTTCCTCGTCCTTCCACCATGAACTATAAGTGTAGACCAACTGTCACCACCAAAATAATTTCCACTGTCACTGTCACTATCAATGTCACTTCCAATGTCACTGTAACTACCATTTCCACATCATCCCATCTAACCTATCAATTTCACATCAACATGTCCAACCTGTCATTGTCACATCAACAAAACAAAATCCACTCTCATCTGCATGCAACTCATGCCAAGATACGCAAGATCGTATCTCAAACCATATGTTCAACATCACCAACACATGCCTCTACCAAGCATGTACCAAGATCACCACATACTATCACAAGGTATGTGTCTCAACTTAGTACAAACGTATACCATCCATCAACCATGCGTAAACATGTACCTCAACTTGTACCATCAACCATGTACCATAACAAGTTCATTAACCATGCACATCAACACATGTACCATACCATGTACCAAGCCAATAAACCAAGAAATGTACCAACAATGTATCTCACCAAGTACACCTCAACCATCATGTACCATGCATCTAATGATTTCCCTCAATTCATGTACCAAATCCCACAATTTTTTTTATCAAGCATGCTCCTCAATATCACCAATATGCAACCTCGTTTTTCTACCCTGAACCCGCACGCTCGAAGAGAAGCTGGTTGGACAAAAAATTGAATTATTTCACTCAATGTGGGATGAAATCCTACTCTACGAAGGTGAGAATAGGTTAGTTTTAACCCCTATAAACACAAATGAGTGAGAAAGAAAACTTTAATAACCTAATTGGGGAGGATTTTGATCCAACTCCTTAGTATGGTCGCCAATCAGTTGGGTTCTTTTTATCACTTGTGTGAGAAAAAAGAGGTCCCTTAACTATCTAGTTATGCTAGAAATACAACACATCAGTTTGTTAGTTGATCAATGTCTCAGCTAAGTAGAAACAAAGAAATGAGAAACAAGAAAATAAAACTAAACTAAGCATGTAACAACTAAAATAGATGCAAGAAAGTGACACAAGGAATATCTACCAAATGAGATTGATCTTAGAATTGGTAACACCTTGGAGAAATATGGGAACTTATGAATCCGTTTTCCTCCTTGGGAAGGCTATTGAGTCCCCAAATACAAATCTTGCTCTCTTCTAACAATGGCTGAAAATGAAAATACAATGGTGAATAGTTGAACTTATCAAGAGGACAGTTGTGCAACACTTGCTATGAATGCTCAAAGAGTTCTAGGAGAAAGATAGATATACTCAAATTTCTTCTTATTTTTTGCATACAATCATCCTTTATTTATAGGAGGATGGAAATATTTTTCCAAACTAGTTTAAAATGTGAATGACAGGTCTTTGGAGGTACCTCCCATCTCTTCAAGTGATCCCAAGGTGGAATTTGGGGGTGATTTTTGGTATGGGGGAGATCCACTCCATCCCATAAGTGGTTGAGGCTCGACCAAAATCATCAATGTGTCATTTTCACATCCGCACGGATTTTCCATCTATCAGTTGCATGGTCTTCACACTGTGCGCATTGTACGTTGTGTTAGACCGCGCAGATGTTCGCACATTGAAAGTTTTGAATACGTGTGGAACTTCAAAACCACTTTTGTATAGTTTTGTGCTTATGTTTCCAAATTAAGTGTAATTCTTCCACAATTAAGTCATGGACCGTTGATCTCGAGAGAAGTTATGTGGCAACAGATGCCACAGTCCAGATATTGGGCACTCCGGAAGGTTGGAGAGTATGGAAAGCCCAAAACTTCCAAAGCCTGAAGTTCCGTAATAAATCCTAGCCATCAGTTATTGAGAAGCCGTGGACCATTGATATTGTTGCAATCTGCAATCTAGGTAACCCTACTATTTTAGTGCCATGCTAAAGTTTATCTCTTCTCCAAATCCAAAATAATTTTACCATGTTTAGAGATGGCGCCAATTTGGCATTCATGAGATTTTAATGCTGAGAAGGAATACCTCCTGGAGGAACATCTCCTGAATCTGACGTGGTGACCTGACGTCATTGTGCTGATGTGTCATGTAAAGAAGGGTGACACATGTCACGTGGAAATGGGCGAATCACTTGACCAAATGGCCATAAATGAGTGCCACATGTCATGAATGATGAGTGTGCCATGTGCTTTGACACTTTGGGTTTTGGGAGTTTTGGATTGTGAAGCATGAAGTTCTCCTAGAGTAGTACAGACCCGGAGTGACATGGCACCTGACGTCATATGATGCCATAGTTGTTGATGTGTCACAAAATGGGAGTGATATGTGTCACTAAAAAATGAACGGATGACATGCCAAAAGGTTCCTGAACTGAGTGCCATGTGTCAATGCTCGATGGATTCTATGTGTATTTGATGGATGAACACCACACATCTGAACTGAGGAGTGCTAAGTGTCTTAGTTATTTCAGCGTTCGGGAGTTTATTTTTTCTTTGAATTGAAAATTCTCGAAGTGGTACTGGCCCAGAGTGACATGGCGACCTGACTTCATTTCAGAATTTCGATGCTACAACGTTTCGACACTTCGACGCTTCTGTCTTCTCATAAATCTTTGCACAATTTTGAAATTCTAAGTACATGAGATCCATTAATATGAATTGTACATGGGATCTCCACCTTGAAAATTGAACCCGTCTCTTTGCTTGTATTTAAAGCTCAAAATGTACTACTCTAAATGTTGTGTTTTTTCTCATGGTTGTTCCTTGTGCATAAAACATACTTGATCAAAGCTCAGTTAATAGAAAACAAACCAATTCATTGAACAAATGGGAAACTGACTTTACCAACTTTAAGAGGAAATATTTCCAGGAAGGTATGTAGAAAAGAGAGAGACAGGGCAGGGGTGAATACTTAGGTCTTAACATGGAGGACATGAATATTTTGGATGATTATTTGAGTGAAGGATTTAGGAGATGGGAACTTGACAGAACTGGTGAAAACGTTTTAAAATATGAGTGGAAAAATAGCACAAGGACACGATGCCTTGGAAAAATTAATACAAATTATCATGTGATAACAACATCAACATCACATCAAGAACATAATACACCAGTATTTACATGGAAAATCAGATGGGATAAAAACACATAAAACTTTCTTATATATATCAAGAATTCATTCATAGGAAGCACTGACTTTCCAATTCTCCAGCTAAAACTGGAAGGAGGCTACAACCCCCTATTTACAGGCTCTAACATGAAGGAAGCTACAACTCCTTGAATTCTCTAGCTCAAACAACCTAGGTTCTCTAGATGCAAGCAGAAGGTGGCTATGACCACCTCAATCTTAATATCCAACCTGAAGGAAGATACAACTCCCTGATTCTTCGACACCAACTGGAAGGATGTTGCAACCCCTTTTCCTTTCCTCGTCCTTCCACCATGAAATATAGGTGTAGACCAACTGTCACTACCAAAATAATTTCTACTATCACTGTCACTATCATTGTCACTTCCAATGTCACTGTCACTACCATTTCCACATCATCCCATCTAATCTATCACTGTCACATCAACATGTCCAACCTGTCATTGTCACATCAAAAAAACAAAATCCACTCTCGTCCACATGCAAATCATGCCAAGATACCCAGGATCATATCTCAAACCATATGCTCAACATCACCAACACATGCCTCTACCAAGCATGTACCAATATCACCACATACTATCACAAGGTATGTGTCTCAACTTAGTACAAACCTATACCATCCATCAACCATGCATAAACATGTACCTCAACTTGTACCATCAACCATGTACCATAACAAGTTCATTAACCATGCACATCAACCAAGTACATCAACACATGTACCATACCATGTACCAAGCCAATAAACCAAGAAATGTACCAACAATATATCTCAACAAGTACACCTCAACCATCATGTACCGTGCATCTAATGATTTCCCTCAAGTCATGTACCAAATCTCACAAATTTTTTTTTCAAGCATGCTCCTCAATATCACCAATATGAAACCTCGTTTTTCTTCCCTAAACCCGCATGTACGAAGAGAATTTGGTGGGACAAAAATTTTGAATTATTTCATTCAATGTGGGATGAAATCCTACTCTACGAAGGTGAGAATAGGTTAGTTTTAACCCCTAAAAACACAAATGAGTGAGAAAGAAAACTTTAATAACCTAATTGGGGAGGATTTTGATCCAACTCCTTAGTATGGTCGCCAATCAGTTGGGTTATTTTTATCACTTGGGTGAGAAAAAAGAGGTCCCTTAACTATCTAGTTATGCTAGAAAGACAACACATCAGTTTTCTAGTTGATCAACGGCTCAACTAAGTAGAAACAAAGAAATTAGAAACAAGAAAATAAAACTAAACTAAGCATGTAACAACTAAAATAGATGCAAGAAAGTGACACAAGGAATATCTAGCAAATGAGATTGATCTTTGAATTGGTAACACCTTGGAGAAATATGGGAACTTATGAATCCCTCTTCCTCCTTGGGAAGGCTATTGAGTCCCCAAATACAAATCTTTCTCTCTTCTAACAATGGATGAAAATGAAAATACAATGGTGAATAGTTGAACTTATCAAGAGGACAGATGTGCAACACTTGCTATGAATTCTCAAAGAGTTCTAGGAGAAAGATGGATATACTCAAATTTATTCTTATTTTTTGCATGCAATCATCCTTTATTTATAGGAGGATGGAAATATTTTTCCAAACTAGTTTCAAATGTGAATGAGAGGTCTTTGGAGGTACCTCCCATCTCTTTAAGTGATCCCAAGGTGTAATTTGGGGGTGATGTTTGGTATGGGGGAGATCCACTCCATCCCATAAGTAGTTGAGGCTCGACCAAAATCATCAATGTGTCGTTTTTGCATCCGCACGGGTTTTCCATCTATCAGTCGCGTGGTATGCACACTGTGTGCATTGTACGTTGTGTTAGACCGCGTGGATGTTCGCACATTGAAAGTTTTGAATACGTGTGGAACTTCAAAACCACTTTTGTATAGTTTTGTGCTTATCTTTCCAAATTAAGTGTAATCCTTCCACAATTAGTGGTAGTATGTTGTGCTTGTGTTGACAGTTTTCTTCATCCATTGTCTATGTTTGTGGTCATAATTTTTTCCATAATAAACCTCATAACAAAATATACCAATCCTCAAATATGCACCATAACATGTAACCAAACTAGTTACCAAGATATCCAATAATGCTTCTAATCAATGTATCATAACATCACTAAGAGGTATCATACCATTATGTATCATCAACATTTACCATACCATAACCAAGCATGTAACTCTTAAGACTTACCTTTCATCCTGTAGCTGATATAATAATTTGTAACACTAACCTGTAACTTCTTCCACAATCCTAAGAAACCTAGAACCATCCTCCTCCTCACATTTGTCTTGTCCTCACGAGACGAAGACCTTTTGTCATGCAGGTCCTCATGTGATGATCTCTAGGAAACCCATGAGGATACCTATCGAGACACTTAGTGTCTGACCCATAGGGATGAACCTAATTAGGGTTTCCTCATATTCCACCCCTCTCATATGAAATCCTAAAATTCTTTCAATTCTCCCGCTTCACTACCTCATAATTCTTCGTCACAAACTAGCCAAAAGATCACAATACTAGACGATAACATTCAAAAGATAAATATTCAATGTAAGTGTGTGAGTGTGCTTGTGAATGACTCCTTGAGGGGTATTTATAATTTTTCTAGGTGACTTCTTCCCTTATTATTAGGGCTTTTAGATATTTATTTTTATAACCACTTTACCCTTTCATTCATTGACTTGTAACCAACTAGGGCTTCTTTACCATTCTTCATAGCTTCCAACTTCACAAGGCCATATATCCCTCACCATGAGGGACCACGTGGCGTACCACATATCACCAAAAAAGGAACTACATGTACTATCCATCCATGATATTCTTACATGCAATTCAATTGTTCTTCATGTCCATATTCCTCAATCAACTTCAAGTCCCATAACCACACCTCTAGGGCTTCATGTAGACTACATCAAATGAACCCAGCTAACTCACCATCAATCTTGATCATACAAATGTCAATCATATATCCAACGTCTCCGGGTCTCTCTAACGGTTGAAATCAATGAAAACCAACTATCCAACATTAACATTATGGACGAATGATAGATTTGTCTGCTAGGTTATCCGAAATCACTGGTGCGTTACATTTCCTTCCATACAAGGTTTCAAATGGGCTCATATTTAATGAGTCTTGATACCCATTATTGTAAGTGAATTCCACTAAGTATATATAATCTTTCCACTTTGATGGTTTGTCCATCACATACATTTTAAACATGTCTTCAATGATTCTATTAGTCCACTATGTTTTCTCATTCAAATCCAAGTGATAAGTTGTGCTGAGATTTAAATTTGTCCCAAATCCCTTGAACAAACCTTTCCAAAAATTATATGTAAATTTTGGATCTCTGTCTGAAACAATTTCCTTAGGCACTTCATGTATCCTGACAACTTCCTTCATGTAAATCCCTGCAATGTTTGTTTCCTTGTGTGTTATCTTCATAGGAAAAAAATATACTTCCTTGGTTAATTTATCTACCACCACCATGATGGAATCATACTGCTTCATTGTTTTAGGCATCTTTGTAATAAAATCAATTGTAACCACTTCTCATTTCCACTCAGGAATGAGTAATGGTTGTAGAATCCCCACTAGATGTCTATACTCTTTTTTTACCTTTTGAAATTCTAGACACTTAGCTATGTAAGTAGCCACTTCCTTCTTCATTCCTGGCCAAAAGTATTGGCTTCTTACAACTGCAATTTTCTTCTGATATCCTGGCTGCCCAACGCATGGCACATTGTGCATTTCCTTCAACACTATATTTTTTAGTTCTCTTGAATTAGGCACATATATTTTTCCTTTGTACATGAGGATTCCTTCCTCTTTCGACTCATAATAATTGAACTTTTGTTGTAAATTTCCTTGTTGTAATGTCTCTTTTATTTTTATATATTGTTGGTATGAATTTGCAACCTCTAGAATTTTGTCTTTTAAATTTGTGTTGAACATGATGATGGCTGAAATATGCACTTCATGAGCTCTTCTGTTGAGTGAATCAACCACCTATTTTGTCTTCAAATGCCCCAACATTATAGAGGTTGTTTCCTTGGCCTTTTCCAAAATGAAATTGTTTTTTTGTGCTCATTTTGAGTTGAGTGTCCTTGTTGATTTTCTTGGGATTTGTTCTTGAAAAATGGAGGCTTAAAACATTTATGTCTTTTCTCTTTCTTACCCTTCATCTTGTCATTCCAATCTTTTGGAAGACTGGACTCCCTATGCTTTGCTCATAGAGATTCTTTTCTCTCATTATGGTCTCTTCCAAAGTTATAAGGTTATCATATTGTATCTTTTCACTGTATAAGGAGGGTAACCCACTAAAAAAACTTTGGATTTTGACCTTCTCATCGTCTATGATCTCCACATACTTCAACAATTAAAAGCACCTCTTCTCATACTCATCCATTGTTATGCTTCCCATATTGATTTCAAAGAAATCCTTCATATTCCTTTCATAGTAATTCTCACACAAATATTTCTCTTGGAAATTTCCTTTGAACTGCCTCCATGCAGCCTTCCTCTCATCAAGTTTTTTTTTCTTTCTTAAGTTGATCACACCACATGACTTCCTTTCCTTGCAAGTGGTAGGTCGCAATTATTGTTTCTACCCTAGAGGGATAATCATGCAATTGAAATATTTCTTCATTTACAAAAGCCAAGCCTTAGCCTCTTCTCCACTCTTGTGCTCACCATTGAAAGTTGGTGGATTTATTTTCTTGAGTTCACCTTGCAAGATGTCTCCCCTGGGCCTTCTCCTTTGTCTCCTATTAGGACCCTTGGGAATATTCCATAGTTGTATTTCTCATACAAGAACCAAAATACCTTCATGTATCTCTAAATTCTTCTAGAAAATGTGGATGCAAACAATTTTCTGTTAGACAAAATATATACACTGTTTTGGAAATAATGCATAATTTTTTCTAGTTTTCAATGCCACCAGACATCTTCTTTTATGTTGGTTATAAATTAAACTTCCTTGATAAATTTTATTGGTTGATATATGTATCCCCCTCTCCAAGATATTTCCAATGATTTATTTCTTGCTCAATTACGAGATCTGAGCAAAAATTTACAGTCATCTGAATATTGCTAATTCACCCCTTTTGTACACTTTTCATTCTGGTGCAGTTAATCCTAGACACCAACTTATGTTATTTGTATAAATAAATATGTCAATAACTAGATAAATGTTTGTATGAGACATATATAATAATTATGACATAGAATTCATAACAACTCTCAGATTATCAATATGAATCGCTAGTCAAAAACTATAGTGATATGGAAATTACAACTTTCTCCTTTTTCCAGACTTAATTTTTTTAGCCAAACTAGTTATCTCCCGAACTACACACTTCTGGTAAAACTTCACTAAACAAATTTTTTTGGGTTGGATGAGTATAAAAAATGTTGAGAAAATAATGTTTTCCATACTTGTCATCTTAGGACCCTTTTCCTCCTCAGAAAATCCAAAAAATCCAAAAAATGTGGCCCGTAGTAGTGGATTTTTTTGTGTTTTAGCATCTGCATTCCAAACCCCTTAGAATCCATCCAATTCCTTCACACAATATTTTCATGCCTTCTTTTCTGATACTCAATATAAGTTTCAACAACAACTATGCTCCTGCCACTGTGTTTGACCCTAATCTTCAAAAACAAGTAATTTTCATTTTCTAGAAAATGAGAGCATAATTGGCCAATGGCCTTGTAAAGAAATTTAGTATACCTCGACACTGCAAAAAAACCCCAAAAGTTTCAGCTCAAACTGACTTAATATGCTCTACAAAATATGTTTGTCTCTAGACTTACCATTTTTTTTTAGACTATAAGACAATTTTACCTGTGCAATATCCTTCTTTTCTTCATCCTTTTTGAAGCATGCACGAGCATCAATTTTGAATTATGCGCCAATATTCAACACACACCATATCCACAATGTGCAATGCCAACATTTATTGCACACCTCGCAAACCATTATTCAATGTACATAACTTCTATACCGCACACCAATATTCAATGCACACAAACTTTTATACCGCATACCAATAACTTGTGCGCGTGACCTTTTGTACCGCATACCAATATCCAGTGCCTACAAATTTTTATATTGTGCACCAATATTCAGTGCATGCAACTTTTTATACTGCACACCAATATTCAGTGAGCATGGATTTTTATATTGTGCACCAATATTCAACATGCACAACTTTTTTCCTATGTCGCACCAATATTCAATGCACATGACTTTTATATCATGCACCAATATTCAATGCATGCAACTTTTATAGCGCACAAGCACCAGATCCACAATGTGAAGTTCTAACATTTAGCGTCGCACACCAATATTCAATGCACATAACTTCTATACCGCACACCAATATTCAATGTCTCAAACTTTTATACCACACACCGATATCTCATGTGTGTGACTTTTTGTACCACATACCAATATCCAGTGCCTACAACTTTTTATACTACGCACCAATATTCAGTGCACATAATTTTTTTTTACTGTGCGCTGATATTCAATGATAGCAACTTTTTATACTATGCACCAATATTCAACGTGCACAACTTTTTTTTATATCTCACCAATATTCAGTTCACATAACTTTTATGTCACACACCAATATTCAATTCATGCAACTTTTATACCACGCACCAATATTCCGTGTGCACAATTTTTTATACCATATATCAATATTCAGTGCAAACCACACACCAACATTCAATGCATGTGACATTTTATGTCGCACACCAATATTCATTGCACGATATGCACCAATATTCCATGCACGTGACTTTTTATGACATGCACCAATATTCAGTCTGCACCGTGTACCAATATTTAGTGCACTCAACTCCTTTCTTTGCTTAGCTAGTTTTCCTTATTTTCCATCTCATGACCATTGTGAAAATTTCCAACTCACTTTATTCACCAAATTGACACATCTCAAATGTTGAGATGACAAATTTACCAACTTCATGATGATCGTTGGCCCATACAAGTATGGTGTTAAACCAAGAGCTCTAATACCATTGTGTATCATTCCCCAACTTAACCGAGGAACATTATTAGCACAAAATACACAAAAATTCAAAAATTTTCTTCTAATTAACTTTATGTGCTAAGCATATCTATGGAATTTTTTTGTATTTCTATCCCCCTCTTTCAACCAAAGAGCCACCCCTTCTTTTAAGCCTCCATCTCTTTTCTTCCAAAAGTAATAGATCTTATTTCCTTTTTAAAATTTCCCCCAACTCCGACTCTTCATCCTAACTTAAAGAACCCACCGGTTTTTCTTTTAGCAAGAAATTTAAGGCCTTCTTGATTTCCTTAAGGCTAGATTGAGAACACTCTTGGAAAGCTTTGGACCAGATTTTGGACAATTTTCCTATCTTGCCTAGATTGTTTGAAAATTGACTCATGCAAGAGAATCCCTCTACTCTAAATTTTACAGTTCTTCAATGTTGTTTCTATTATTTACAAGCTTTCTAAATTTTACAACCATTATTTAAGGTTTTTTCATTTAAATTTTGTTTTTTTTGATATTATTTAAATATAATTAAAAATTGTTATATCTGTTTATTTGAGCAGTTAAGTGTGTATAATTCAAGTATTTTAATTTTTTTTTAGAAAATTGAATCTATTTAAAATAGAATTTAAATAACAAAAAATTATTATTTATATAGATTTATATTTTTATATTTTCATTCCAGTAAAAAAATTACAAAACTGAAAACAGAAATGCATGCATAATAAATTGGGATGAGGTGAGCTTTTTCTCTACTTCGAAGATATTCAACTTACATATATCCGTAAATAAAATAGTAAAATATAATTATAATTTTATTTTATTTATTTATTTTATAAAAGCTAAGAAATAAAATGGAAATGCATAGTATATTATATCAATATTATATGAGTAAAAATAAATATAAATAATAATAATAATGTATATCATATCAATATATATGAGTAAAAACAAATATAAATAATAATAATGTATTTTTTTTTAAAACTTACATATATTCATAAAATAGAAAAATAATAAAATATAATTATAATTTTATTTTATTTATTTATTTTATAAAAACTGAAAATTAAATTGGAAATGCATACTCTATTATATCAATATTATATGAGTAAAAACAAATAATAATAATATATTTTTGTTAATTGGATTTAGAACAAATAATAATAATGTATTTTTGTTAATTGGATTTAGCTCTTAGATAGTTTGTATTAAGGAAGATAGGAATTTTATATTTAAATATCTCATTAAATTTAAAGTTTTAAGATTTTATTATCCTTTTCACTTAAAAAAACATTAAATTAACAAGTTGGAAATTTTGTTAATTCTATTTGATGGACAAATTACCTAGTGATGAACAATTAGCAGAAAATAAAATCACAATTCACAATTGAAGTAACTCTCTATTTATAAGGTTAGATTTTTAGGGATAGTGTGTGTTTTGTATAAAAGAATTTTTATGTATTTCAAAACTTCGTTTTCACGAAGTAATATTTAAACCTATTTAAATGTTCAAATTGATAATTTTTTTTATATTAATTAAAAATTAAATTGTTAAGTAATGAAATTCAAATAACAAAAGAAAGATTGCCACATAAATAAAGTCCTACTTACCTTACAACAACAAGAATATTTTATTTAATTTACAAAATAGATTATCAAATTTTTCTTAATAATTTATGTTAGAATTTAAAATATAATAATTTAGATAAAACATCTTATGAAATTTTACTTGTTATTATCTAATCCAATACTTTTTAATTAGATTTAATCTTTCTCTCTCTCTCTCTCTCTCTCTCTCTCTCTATATATATATATATATATATATATAATTCAAATGATAAGAGACAAATTACCTATTAGTAATATGAAGTTAGACAAATGGGACAATGTGTGCAATCATTTTGAAATACAATGAGAGTGAAACAGGTGGGAGCATGGTAGCCTGTGCAATGATTGTCATTGTCATTTTCGTTGTCATCGGCCACACTCCATGCATCGTTGCCACTCCAACTTCCATTATTATACACAATTTGTTCAACAACTCCAAGAGAACCATTGATAAATTTTGCATTAGTCCATATGTTTGATATAAGAATCACCCTAACTCAAACTACCATAAGTAACTCATGATCCAATCCTTCCCCATTTGTTTCCATAGAATAGTTGCTTCTTTTTCTTGTAGCAACACTAGCTACAATGAAACAAGCTAGGTATCTCAAACAATGCTTATTATGTTTTTATACATAGTTGCTTGTCACAAAAAATGTATGGCCTTACCAAATGACTCTCTTTTAGAAGCAACCAAGGAAGTATTTGTATGATTCGTAAGTAATTTCTAGTATTCTACAATTGACATTGCATATCTATCATTCATCAATAAATGATGGAAAGTATTTTGATCACACCTTTGTTTGTCTTTCTGGAATACAATATTAAGGATCATAACTATCATGAATGATTTCCATATATATTTTGCAAGACCTTAATATACATATATATGTTATCCATGACATGTGGAAGCTATCCCAAATCATCTACCAATATAATTAATCTCCCTCCAAAAGGAATTATAGAATTTTTTTGGGAAATCTTGGTAAAGTCTTAAATCAATTTTTATTAATAGATTTCTTCCACTGATATTCATTTCATCTACCAATGTATATTTTACACTCTTCATCTCTTCTTGAAAGGTTATTAAACATGAGCCTTGTAAATCAATTATCTTTTTGATTGGTGTTTGGAGTGCATAATGAATTGTTGTTGTAGATACATTGAAAGTTACAACCCCTATAGGAACAAAAGAAGTGAGAGAATTTTATTAGGAATAGACTCACTTTCAATGGTATTTTTATAGATCCAATCAAATAAGACTTTCCTTTCATAAGGGAAACTTTCAAATACTAAACTGATATTTTTACTTATAATATAATGACATTAGTTCAGTATTGTCTTTATTGGTGTTTGTGGAATTATTAGTAATGAATTCACATCAATGCCCGTGTTTTTAAATTTAATTTTATTATTTTTATATAATTGAAGGATACATTTTTCCATTGTCCAAAGTTTAACATAAAAGGAGATTTTATATTTTCTATGTGTCCAAACATAGTAATTTGAGATGATACTATGGATATTTCATTGCTATTTTGGACAATGATTCAAATTATTTGTTTATCATTCTTAGTTTTACTAAGTTTTTAGGTAGAATTGATCGGTGTAATTTATTACCATAAATGAACTTCTTCCTCCAACAAAGTTGCAACACTAGAACATGCAACCAAAATCATTTACTTATCACGAATGCATCAAAACCTTCACAGCCTCTATTTGCTTCGCATTATAGCCACCCCTTTATAGATAAAAGTATTCCTCTGCATTGGTGTTAAGGTGTCACTATGGGCTCCCTTCTCCATTCAATATGGGAATTTCATTTCACTCCATTTTTCATTATTGATTTATAAACTTCCTCACTAGAACTTATTGTTGCTCCACACCTTAAGTTTCTTGAGTAGTCACCAATCCAAGTTCATCGACTCTAAGAGGGATCATTTAACCACTATATTCATCGACTGATGAGTTGTTGAACTTCATCTTAGCACTGACAGAAGCATCAAAAAATATAAACAAAAAATTCTAGCAACAACTACTTGTAACTCAATTTCCTTCCCTACAAAATCAAAGACTCATCCTCCACTACACACACACACACACACACCATAGATAATAATTGAAGGGATGAGATTGACCAATGAAATTCCCACCCCCTCGAAAGAGACAATAAATTTGACTTACTAAGAGGTAGACAAATTATTCACTTTCAATTTCCACTTCACTTCTAGATTCTTTCAATTATCGATGATCAATCATTTGCAGTTATGAAATTATCATTCCCTTCTCTTCTAGTCCCTTGATCCCTCCCCCAATTGAGTGTTTTAAGAATAACAAATGACAAAGATTATGGCACCAGAAAATAATGTTGTTAACCTATATCTACAAGTTGGTGTTTGAGCTGAAACATGATAGACCTATAGGATTGAATCCAATGATTGAGAACATGACCAATATTTTGTATTTTCTCTACTTAAAATGGATAGAACTCATGCTTTCAATTCAACCATGCCACCTCTCTTATATTGAATATTTGAGAGGATAATACCTCACCCAACACATTGATAATTCATTTTGGATCTGTTTGTCTCTCAATTTTTTATCCAATGTTACTTTCTTGTTAGAGCCAACACCTCAAATCTCATATCTCAATCACTAAAACAGTTTGTTGCCGCGAAATACAAATTTCTTTACTTTTGTGATATTTATTATTATTATTATTAGGATTTATTATTAAGAACAACTAAAGAACCATCCTAGTGTAGACCCCTCCCCTCTCTCCTCTAGGAATGTGCAACCTCCCAGTCTAGGATTGTTTTTACACACATGAGTCAGATCAACTCTTTGGCTCCCTGCTGGAACCCAACAAACGCTATCACAAGTCCCTCTTTTTCCAATGTACGGGTCCTCTTAACCCCGCATCTCTCTTCTTGGCCCTTCGAAGAAAGTTGGCGACGACACTCATTCTTCATGCCAGTCCCTTTCTATCACGTGACCTCAGGTTGTTTCTCGGGGCTCAACCACAACATTGCTTTGGGATTCGAGATTCATCTCTTCCCTCAAAAACCAATTCTTATGTTCCCAAACTCCAAATCAATGAACTTCAAATGGTGCGAGGATCAACGGTCCTCCTCCCTCCTATAGATCGACAACTACGATCTATTCATACTCTAGCCATTGGGAGTCTCTCGCTATCCTCCTCTAATATCTCCTAGAGTGCTACTCCTACGAATCGTGTGGATCGCTTCCACGCGTCCCTTCTAGATCCAACAGTATGTATTCAAACCACTCTTTGCGACTTCACAAAGATCTATGTTTTCCCTTGGAAAACCTCCCAGAGATCCAACTCCAAGATCTCCTGATCTTCTACCACATGTCTCCTCCCGACGATGGAAAATTTCACGGTCTTCGGGACTTTGACAAGTCCTCGACCTTCTGTCACACTTAGCACAATTTCTTCCCGAGAATTAGACTATTCTTGGCCTTTCCTCTACACTCCTTGCAAATTTTTGCACTATTCCTTATGAGATTTATCTTGACTTTAAACCTTCGAGGTTCTAAGTTCTTCAATTTCCTTCTGCAGACTTTCTAGTGCCCTCTTGGAAACTTGACACTCTTTCTCTTGATCTTGTAAGATGAACTTACAGTATCCTTGGTGCACTCCTTGCACTCGGCTAATCCTTCTAACGGATTCTACCTGACCCCTTCCAAAAGTATTAAGGCATCTCATTTCCTTGGTCGATGCACTCTTGCAAAGACTGCCTTCCTCATAGTGTTCAACAACCCTGGGGTTCTCTTAACGCTTCCAACCCTCCAAAATGTGTTATTCTTGCGCACTTTCATACTTTCTCTATGCCCTCTTGGAAGAGTATTACAGAGTATTCAATAACTCTGCGTTGTACTTCCTCCCACACAGTCTTTATTTCCAAGGTATTCAACAAAATTGAAATTCTCCTCCGAGTCCATGAATTATCCTGATGTGTCATCCTGACAACTTCTCTTCTAAATCAAATGAGTTTAGAAACACAATCCTTGTGTCAGCTCACAAAGTTTCCACCCTCTGTCATGCACTCCTTTCACTTAGCCTCGAGAACCAGAACTAACCCAACACACTCACATATAGAATATTATAAATCTATCCCTACATACGATTTCTAGCATACATCTACAGTGCAAACACATACAAACGACATTCACAGCTAAACATCCATTACATAGAAATTGGCAAACAGGAAAATTTGTTACTTTCTATTAATGGTGGAATGTCCATTACAATATGTGAGTCTGGACTACCACTGATTCTCGACTCTCCCTCAACTATATCTATCTCCTATGTATGATTTTTTCCTCCCCTTATGCTTTACTGGCAACAATACAAGATTTTATACAAGAGGATCTCGATGAGCTTCCCTTCAAGCTAAGCTAGTGGTGTATAATCACCATTAAAAAATGCTTGACTCATGAGGAAAATTAAAATGATGGTAATCTGATCTGAATCGGATATAGATCCCTCCTACCATCAACCACTTAATTGTGACCTTACCTACAGCTTGTGCAAAGGAACAACTTAGCTCTACCAACTTGTCATCATTAATTTCCATGATCATGGTTTATATCTTCGATGACAAAATGAGAGGGCAACGCCTCTCCCTTACTTGAATGTGCACCACTCATGCTAATTAGTTGGCATGTGCTGAGGTGGAGAGATGCTCTTGCATCATACTCCACAACTACAAAAGTTCATGAGCTCATGCTCATGAGATCCTGCTCATGAGCTTCTGAGCTCTGTTGAAATCATCCTGGATCCCAAACTTCTCCTAGAGCTATCCTTTTTCTCCTCTATTTCACGTCTACTACTACTCCTTCCCTGATGCTTGTGAAGGCTTTCCTCTATACAACTTCTCCTTATTGACTGCTTTTTCTGTTGATCGTAACATGAACCTCTGTATCTCCTCTATGGATTCTTCTAGTTGCTTCATCGGTTGGTTCGCCTTGTGCATTCTACTCGGCTGCAACTCTTAATTATTCTCTATGGGAGGATCATCCTGATCTCCCATCTTGCTTTCATCCCTTGTGATGTTGACTAGCCAATATGTTGTAGGCTCCAATTTCACAGTCTCTCCAATGAACTATTTTTCAGCTACCTCCTCTGAAAGATTAACTCCTATCAGTTCTTCGGCTGGTTCTATTCCATCTTCCCCCAGCAGCAAATCGTGCTAGCATGGCTCCTCTGGCATGGCTATCTCGTGGAAGCCACCTTCTATTTCTGGACTACCCAACCAATCCTCCAATGCCCTTAACTCTATCTCCCACTAAGTGAGTAACTCAATTGGGTTCTCTTCTTCCGTTGGGACAAACTTCAGTATCTACTCCTCCTCCTCCATGACAGTCTCGGCTTGTTGTCCTTTCTTTGCATCTGCAACCCCTATGCTAACCTCTCCTCGGCTTCTTGGTAGGAATATCTCAATTCCTCAATGACCAGAACAGACCTCTGATCCTTCTCCTCTGTGATGACAGTTTCCAACTTGTCATCATCTTCATTCACGCGGCTTTCATCTCCACATGAATATTCATATGGATGAGGCATTTCTTCCTCCTCTCCATCTTTCAACACCCCCTGTTGACATGAACTCTTAGTTGATCTCATCTCTTCTCCCTTGCCCACCTGGAAATTCGGGATGTCTCCTCTGCCCCCCTGGCAATTTATGAGATCAACTGGCCCCTTCTCATTGCCCACTTGGCAACCTACGAGACTCCTCCCATATCTCTTTCCCTCACCATTGACGTTTTCGACATATCTCAACCACCCTTTCAATACCTATTGTTTCCTCCTAGCCAAAAACTTCCAAACATGCCACTTAGCTATCCTTTTCAAAGGCCACTCATATCTCCAATGCACTCTTCCCTCCTATTGCATCTTAAATTCTAGCCTCTCTATCTCTGCTCAGATTTCACTGAGCTCCTTGTCCATCTCAGCTTTGCTTCTCTGCGGGAAGTCTTCTCTTCAACCATGCTCATGACCTCCGGTGACCATCTTGTTTCACCTACACCCCACTTAGTTGTCTACCATCTTCTTCCAACTCGTTCTCTGTGTCAGGAATTTTATATCATGTGACCTCGGGTTGTGTCCCAGGGCTCAACCACAACAGTGCTTCGGGTTTCAAGATTTGACTCTTCCTCAACAACCAACTCTTACGTTCCTAAACTTCAAATCGACGAACTTCAAATGGCACGAGGATCAACGGTCCTCGTCCCTCCTCTAGATCGATGACTATGATCTACTCAAAATCCGACCTTCGACAGTCTCTTGCTACCCTCCTCTAATATCTCCTGCAGAGCTACTCCTCTGAATCATTTGGATCGCTTCCATGTGTCCCTTCCAGATCCAACATTCTGGATTCAAACATCCCTTCGCGACGTCACGAAGATATTTGTTTTCTCTTGAAAAACATCCCGGAGCTCCAACTCCCAGATCTCCTGATATTCTGCCACCTGTCTCCTCCTGACGTGGACAATTTCACGGTCTTCAGGACTTCGGCTAGTCCTCAATCTTCTTTCACACTTAGTACAATTTTTTCTTGAGACTTAGATTGTTCTCGAAGTTTCCTCTACACTCCTTGCAAAGTTTTTCACTAGTCCTTTTGATATTTAGCTAGACTTGAAACCTTTGAGGTTCTCTTCAATGTCCTTCTGCGGACTTTCTAGTGCCCTCCTCTCAACTTAACTCTCTTCCTCCTGAGCATGTGTTGGCCCTTGACCAAGTTTTGAGGATTCTTGGTCATGTTGACCTAATTTTGGGACTTCGACAGGCTGTCAAAGGCGGAGTGGAAGACAAAGCGGAGATCACAGGATATCAACCCCTTTTAGGGTTCTTTTTGTGGATTTGGGATTATGTAATGGGTATGGGAATGTCAATCCATGGGTTCACCCATGCTTAGACCTATTTTGTATGTATAAATATATGTTAAGGCGATGTAGTGAGTACAAATGGCTAAGTGCTAGATTTGGATCTGTGTGATTAAGAGTTTTAACTTATTTGTGCATTTCGTGTGAGACTTGTAGAGCTCAGTGCAAGTAACTACTCGGGGAAGGAGGATATAATGAGCTGCGCAAATCCCCTGTCCACTACGGAGTAGGGTTTTAGAGGATATGTGCATGTAACTAATTGAATAAGATAATAAAGAAGACAAATAGTCGGTGGATGTAGCCCTAGGGTGGGGGTGAAGCACATACATGTTGTGTTGCTATGCTTTGTGCGATGTATTGATGTGATTATGTGTTTATTTTTTTAGTGCTTTCATATAGATGAATGATCTGTTGATGCTTAGTGCTTAATAATATGGATGGATGTTAGATTTGACTGATATACATGTGCTTAGTGCTTCGATTTGCTAGATCTGATCTGTTTCATCGTTCTAAGTGTTGCTAGATGCTAGATCTTGTTGAATACTGTGATACTCTGTAATTAGGGTTTAACTGCGTTGTAACTAATATTGATGAATGGTAACTACTGAGTGTTATATTAAGTGTTAGAATCACATATCTGTGTCCCAACTAAGGTTCCAGACATCTGAGTCCTGCAACCACCACTGCCTCTACCTCGGGTGAGACTTCATCTACTTCGCAGGTGTTTCTGAAAGGGTCGGTAGTTAGGATTTTGTTGGTGCGTTGTTGTAGCGTTGAACCCTGTGTCTTCTCCTGTGCCAACAAATGGATCCATTTCCAGGACCTGAATCTGTGATTGCTGGGAACTAAGGAAAAATAAGCTTTGTGTGAAGATTTGACCTAAAATTGTGAAATGTTTTTGCGTAGATCTGTCACCCTAGTGCGCAATATTCTACTTGATCTGTTAAGCTCCATGCCAAGAAGGGTCAGATCTAAAGAAAAGAGGTAAGATCTACAAGCTTTGTGCTCTGATAGAGGTAAGAATAATGAATTTTTTTAGATATGGAAGCTTTGTGCTCTGCTGAAGATAAGATTAGTGGAAATTTTTATTTCTAAAGTATGGATCTAGGTATGTTTAATAAGATTTGTCCTAGCTTGAAAACTAGGGAACTGATAGATGAAAAAATATATGATATGAGTAGATCTGATAAGAATAGTGAAAGATATGTTATACCTATTCATAGAGAGAATGTTTGGACTAACAAATGGATGCAGGATCCTAGAAAGAATTTTTTGCAGGTTAGCTACCATGATCCTAGTGCACAGTATAGGAAAGGCTAGGGATCATTTAAGAGAAAGAGAGGATTAACCCTTTGTTACAGTTGCATAAAACTGGGACATATGGCTAAGGAATGCCCTAGAAGAATACCTAGTTGCCTCTATTGCAAAGATATGGAACATGAAGTTTTGGATTTCCCTAGAATGATTTCTAAGGTTGAAAGGATGAATATGAGACAAGAAGACCACGAGAAAGGTCAAACAAATGAGATTATCAAAGAACCCCATAATGGATCAAAACAAGTATTGCTACAGATGAAAGAAACCCTGAATGACCACCGACATAGCAACTTATCAGAGATGTTCAAAGAAAAAGAATGAATTGAAGTAAGAATAGGAGACTTCGACATTGACTGTATTTTGGATGAGGAAACACAGGTGAATATCATGACAAAAAGAACTTGGGAAATTCTAGGAAATCCTACTATGATTCCTTCATTGGGAGGAATAGGATTATTCAGAGGAAGGTTGATAACCCTATGTGGAAGACTTACCCATATATCTACAAGTGCCAATGGAACTTCGACAGAGGAAGAATTTGAATTTTTTAAATTTATTGAGAACAATGCTCCATTTGCTATGTTACTAGGAAAACCTTGGATTGAAGGAGATCAGGCCAGAAGGAAAGAAGAAGAAATCTTAGAGAAAAAGAAGCAAGAGTTGAAAGATTTCATGACTAGGAGGATCACACACTTGATTGAAGAATAGGAGAATCGAGCAAATCTATGTAATTCTAGAGACTTGGATGTCGAAGTAGGAAGAACACTAGAAGATTCGTAGAAGACTGAAGTACCTATTCCAGATACAGATGAAGTATTACCCCTGATTTCTAGGAAAGAATCTCACCAGCACGAAGTTACTATGCCAGAAGAAGGTAGAATCAGAATGGAAAAAGGAATTCTGAGACGAAGCTCACCGGAAAGAAGGCTAGAAAAATAAGTAAGAAGAGAGATAAAATCGAAGAGTTACAAAAGGTTCTAGAGGGAACTTCGCAGAAGGAAAATTTGCAAAATTGGAACTTCGTTGGGATATCAGAATTGCGTCACATGGAACTTCACCATGGCGATGCAATATAGCTGTTGGGGACAGTATAACCGTTAGACCGACGACTTGAATGGGTGGAAAGGAATTTATGATCAGAAAGTTTGCCACCAAATCATTGGGACCACGCTATAATGGACAGAACTGAGTTAATGAAGGCTTCTCAACAATTGCAAGAGATTCGTTGCCAAGTTATCTATTTATCCCGTCGTTCTCAAGAAGAAACATAACAAGCCACCCAGTCCTTGAAGAAAGTGCAAGGCGTACTCGTAGAACAATGCATAGTTGCAGAGTAGGAGAAGGTTTCTCTCCAGGAAAAGTTTGAAGAAGAGAAAGTACAGATGCAACAAGAAGAATAAAAATTTCTCGTAGAGCAACTCGAAGTGAAATAAACAGTCAACAGAGCCCTCTGCTCTGTGATAGGATTAGATCCAAAATCAGAAGACCAAGTCACGCATCAAGTAGAGCATCTTGCAGAAGCTATCCAATAGCTACAACAATGAATAACAGACTTAGAGCTCCGCACAGTGCCCAACACCTCATAGGATGTGAGGGACCAAAGAGAAGCAATTTCTTGAAGCACAGTTGAGAGAATAAAGGTCCTTGCCATGGAATGTAAGAAACTCACTGATCATAGTGCCCAGACCTATGAGAAACTCACTGAGAATCTAGAACTGAAGGAACTGGAATCGCAGCTCTAAGAGGCGAAGTATCAAGCAAAAACGATACAGGCATAGTTGAAGCCCCTGTCAGTTGTGGAAAGAATGAAGCGATCCCAGGAGAAACACACTTCCCAACAGCAGGTCCACACTATTCAAAGAAAATTCATGGAAGTGACTTAGAGGCTCCAACCTGTACAAGATAAAGCTTACCAACTGTTCACAGAGATCAAAGGCCGAGTAGCGAAACTGGAGCAAGTCGTCACTTCAACTGAACAATGCCTAGAGGGACCTATCAATGAAGCAGTCATACAAGAGTTCGCTAAACAAGAGTTCATGGCACAACACCAATTTGAATTAGCTCGAGCCAAGATCGAGACTTTTGAAGCATAACTAGTTAGATCAGAGTGACTTGGGATGAGTCATAGATGAGTGTTGGGGGCATGTTGGCCCTTGACCAAGTTTTGAGGATTCTTGGTCATGTTGACTTGATTTTGGGACTTCGACAGGCTGTCAAAGGTGGAGCGCAAGACGAAGCAGAGATCACAGGATCCCGACCCCTTTTAGGACCCTTTTTGGGGGTTTGGAATTATGTAATGGGTATGGGAATGTCGGCCCATGGGTTCACCCATCCTTAGGCCTATTTTATATGTATAAATAGATGTTAAGGAAATGTAGTGAGTACGAATGGATAACTTCTAAATTTGTATCCATGTGATCAAGAGTTATAAGTTCTTTGTGCATGCTGCGTGAGACTTGCAGAGATCAGTGCAAGTCATTGTAAGAGACTGTGGAAGGTTTTGTTCTTAGATATACTTGGGGAAGGAGGATCTAGCGAGCTACGAAGATCCCCTGTCCTCTGCAGAGTAGGTATTTTGAGGCTCCGTGCATGTAATTGACTGAAGAAGCTAATAAAGAAGACAAAGAATTGGTGGTCGTAGCCTCAGGGTGGGGGTGAACCACGTACAATCTGTGTTGTTATTCTTTGTGTGATGTATTGATGTGATTATGTGTTTATTTTCTTAGTGTTTTCATATATATGAATCATTTGTTGATGCTTAGTGCTTAATAATATGTACGGATGTTAGATCTGACTGATATACATGTGCTTAGTGCTTGGATATGCTAGATATGATCTATTTCATTGTGTTAAGTGCTGCTAGATGCTAGATCTGGTTGAATATTGTGATACTCTATAATTAGGGTTTAATTGCAATGTAACTAAGAATGATGAATGTTAACTTTTGAGTGATCTTTTAAGTGTTAGAATCATAGATCTGTGTCCTAGATAAGGTTGCAGACATCTAAGTCCTACAGCCACCCTTGCCTCTATCTCGGGTGAGACTTCATCTGCTTCGCAGGTATTGTCTAAAGGGATGGTAGTTAGGGTTTTGTTGGTGCGTTGTTGTAGCGTTGAACCCTGGGTATGCCCCTGTGCCAATAGCTTGTAAGATGAACTTACAATATCCTTGGCACACTCCTTGTGCTCGGCTAAGCCTTCTGACAACTTCTACCTTACCCTTTCTAGAAGTCTTATGGCATCTCCTTTTCTTGGTCAATGCACTCTTGCAAAGCCTTCCTTCCTCAAAGTGTTCAAGAACCCTAGAGTTCTCTTAACGCTTCCAACACTCTAGGATGTGTTTTTCTTACACACTCTCGTACTTTCTCTATGCCCTCCTGGGAGAGTATTACAAAGTGTTCAGTAAATCTGCGTTGTACTTCCTCCCACACATTATTTCTTTCCAAGGTATTCAACAACCTTGAAATTCCCCTCTGAGTCTGTGAATTATCCGGGTGTGCCCTCTTGACAACTTTTCTTCTGACTCGAATGAGTTCAGACACACACTCCTTGCGTCGACTCACAAATTTTCCACCCTCTGTCACGCACTCCTTGCACTTAGCCTCTATAACCAGAACTAACCCAACACACTCACAGATAGAATATTATAACTCTATCCATGTAGAGAATTTCTAACATACATCTACAATGAAAACGCATACGAACAACATTCACAACTAAACATCCATTACATAGAAATTGGCAAACAGGAAAATATGTTACTTTCTATTAATGGTGGAATGTCCATTACAATATGTGAGTTCAGACTACCACTGAGTCTCGACTCTCTCTCAAATATATCTATCTCCTATGTATGCTTTATGCCTCGCCTTATACTCTACTGGAAACAATACAAGAGTTTATAAAAGAGGGGCTCAATGAGCTTCCCTCCAAGCTAAGCTAGTGGTGTCTAATCACCATTCAAAAACTCCTAACTCATGAGGCAAATTACAATGATGGTAATCTGATCCGATTTGGATACAGATCCCTCATATTGTCAACCACTTAATGGTGACCTTACCTACAACGTGTGTGAAGGCACAACTTGGCTCTACCAACATGTCAACATTAATTTCCTTGATCATGGTTTAGATCTTCGATGAAAAAATGAGAGGGTGACGCTTCTCCCTTCCTTGAATGTGCACCACTTGTGCTAATTAACTGGTGCATGATAAGGTGGAGCGATACTCCTGCATCACATTCAAACTTATGTGATCGACACAAGCATCAAGGGAGAAAAATCCTCAACATGAGTGTCAGCCACATGGTCCTCAACAAAATTTACAAAACATTTTATTTTAGATGAGTTATGCCAAAATCTTGTTAAATATTATAGGTAAAAGTATACCCAATCAAACCTTTTTTTTTTAGATTTAGTTCTTTTTAAAAAAATTAAAATTTTAGATGGATTTAAAAAAAAAAACCTTAAAATAAAATTAATCCATTATTAATTATTATACTTTTTAACAAACTTTTTATATAAATCATTTAATATATACTAACTCTTTCCAAAGGTAAAAGTTTCATAAAAATGAGTGTACTAACTACTTTTTATATAAATCAGTTTACATATACTAACTCTTTCCAAAGGTAAACGCCCCATATAAATGAGTGTACTAAGTCTTTTCAAGTGAAATTATTAAATGAACGTATATATACTAACTCTTTCCAAGAGAAAAATTTTAAAATTTATAATTCATTACAAAAGATGATGTTCATAAAGATGAAGAAGTGAGATTGCAACTAGTAAAATGAATCTTCACCTCATAGACTTGCACTCACTAACCAAGACTTCTCTTAAAAGGTCACTTATCTCAAAATTTATCTAGCTCAAACATACTTAACTATGGGGTTTTCCTCACAATCAAGTTCATTTACCTTGCTATCCCATTTGCAAAACCTTAGCAAGTATTGTGCCTTATGAACTATTCAATTAGAGCTTCCTTATATCTTTTATTTAAGAATTGAGGGATTTCTACAGTCCAACATATGATATATTGTTTTTAGGATTATCCATGTCGAGCAAGTCATTAATCTATGACCCATATCCATAAGTATTAGTTTCAACTCACCAATTTCTTGTAATTTTGAATAGTCTACTTAGCACTCATTGTTTGTGGCATTGAGATTCACTTCATTAAAATTTAAAGAATATAAAAATGAAAATAAAAATAAAAGTAAATTTTCTAATTTGATAAATTATTGGGAATGACTTTGGGGTTTTATCTTATAAAGCTTGCATTATAAACTTGAAAATTTTACATCATTGACTTGCAATTGCAATGTAACTCCATGTCCCTGGTTGAATCACATGTTCTTATTTTATTAACTCTCTTCACCGTGTGCTTATTCTATTAACTTTCTCTCTCCAACGTAATAATTAGCCATCTAATGCAAGGACTAGCCATTTACATGGATCTCTTGTTTTTAATTTTATCTCTTTTAGAAAATCCATCTTTGAAGGGGAAATTACTCTTACATCATTATTCTCTTATCTTTTTTTTAAGTGTATGCACAATTTGAATACGTCGAGTTTAAATTTTTCTTTAGATTTCCCATGGGTTTAATGGTTTAGAAACCTCCACATGCATCTTGCTAACTTTCACAACAACCTCCATCCCTTTTCCATTTTCAATGTGCGAGGTCATCATATCCTTTACAACAAGGAAAGAACGCCAAGTGATAGAGCTAATAAGCATTAGCCTTCGGAAAATAAAACAATAAGTGAAGAATGAATGGTAAACATGGTCTAATTTATAGAATAATTCCATGGTATCACATTCAAACATATGATATCCCATAGTGAAGAATGAATGGTAAACATGGTCTAATTTATAGAAGAATTCCATGGTATCACATTCAAACACATGATATCCCATGTTTAAATATGGACAAGAAGACACCACTGTGCATCTCTTGTAATAGTTGTTTGATAACTTTGTTGTAAGTCTTCCACATGTCTGAAATCCTCTTTCTTAACCACTTTTTATAACTATGTGGGCCACATCCAAGAGAATACTTAAATGGTTAGATTTTGTTTAAACCAATAATTTGAAATGTATAGAGCATCGTCTACTTAGAAGAAAGGGAAAACTAATAAAGAAATTCAAGGACACAGATGGAAAAAATCTAAAAACTCAAAGGAAAGGGAATATTAATAAAAAAAAAAATCAAAGGAAAGAGAATATTAATAGAGAGAGTCAAAGAGGGGGATGGAGAGACATATGCATATTTATCCTATAATCAATTAATTATTAGTGCATTGAGATAATCAAGATGAAATTTTCATTTTAGAAGAAGGGATGTGCATAATGTCCATAATGTCCTTATCTAATGCTCAATGTAAGAGGTGAGGCCCATCAATTTATAAGAAGGGATGTGCATAATATTCATAATGTTATTACCTAATGATCAATGTAAGAGGTGATATAAGCATGCTCACTATAATGTATTATTGGGGGATGTAAAGCTTATTATGGGTTTTAAAACAATTGTAAATCAACTGATCTTTGGAGTTGGGATAAGAAGAAACTCCTATTTGAGACTCTTGTTACACCTGCCATTCTTTATGGATGTGACGTATGGGGTTGTAGTATCTCTCGTGGATCCTAGAGAAAGATAGAGTAGATACAAATGAATTTTATAACCTATATTCTCAAAATTAAAGTAAATACGCCCTATCTCATCATCCTCTTAGAAACAAGCCTCTCCCCCATTGAGAGCATGGCTATGACTAGATACCTAATGTATAATGTAACACCCCAAGGCCGAGCCCTTGCTGAATTGTAATTATGTTTATAGGTTGGTGGTCCAAGTGTTTATAAGATGGAAGACTTATGTGTTTATTAGGTCAGAGAGACCAGATGCTAAGGCCAATGAGCCTGATTTTGTATATGTAAATACTCACATCATTAATAAAATTACATCACTTCGTGTAGACCAACCATGAAGACAGAGTTATGGGGGACTAAGTTCCACTAGGTAGGGAAAGGGAAGGGGCTAAGTGTCTAGGAATAGGGGCTAATCTAGAGGGCTTACATCTAAAGGAATAATATTATATTATTATTTCCTAGAGGCTAAGGTTTGACATAACTTATGTTGTCCTAAGTTCATTGGAGATCATGCAACTTGAGGAAGACATGTGTCAACCTGGGCGCATGCGGTTTTTAGGTGGGAAATCCATCTCATTGGGGTTTCCCTCACCATTCTCGCAATGGTTGCCACTCTGGAAGTCATCCATACTCCCCACCGATGCACACACTAAGACATGGAGAGCCTTGACAAAGCCATCCATTGCCTCTATCGTCGATCTCTGCAACTTCTAAAACCCACATACCCATGTTATGAAGCTAATCGTTTTTCTTATGAAGCACAACACAATTGTGTAGTGTCTGAGCCATATCGTGCCTTAGCCTTTGTTGTTTCTACCCACGTTTACTCTGGACTGGTGTGGCTTACTATCATTACTAGAGCCCATATCAAATTCTTGCTACGGAGGTTACCCGCTGGACTTAGGAGCTGGATGGAAGAGGCAGGTTTTCAGGCCTATGAGCAACTCTCTCCAGGTGAGGGAGTGTGCTAAGGAAGTGAGTTCTCCTAGAGGGAGTTTCGTAGCAACTACAATACTCTGAGACTTCCAGTCCAACCTATTGCTGAAGCCCTGGAAGGGAGGTGGACAACCGATGGACTTGTGATAGTGAAGGTCTACACTCCTAGGGTGGGACAAGTGTGTGGGGAATGAGGGTCTATGGGCTGGGGGCATAAGTGGCTCTTGAGAGAAAATCTCTCTTGTTGATCTGTGCGACTTTCTTGTTGTCCTTGCCAAGACTAGGAATCCCTTGCCTGGTGGAGTTTAGTCTCAATTCGGGGGTGACCCACTGCTGAGCATGATGATAATCTTGGTCTAAGGTTGAGAGGTTCGTGGAAGGTATGCACACAGTTGGTGGTCATCTATTAAAAGATAAGTACCAAATCTATGTTCCCTGTATGATGTGTATCTTGAAATCAAGTTATAATGTTATTAGAATTTTCTGTATATATTGCATGTATGTTTTAATGTTGTTTCTGCATGAATATGTGTATGAATAGAATACTATAACTATTTAAGTTGCATTAGATAGATATGTATATAAATATATATGGTATCAAAGACGAAAGTTGTTCCTCTGTGGCATTTCTCGGCCTGTTGGGTGGCGGGGGACGTTACAAATTGGTATAAGAGAAAAAAAACAAAGATACAGTTGTTTAGGTAGCGTTACCCAACAGAGGTTTGAGGGCCAGGGATGTTACATATAAGAACAAGTTGAAGAACATGAAAGATAAGAGGCCTTCTAAAATTTCTTCAAAATCAAGTCAAAACCACCATCGACTCAAGCGAGGGTGGCATAAAGATGCTCGGTCTTGGCTAAACTATTGGAGAATCATGGAAGACACCATTTTGCAGAATAAAGATACTATTATAAAAAAAGTCAAATCAAAATTTAAGGAGAAAATGTGGTGTGATAAAGAGTTAGAGGAAAAAATAAAATTAAGGTATTATAAAGATGTAATCAACCATAATCTAGAAGATCAAAATTATCTGTATGTTTTAGTGTGAAGAAAAAATAAGCATTGCTAAGATAAGAACAAATTCTCACAAGCTCCATAGTGAAATCGAGAGTTGGTCAATTCCTAAAACACTATGGGATGAAAGAGTGTGTCACCTTTGTGATACTAATAAGGTTGAAAATGAAAAATAATTTCTCTTAGATTGTCCACCCTATACCCATATTAGATCTCATTTTCAAAATATTTGTCACACTATCAACCTTCCTAACCTCTTAACTCAACAAATGTATGGTGATCTTGGAAAACTTCTCTTAATACTTAATCACTTACCATCTTAAGGTCCGATAAAACAATTCGATCTTAGTGGACTTTAATCATCATCATCACCATACAAAAATATAAAAATAACAATAAAATATAAATGAAATGTGTAACCATACATATTATTCAAAATATTTAAAAAGATGATTTATCGTGAGCTACTCAAGTCTGGCGTTTCCCACTACAGCATTGATCCGCCGCATGCTACCTAATACTAACTCCATGCGAGTTCATAGTAGATATATTTTTTAAACATAAATTTATTTTAGAGATATATTCTTTTAATAGCCATTATTTTTTCCCATGCTACTTAATGCGAACACCACACCTAGTTCATAATAGATATATTATTTAAATATAAATTTATCTTTAATGGTAGACTCTTTTTTTTCCATGCTACACGGACTGCTAGTACATAATAGATATAATTTATTTTAGTTATACTTTTTAATAGAAAATTTTCATTAAAAAATTTGAAAGCAGACAAATAAAAACTATTGCATGAAGGTCCTAAAAATAGGATTAATATCCTATATATATTGATAGGAAGTTTAATTAGTTTACAATGTATCCACTGTTAAAGCCTTTTATCAGGAGACTCCTTTCTGTACGAGTACGAGATTGCTGCTTCAAGCCCTGCAAGGTGCCGCCGCCGCCATTATAATTAGAGCCTGGATGTGCCGCCGCCGTATCCAGTGTTAAAGCCTTTTATTAGGAGACTCCTTTCTGTGCGAGTACGAGATTGCTGCTTCAAGCCCTGCAAGGTGCCGCTGCCATTATAATTAGAGCTTGGATGTGCCGCCGCCATTATATGGTGCCGCCGCCGCCATTATAATTAGAGCCTGGACGCCACGAAAGAATTACCATGTCGATATTGTCTGATCGAAACGCCCTCGACATTGACGCCATCGAAATCGACATCGACATCGACATCCACATTATTCGTCTGATCATTGTTTTTCTAATCGTTTTGATAACTACTATTCTCCAAAGAATTTTCACGATCATGGGCAGTTGGATCAGGAATAAGCTGACACTATTCTTTGTCTTCTCCATTTTTGTTTTCGTATTCTATCGACACCTCAATTTTCCATCAGTTTTGTTATGGAATTTACTGATATAATTGAGGAGAGACGATGTAGGTTCTTGAAGAAATATTGTTTTGCAGAGTTGTATAGGGTAGGTTCTGGAAGAATATTGTTTTGCAAAGTTTTTTGATATTTCATAATACAAATTTGATAATTATATACC
>ML782879.1:550992-563424 GCA_009831015.1 Picea engelmannii | reverse complement strand
CAGCCTATAACACATATTTACAATTCATTTCATACATCAGATTTACAACTGGGCTCGGCCTTGGGGACATTACAATCCCCCTCCCTTATTTCTGCACTGTCCTCAGTGCAACTTTACACAACATCTGCAAGCTTTTCAAAAAATTTCAAAAAGATGCGGGTACTCTGCCCGCATAACATCTGCATGCTCCCATGTCGCGTCCTCAGGACCGTATCAGGTCCACTGTACCTTTACAAGCTCTATAGCTCGATTCTGGAGCTGTTTGTTTTTCCTGTCCAATATGTGCACAGGATGCACTTGCAGTACACCTTCTGGTTCCACCTGAATCACATTCCAATCAATAACATGATTAGCATCAGGTATATATCTCTTAAGCAATGAAACATGAAATACATTATGTACAGTCATAGATGCAGGTAATGCAAGCATGTATGCAATTGGCCCAATCCTTTCCAGGATCTCAAATGGCCCACAAAATCTCACTGCTAACTTGGCGCAACTTCCCAACTTCAGGGAACTCCTTTTAGTTTTCACTTTCAGGAAAACATGGTCACCCACTTTGAATTATCTGTGGTTTCTGTTACTATCAGCGTAACTTTTCTGCTTGTCCTGGGCAACTTTTAGATTCTGTTTAATTCTTATCATTTGGTCTTCCATCTCTTTGAGCAGTTCAGGCCCAACTACTACTCTGTCAGCTGGATTATCCCAGCTCACTGGAGTGTTGCAGTTTCTTCCATAAAGTGCTTCGAATGGGCTCATCTTCAACGATGCATGATACCCATTATTGTAGGCAAATTCTACCAAATGCAGGTAGTCTTCCCACCTTGATGGTTTATCCATCACATACATTCTCAGTATGTCTTCTATTACTCTGTTCACCCTTTCTGTCTGACCATCAAACTTAGGATGATACACTGTACTAAAGTTTAGATTCGTTTTGAATCCCTTGAACAGTCCTTTCCAAAAATTCGAGGTGAATTTTGGGTCCCTATTAGACACAATTGTCTTAGGAATTCCGTGCAAGTGTGCCACTTCTTTTAAGAAGATATCAGCAACATCTACTGCCTTGTGAGTGGTTTTCAATGGAATAAAATGGGCAGATTTTGTAAGCTTGTCCACCACCACCATGATTGAATCATGCTGCTTGCTTGTTCTGGGCAATCCTGTGATAAAATCCATTGTCACCACTTCCCATTTCCACTCAGGAATGGGTAAAGGCTACAACAACCCTGCTGGGTGCCTATGCTCAGCCTTAACTTTCTGACACTCCATACATCTGGTGATGTATTTAGCGATTTCTTTCTTTAGACCCGGCCAAAAGTAATGGCTTTTGATTGCTGCCACAGTTTTCTAGTATCCGGGATGCCCAGCATAAGCCACGTTATGCATTTCTTTCAGAATCGTCAGCTTCAAATCTCGAACATTGGGTACATACACTCTATTTTCATACAGAGGTAAGCCATCAGTTCCCAAGGTGTAACTTTCCTTAGTCTGTGGTCTCTCACGTTGTTGTAGCTTTGCTACTAGACCTCTGTACTGCAAATCAACATTTGCAGCTTCCAAAATTCTGTCTTTAATCTCAGTCTTGTACATGCTAATGGTTGTAGCATGTAATTCGTGCACTTTTCTGCTGAGTGCATTAGCCGCCTTATTTTCTTTCCCTTTGATATGCTTGATATCAAATTCATATTCACACAGAAACTACAACCATCCAATTTGCCTGGCATTTAAAGTCGGCTGATCAAATAAATACTTCAGACCGTTGTGGTCTATTCTTAATTCGAATCTTGGTAATGTCTCCATTTCCTCAATGCGTGGACAATTGATGCTAGCTCTAAATCATGAGTGGCATAATTCCTTTCATGCTCTTTCAGCTTTCAGGACTCATAACAAATTACAAATCCCTCTTGGTTGAGAACTCCTCCCAGCCCCTCCTTACATGCATCTGTGCACACCACAAAATTCATATTTGGATCTGCAATCTTCAGGATTGGAGCACTGGTTAACAGTTGCTTCAATCGTTGGAAATTGTTCTCACACTCCTCCGCCCACTGAAACTTCTTCTCCTTCCTTTGCAAGGAAGTGATAGGGTGAGCTATCTTTGAGAATCCGGCTATAAACCTTCTGTAGTAGCCTGCCAGTCCCATAAAAGATCTAATTTCTGCCACATTCCTTGGTGTTGACCATTCTCGGATGGCCTCCACCTTTTCATGATCCACAACGATCCCTTCTTCCGATATAATGTGTCCCAAGTAATGAATCTGCCTTTGATAAAATGAGCACTTGCTCAGCTTGGCGTACAACTAGTGTTCTCTCAACACTTGCAACACCATTCTTAGGTGTTGCTCATGCTCTTCCTCTGACTTGGAATACACCAAGATGTCGTCCAGGAAGACTATGAAAAACTTGTCTAAATAGTCCCTGAATACACCATTCATTAAGCACATGAAAACAACAGGTGCATTTGACAATCCAAATGGCACCACTGTGAACTCATAATGACCATACCTTGTTCTAAATGCCGTCTTGTTGATGTCCTCCTCATTTATTCTCACTTGGTGATATCCATATCTGAGATCTATCTTTGAAAATATTTTCTCGTCCTTCAACTGATCAAAACGATCATCGATCCTTGGCAGAGGGTACTTGTTCTTGACAGTTATCTTATTCAACTGTCGGAAATCAATGCACAGCCTCAACGTCCCATCTTTCTTCTTCACGGATAGGATCAGGGCTCCCCAAGGTGACACGCTAGGGTGAATGTATCCCTTCTCTAGTAGCTCTTCGAGCTGCAATTGCAACTCCTTTAACTCTGACATACTCATTCTATAAGGAGCCTTTGAAACTGGAGTTTCTCTAGGCATCAAATTTATAGAAAAATCGATGTCCCTCTTCGGAGGTAGTCCAGGTACCTCCTGAAATACATCCTTGAACTCTGTGAGTACCTCATGGTCTTCCAGATTTGAGACTACATCATTGGATGCTTCTCCCACACGGGCTGCAAATAAATAACAACCTTTCCTGTAACACTTCTTCAGTTGCATGGCTAAGATTTCTCTAACAACCACGGCTCTGGGAATTCCTTGGACTGTTACCTGATTTCCCTCTTCATCCAGGCATGTGAACTTCTTGTTACGAAAGTCCAGAAGGGCATGGTGTTGGTCCAACCAGTCCATCCCAATTAAGCAGTCATAAGAGCCTAAAGGCAGAATATTCAATTCAGCCTTAGTGCTCAATCCTTTCATGTCCACTGAACATGACTTAACCAATTCAATGACCTTCCTTTTGGTTCCTGTGGCTAACTGCACTAGCTAAGACTTTTCATGTTTTCTCCTTGATAAATGCAAACTTTCCACCACCCTATGATCTACATAATTATGGCTAGCCCCTGAATCAATTAAAATAATTAGTGGTCGGTTGTTAATCATACCTTCCACTTTAATCATGTGCGATTGAAATTATGCTTGCTTGTTGTCCAGGGCTGCGTAGATCCTCGACATTCTGCTGCCCATATCCTCCACTGTTTCAGCTTGCTGAACAGTATGAATAGTTCTCGCTTTACCATTTTTATGGGGACAATCTCTGTACTTGTGGTTTTCTTTACAACCCCAACACTGAATGGGCATTTGTCTCTATCTTTGTGCTCCCTCTTCAGTCATTCTCGACTCTCTAAACAATGGCTGTCCCTGAAGACTGTTTTTGAAAAAAGAAGGCTTGTTTCCCTTCTGCCTCTTTTCCTTCTTAAACTTCCTCTGATCATTACAAGCCTTCCGACGGATAGGCCTTTCTCCTTGCTATTCATACAAGCATTTCGCCCTTCTTATTGTTTCTTCCATAGTCTTAGGATCATCATACTGAATCTTGTCACCCATGGAAGGTGGCTATCCACTCATATATCTCTGAATCTTGACATCCTCGTCTTTGATTAATGGAACATACTTCAGTAGTTCCAGAAAATTTCGTTCATACTCATCAATAGTCATGTTGCCTAGCTTGAGTTTGAAGAAATACTTCATCTTTCTGTCATAGTATCTTTTAGTCAGGTATTTCTTCTCGAAATACCTCTTAAATTCCTTCCAAGTGACCTCTTTCTCTCTGATGTGTTGCACCTGCACAAACTAATCCCACCACATGGATGCTTTTCCTTTCAGTTGATACATTGCAATTCTTCCTTCTGCATGGGCGGAATAATTCTGCAGTTGGAAATATTTCCTCATGCCAAGCAACCATGTCTCGACATCTTCCTCCTTCTTATGTTCTCCATCGAATGTTGGAGTCTTAATCTTGTTCATCTCCCCTTTCAATTCATGCTTTCCAGATTTTCGGTGTTTTCTGGTAGGGGACGGGCTTGGACTACTGTGTGTTTCCTTGCCAGAATGCTTCGGGGAGAGATGGTAACGTCTGCTACCACTCCTCGATCTTCTTCTCCTCTCAAGGGTTTTGACACTTCTTGATCTGCTTGTGTCACTTTCTTTTCCTAATTTCTTTTATATTCTTTCCAGGCTCTTCAACATTTTTAAGTTGAATTCACCCTGCTGATCCCTGACTTTCATGAGCTTTCGGCTATTAGCTCGACGTGCCTGGGCATCTCTTTGCAATCCTTCAATGATTTTCATTATGTTCCCTTCCTTGTATAATTCTCTTCCATGCCCATTGGAGTTCAATCCTTTGACTCCCAAGTTGACATCTCTTCCTTCTCTTTCGTCTTCTGAAATGGAGGCAATCCGCACCTCTTCCATTTCTATACTCGACGTTAGTTTTTAGCTGTCCTGACACTCATTGAACTTTGCACACACAACGTGCAATCAACCAAAGTCTGTTAGGCCTTAACCCTTACAAAATCACAATATTCATACTTCAACGTGAGCGAAAAAGCATTTTGGCTTCACAAATTTTTCTGAGCTCTGACGGCTTTGTAATTTCAGGACTTCATTTTTCGGGGTTTTTGTCCACGAGGATCCAATAGTTAAATCCTCGACAATTCTTATGTCCTTCTAAAATTTTGGGACTTCGGGATTTCGGGGTTTTGGTTCCCCATAGGTTCTCGCGTTCACTTCTCTCTCTGACTCCTGACTCCCGAACTTTCAACCTCTTTTCCCTGGGCCCACAGCACAGCTGTCGCCAACTATGGTAGAGATTTTGGGTTTTCGGCACTTCGGTTTTTGGGTCTTCGGTACCTGGGAGTTCATGATGCAGTGACTCCCAACCTCTTGTCACTCCTATCCCTGAAATTCGATACACGGTTTCTTGTACGAGATCCAACGATCCTCGATGAGTTGGATCTAACGGTCCAGATCCTTTCAGGATTTCATGACTAGAAATTCACGATGCAAAGACTCCCACTCTTTATCACCTCAATTCCCGAATTCCGAAAATTCAGTTTCCTTGCTCTCCAGGCCCATAGCACAGCTGTCGCCCTTAAAACCTGTTACAGTTCTTCAGTCTCCGATGGCTTCGGGACTTCGGGCTTTGGGACTTCAGGTTTTCGGTACCCAGAAGTTCACTATGCAACGACTTCCAACTCCTTGTCACTACAATCCCCGAAATCCGAAATTTCGATTTACTTTATTCTCCGGGCCCATAGCACAACTATCACCCTTAACCGCAGTGGCGCGTGGCACGTTCTGGAGGGTCTACGTCACCCTCGGTGATGTCATCGGGTCCCACCACTCTCGCCTGTCTTCTCGACTCACTGGCACGTGGTACACATTCATGCGCCCACGTCCATTCCAAGCAAAATCCAACGGTTAGTCTCCTTCCTCAAATCTACGACGCAGATCTTTTTGGTGTTTCAGGGTTTCAGGCATCGGGAGTTCGTGTACCCCACATCTTGAACCTCCATCTGCTGAAATCCCAAAATTACGGTTTACTCCTCCGCTGAATCGGATGGTCAACTACTTCCTACGATCTATGGTGTATATTGTTTCGACGTTTCGGGTTTTGGAGGTGTTCACCTTCCTCACTTCCCATCTTCCGAATTTGCGAAATCCGAAAGGTTTTCACGACTAACTCAAGCATGACTCCACCAGATCTAACGGTCGAGCCTTCCTCCCAGATCTACAACGTAGATCTTCTCGGGATTTTCGAGTTTTTGGGAGTTCGCGTATCGCGATTCCCACACTCCTGCGCAATTCAAAAGGGATTTTAATCGCTGCGCACATTTTCCAGATCCAATGGTCATGAGGGCTCACCTTCCCTCCTGAACCGATCCTAAGGCTCCAACACTGCTAGTGTGGAGTCCTCTCTCCATGTGGCCATATACCACACCAGCTACGGTTTCACAACACCGTTATACCTCTTGAGCTTATAGGCACGATCAAGTAACTCCTTGACACTTCGGACCATACCAGGGTCCGAAATTGGTCCTCTAGACACAATTTCTCCTCTCACCCTCAGTCCAAAGACCACTCAACTGGCCCATCTAGGCTCAGTGTCGAAACCTAGGCTCTGATACCAATTTGTAGCACCACTTTTCGGTTACCAAGGCTTAATCGCTCTTAAATAAAACTATAACACCACTTTGTACATAGCTCATACCGGCATTATAGTAATAACATGCATTTAATCAAGAAATTCAATTAAACTCAGAGTAAACATAAGATTTACTGCTCTAATCAACAATCAATAGTATTAACATTAAATTGATATACACAGCAGAATACATGAATAAACATCGTCTGATACTTATCTTTGAAACAGTGGTAGATTCCACCAACCACGTGCAGGCCTTCCATGAACCTCCCAGCCTTAGACCGCACTACTCATCAGCTCAGTAGTGGGTCACCCCCGAGCTGGGACTAAGCTCCACCCCAAGGTAAGGAATCCTAGGCTAGGTTGAGGTTACAGGGAAAACAACATAGAAAACCAGAAGGATTCTTCCCAAGATGCCATCTTACGCCCACTACTACTAGACTCTCATTCCCCACATGCGTGTTCCGCCTGGGAGTATACACCTTCACAAGAACAGTCCATCGGTGCTAACCTCCCTCTCTGGGTCTCGACAACTGGCTGGATTAGGAAGTCTCAGAGCCCGAAGCTGGTGCTGGACACTCTCTGGAAGAAACCACTTCCTAGCAAACTCTCTCATCTGGAGAGAATTGCTCACAGGCCTGACAACCTGCCTCTTCCAACAACAATCACCTCCCTCACCTAGAGAGAGGTCATACACAGGCTCAATCACAACTTGCACTGGCCAGCAAGCCACGCGCAGTCCAGCTCTGCGTGGCCACCACAAGCAACTAGGAAAACAAACACAGGCTTCCCAAACAGGCTTAGCAATGGCGCAAGGTCTCACAGTGTTGGTTCTTAAGAACGTGTGACAAACAATACACATAGGGAATGACACAGGTTCCATGAATCAGAATGGAGAGGGTGAACCCGACCTTTTCAGAAAGGAACACAGGCTTCTCGGCTTTCAGAACAAAGGATATACATGGTTTTTTCAGAGCCAAACACAGGCTTTTCGGCTCACAGGGAAGCACGTGGGTTCTCTGCAAAGCTTGGGTCAGTCGTACTGCTCAGAGCTCCATACACACTCAAGTAGTTGGGTGGAATGGGCGAGGAACCCCTCTCATGGATCATCTTGGTCGTTTTATTCGCATGCACCAGGGTTGACACTTGTCACCCATGGGACTGCATGCGTTCCATCAACATGCATTCCTTCCCATTTGGCAGTCCCTCGTCCTTCCCCAAGAACTTAGGATAAAACATCACATTCAACATAATTCATGTGGCTTTTTGGAATAATAATAAAATATTATTCCCAAGGCTTAAGCCCCTAGGCTTAGCCCTTAGGCTCAACACTTAGGCCCTTTTTCCCACATTCCAACCCCTAATTCCTTGCCCACTCTGTGGAAGCTCAGTCCCCCATCACTCATTCATCGTGGTCGGTCTGCACGTGGCGGTGTCTATATTTTATTAATGTGTTGCATACATACATATACAAAATCAGGCCCTTGACCTCCAACCCTTAGGCTCTCTAGCCTAACAATCACATAAGCCCACCAGCGTATACAAACTTGGCTCACCATCCTATAACACATATTTACAATTCATTTCATACATCAGATTTACAACTGTGCTCGGCCCTGGGGACATTACAGTGTGGATGATCATTTCCTTCCCCAAAATGTAATGCTTCCATTGTCGGCAAGCTTGCATAATAGAATACATCTCTTTGTCATAAGTGGGATACTTTCAGGATGTGTTAGACAATGTCTCACTATGATATGCCATTGGATGCCCCTCTTGAGTAAGAAATGCCCCAATAGCATAGTTAGAGGCATCTGTCTCGATCTCAAATGGTTGTTGCAAGTCTTGTAATGTGAGCACTGGGGCACAACAGAGGTGGTGTTTCAATTCTACGAACGCCTTCTGTTGAGATTATGACCAAAAGAATTTTTCTTTCGCTCCTCCCTTGGTGACTTGACTCAAGGGCCAAGTGATATGAGAGAATCCCAACACGAACCTGCGGTAGAAATTAGCAAGACCCAGAAAGCTGCAAAGATCTGTTAGAGTGGTTAGGGTTGGCCAATCCCGAATGACTTGGATCTTGATTGGATCCACATGCACCCCATGCTCATCAATAATGTATCCCAGATACTGAACCTAGGTCATGCCAAAAGTGCACTTCTCTAAATTGGCACACAACTTGTGTTTCCACAGTGTTTGGAGGACTTGTAGGATGTGGTGGAGGTGCTCTTCCCAAGTCTGGCTAAAGACTAGGATGTCATCCAAGTGAACTATGACAAATGAGTTGGTGAATGGCCACAATATATCATCCATCAACCTCATGAAGGTTGTGGGAGCATTTGTCAACCCAAAAGGCATGACCAGCCATTCGAAAAGGCCCTCCTTGGCTTTGAAGGCAGTCTTGCACACATTGGATGGTTTGATTGGTACCTAGTGATACCCAAACTTCAATTCGATCTTGCTGAAATATTTCTCCCCTTTGAGTTGGTCCAGAAGGTCATCAATATGTGGGATCGGGTACTTATTCCGGACAATGATCTTGTTCATCGCCCGATAGTCAATACAAAGTCTCCAAGTCCCATCCTTCTTCTGCACCAACATGATCGGGCTCCCACAGGGCGATGAACTTGGTCGGATGTGACCTTTCTACAACAGCTACTGAATCTGCCTCTTGATTTCATCATTCTCCAAAACAGAGCACTGATAGATCGGTCCATTGGGCAGCGACGCACATGGGGTCAGATTGATGGGGTGCTTGACCTGACAGTGCAGAGGCACCCCTGTGGGTGAGGTGAAGATGTCCCGGTACTCCTCCACAACCTTGTCCATTTTTTTTTGTCGTGCAGAGGAGCTTTGTCTGGAGGTTGTGGCCATAGTCTTCTTCTTGCCCCGAGGGTGGATCATCAAGAAAAAAAAAATTCCGGTTTCGGAAATGAGCTTACTGCATTGTTTTGCAGTAACCAAAGAGATAGCGGTAGACAATGGTACCTCTGGTATCCTGTACAACTTATTTCCCAAAGTAAAAATAACAACGCGAGGCTGGGACTCATACAAAGCATGTCGCTTCCACAAGTATGGTTGTCCTAATAATACATCACAAACTTCAAGAGGAGAAATGGCACATAATACCTCATTGGTGAAGGGCTTGATGCTGTAGGGAAGGCAACACTACTGGATGACATGGAGATCTTGTCCTTGGTGAAGCCACCCGATGGTGTACGGTTGTGGGTGTGTTGTGGTCGACAAGCCCAACCACTTCACAACCTCTGCTGAAACGAGGTTCTTTTGGCTCCCACTGTTGACAATGAACTGTAGCGGGGAACCCTTTACCCACATCTAGGAGTGGAAGAGACGCTCCTCCTCCTCTGGATTTTCCGGTTCTTCCTTTTGGATCTTCGTGGTGGCAACAATGGCATTGGGCTCCACATCGATAATATGCTTCCCTCTGTCATTCCCCTTCTTGGGTTCTGATTCAGTGTCGGAGCATGCATCTGCTTCAGAAGCCTTCATCTTGACCACTAGTGACTGCTTGGACCGACACTCACTTGTGTTGTGAGTGGAAATATTATGGAACTCACACCACTTTCTCGTGTCCTTCTTCGGCTTCACGGTGTTGTTATTTGATTGCAACTTTGGAAGGTTGTCTTGAGCCGCCATGCCTTGGCTTTGTCCTTTGTTCTGCGATTTGGGGGCACCTTTCGCTTGCTTTTGATTCACAGATCCAAAGTCTCGCTTCTTCTGTTTGAATTTCTGCTCAATCTTGGAAGCATACCGGTATGTCGTACCAAGTGAGGAGATGTCGAGGAACTCCATTTCCTCCTGAATATATTTTTGTAGACAACTGCAATACTTCATCACCAAATTTTTCTCTGAATATTTGATACCCAACTTTGTGCGCAAGGTATGGAACAGATTCATCAACTCATGCACATCTTGATCCCTTTGTTGCCGCAGCGTAGTCCATTGTATGTACTTGTCCTCATAGCTCCCCATGGGATAATATTGTTCCTTGATGGCGTCTCAGAAAGAATTCCAAGTGGGTACGACCGAGAACAAAGAGGGTTCCTCCTTGTCCTTTTTCTCACAGTAGGTTTCCCACCAGTCCTTGACATGGGGGGCGGCTTTGAGCAGTGAAAAAATAATCTTCTCCCGGTCGGAAAAGTCATGAACTGAGAAATATCCTTCTAATAGATTCAACCATCTATCTACGACGTCTGCATATATTCAGCCATCAAATATGGGAATGTCAAAGTTTACTTGTACCTTAAAAGGGGTTGCGCCTCTAGAGTGGTCGTTGGATGCAAATGCGCCGCCAGTGGGCAGTCGTTGAAGGATCTGGGCGAAGTTATCCATCATCGCATTCCTTTGTTTTTCAAGGGCCTCCTTGAGCAATATTTTGATAGGATCTCCTGCTCCCTCATCTTTCTTTTCGTCCCCCATGGGCGGTCATCGGGGTTTGCGAGGTTGATCTTGCAAAGGTTCAACCAGATCGAGCCCTAACGCCTTATACCCCGATCTCATTGGGGACATGAAAACAAGGATCGAGAAAGAGCAGACTGCTCTAACCCACTGATCTGAATTTATGCAGGAATGCAACATAATACACAAATAACCATAAATACAAAGATGCAGCAGAAATAACACTTCATTTCATTAATATCAAAGCACTGAAATTTGTTTACAGACATAATGGAAATAAACTAGCCAGGGTGTTGGTAGCTTATCTATGAGAAGAGATGTCATGGCTACAGGCCTCTAAACTCTGTGTTACAATGAGGCTCGCAGGCCTATATATTATTAAGAAACAATGGAAAACTTTAAACATCCAAAAACCTAACCCTAGGAGATGAAACACCAGAATATGGACTCCGTCGGGGTAAATTGGTACATCAATTTCCTAGGGTCGTAACTTTGGCATATTATCTCTGTTTGATGCACATGATACATCGTTAGAAAGATCTATCTGAGGACTACAACTATTGATAGTGAATATCAAGTTTGAAATAGACTCATATTCGTCGGAGGTTTGATGCCCAAAAAAACGTCGTTTAGGGCCTCAAAACGGCTCCAGAAGTTTAGAGCCCGAAAAACTGCCAAAAATAGTAAATTGTGCTACAATTAAGGAAACTGAAAAACTGAAAGAAACAATGGTGGGGGTCCGAGTGGAATAGGAGGGTGGCCACCAATATCCACATGGATCACCCCACCTCTAAATAGTTGTGAAGATTATTATAGATATCAGTCTGTCAGTTACAACAACAATCTAGTATGTAAACAATGTCACCTACTGTTTTTTGTGCTTTCAAGTTGCTAAGGACAACATAAACTGTTTTTTTGTGGCTAGTCCGGTTTCCTAAGAGGTAGACCAGTGACAATTTTTTTGTAATTTTCTCAATTTATAGGAATAGAATGTTGTATGAATGGATAGATTGCAAAAAGAAAAAAAAAATTGTATTGTAAGGATCATAATGCATTACAATGATGACTTGACTTGTGCTTAGTGATCATTACGATATAAAGGATACCCATGGCATATCTTGACATTTTTGTGTTGATGGTTTGGTTTTGTTTACGTTGTTGTTGCCGTCTCTTATGCTAGACATTATTACGATGATATGCTAAGTTGTAAATTAAACTAGATATGAGTTTACGTGTGAAACTCTAATAATTAACAACAGACAAATTCAACAAATTAAAATATTTTAAGCAACGTTATTTAAATAGCATTGCTACTCAATTGTTTCTATAAAAAGAAAGTTAGTTTGCAAGCTCCAATTGCATACAAGACCAAGATAAAGTCCTAATAAGCTCACAAATATGATGAATTAAAATAATACAAATCAACTCTATTCATAATGATATTGCACAAATATTCATATTAAGTGCATAATCAAACAAGGTTGCATGGCATCATATACATGCCACTATGCAAGAATTCAGAGCAACTTGGTCATGCAAACA